>CM039736.1:53693455-54293455 GCA_022539455.1 Dendrobium nobile | reverse complement strand
TGTGTGTGTGTGTGAGATTTTATTCACTCAATTACAATCACTCCCTTTCAAAATTAATTCAAAGAAAAGATAAACATCAATTAAACATAATATCTCATGTTGAATTTGAATTGAAGTTTTCGTAGTCTGGAGTCTGATTTTCCTGAAATGTTAGTACACACAAGAGCAAGTGCAAATCTTCTGAAATTGTTAGGAGATAACTATACATTTGAACAATAATGTTTGGAATCATCAAAACTACATAAGTTGCATAAATATAACTCATTCAAATAGCAACTATTCAAACAATCTCCCCCTTTTTGATGATGGCAAAACAATTATTATTAGTATGGTTTCAAGTTAAAACACATCTTTTATCTCCTAAACTCCCCCTGAATTTATGAGTACATTAAAATAAGGAGGCATTAAAGAACAATATTTAACGAACAAAATTTTTGTTTAAACAGAACAACTAAAAAAGAGAAAACACAAACATACACAAGAACAACTAAAAAAGAGAAAACACAAACATACACAAACTAATAATTTCTCCCCCTTTTTGACAGCAACAAAAAGTGAAGAAGAAAAAGACAAGAAATGTAAATAATTATATGAAATTCATTGTTAAAATTTAATCTAAATGGTGATTGACATAGGGTATGCAATTTTAAACTAAAAACATTAGGTCAATCATAGAAATTCAGGAGATTTAAAAAGTGATATAACATTGTAAGTAAGAAGAATTTAGCAAAGACATGATTCAATTTAGACATTTCAATATAGAAAATCATTACAAGAGAGATGAAGAAAAAATTCTATATTTCAAAATTCAATAGAATATAAATGAACATAAGATCAATTTGAATTAAGAGATTGAAAGAATTTGGAAAGAAGAGAATTACCACATGTGGCGCTTTGCGCATCTTTTTCAACTTTTTGAGCACATTTTTGTGCATCTATTGATATTGAGCTGATTTTGTGCCTCTTTTTCATATTTGCGAACCATTGCGCATTTCTTTTGATTTTTTGTACTTTTTGTACAATTTTCAAGAGTAATTTACACCAATTCTTTCCAAAATCAATAATCTAAAATTTCAAATATTTCTAAGTACATAAATATTATTTGAACAAAGAAATACAAAATAAGTAAACATCTAAATTGCAATAATAATTTTAACTTTTATGTAGTCTAAATGAATAGACATGAATTTAAAAATTCTAATTACAACAAGTTATAAACAACTTTTAAATTTTGAAAGACTAGATTTTCTAATGTAGATAATCTCCAATTACAATCTAATTTAAGCACTATGAAGATTAAATAATACTAATGAAATTCATAAAAATTAACCACATTTCAATAACAAATCAATACTGAAACAAGTGTGAAATGCATTGATTTATATAAAAAGATTACATTTCACAAAAGCTAAACACAACATAAAATAAAAGACAATACATACATTTAACAAAAACATTAACATAACAAGACAAAAAAAATGAGTAACAATCACAACAACACAACAAAAAATACAACACAAGTACTACAAAAACACATAAAATCATCTCTACTGTTCTGGAGGAGGAGGAGGAGGAATGCCACCGAAAAGGTTAAAGTAGGAGGCCATCAACATTACATTGGTATTGATATCATGTACTTCATTTCTAATAACACCAATGTCATGTTGTTGCTGCACAAGTTGAGCATCAAATTGATCAAATCTTTGATCAATATGAGTCTCTAAACGATCAAATCTCTCAATCAGATTCTGATAATCTGACTGAGGTGCAGAGGTATGCGCTCCTTCTTCTCTTTCTTCTTCTTCTGAAGCACTGTCATGTGCTTTCCCTTTTTCTTTTTCTTCCTTGAAGAGCAGTCTGAATGATGTATTGTTATAGTAAACTGGCTCTTCATATTCTTCATCAGGATGCACTATATTGTATTTCTTCTCCAAAATATAAGTAATTAAGTGCCCTAATGAAATGTTTTTCTTTTTCTTCTGATCAGCATGTCCTATTTCTGAAAGCCTATAGATATGATCTATGATGAGTTGGGCTTCATCAATAGGATGTCTTGACATGATTAAAAAAGTTAGACAAGAAAGGAGAGGAGTGATGTTAATCCTATCACCAGCTTTAGGAATAATTGAGGATCTAAGGATATGCTGGATGATTCGGGCATCTTGGGTCATACCTGAGACTCTAGCAACATGATTGTCAATTGCATTTCCTCTAATTACCCTATTGATTTCAAACCATTTGAAGGAGTTTTCTGACATTAGGGTGTGGGCTCTATATCCCTCAGTTCTTAAGTTTAAAAATGCACCAAGATCGTGCTTGGTGATCTCAACTTTTTTCTTAAAAACAAAAGAACTAATGATAGAGTGGTCAGAATTGAAACTCATGTTGGCAAGGAAGTAATGGTAGGTTTGTTTGTTGTAGAGGTAAACGAGAGAAAGAATGAACTGAAATTGGGTTGAGGCGAAGAGGTGCATTACCCGATATTTCAACTCTGCTGGGATAAGAATGCGAGACGGAGTGATTTTTGCGGAGGCAAAACGAGGAAAAGATTCCTCATTTTCCTTAGAAAGAAAGTTGTCTGGGGCATTCCTGTTTGGTTTCTTCACCAAAACCTTTTGTCTTTTGCTAGAGGAGGCCATTGTTGATTTGATGTTGAAAGGGATTGAAAAAGAAATTTGAAAGTGTGATTTTCAAGTTTGAAAAGCCTTCATATTTAAAGGAAAACGATACTTTCGTCCTGGACGAAAATATTCGTCCTGGACGAACATAATAATTCGTCTGGACGAAGCATGTTCGTACAGACGATCCAATTCGTCCAAAATGTAACGGCTTTTCGTATTCAACACAACTTACGATGCGTCCCTTCGTACAGGCTTTTTGACTTGACCGATCGTACAGACGAAAAAAAAATTTCGTACAGACGATCGAAAAGTATTTCGTTTTAATGACTCTTGAAAACCGTCCCCTACAATGAAACGACACATGTTCGTCTGGACGAACGAAAATTTCGTACAGACGAAGTTCGTATTAAAAACTGTCTTATCCACTCAACCGCTGCATTCAATCGTCCCGACGTTTGAGAGAAAAAAAATTCGTCCTGGACGATCACAGATCGTACAGACGATCCAATAAAAAACTGCTCTAAAACGGTTTAAATTTTCGCAAACTGTTCCTTTACACATCGTCCCGTACGAAAATATTTCGTCCTGGACGATTTCCTCCAAAAAATTAATTTTGATTTTTTAAATTTTTAAATTAACAAAATCAACAAAAACAATCAGAAACACAGAAAACATAAAACAAAATCATAAATCCAAAAACAATTCATTAAAAAAACACAAAATTCACAAAATTTCAAAAACAAAACATAACAAGTATCAATGTTTGCAAAGACATTTGAGTTAAGCATTCAAATCAATAACACCAAGCCTTGTTCTTAAAGTACTGAAGGTATCAAAGGCTAAAGGTTTTGTAAAAATGTCTGCAAGTTGATTTTCAGTTGAAACATGTATGAGTTCAATTTCTCCTTTGGATACGTGATCCCTTATGAAATGATGCCTTATATCGATGTGTTTGGTTCTAGAATGTTGAATAGGATTTTTTGAAATACAAATAGCACTAGTATTGTCACAATAAATTGGAATAGTGCCTATAGTTAATCCTAAGTCAATCAACTGTTGTTTTAACCAAAGTACTTGTGCCACACAACTTCCTAATGCAATGTATTCTGCTTCTGCAGTAGATAGTGCCACTGAATTTTGTTTTCTACTAGACCATGAAACTAATGAATTTCCAATGAATTGACATGTTCCAGAAGTGCTTTTCCTATCCATTCTACAGCCTGCAAAGTCAGAATCTGAGTAACCAATAATTTCAAATGAAGAGCTAAACTTAGGATACCAAATTCCTAAGTTTTGAGTTCCTAGTAGATATCTTAAAATCCTTTTTACTGCTGTCAAATGTGATTCTTTTGGATCTGATTGAAATCTAGCACATAGGCAAACACTAAACATAATATCTGGTCGGCTAGCAGTCAAGTAAAGTAAAGATCCAATTATCCCTCTAAATTTTTTTTGATCAACAGATTTTCCCTTAAGGTCCTTATCCAACTGAACTGAAGAACTCATTGGTGTACTAACAGGTTTAGCATTGTCCATTTCATATTTTTTGAGGATGTCCTTAATATATTTGTTTTGACTAAGAAAAGTACCTTCCTCAAGTTGCTTAATGCTAAATCCTAGAAAGTAATTTAAATCTCCCATTAGACTCATTTCGAATTCATTACTCATTGTTTTAGAAAAATCATCACAAAGATGTTTATTTGAAGATCCAAAGATGATGTCATCCACATAAATTTGAACAATAAGTATATCCTTTCCAATTTTTCTTAAAAAGAGAGTTGTATCCACACTTCCTTTTTCAAAAGATCTTTCAAGTAGGAAGGTGCTTAACCTCTCATACCAAGCCCTAGGTGCCTGTTTCAATCCATATAATGCCTTTTTTAATTTGAAAACATGATTTGGAAATTTAGAATTTTCAAAACCTGGAGGTTGTTCTACAAAAACATCTTCTTCAATTACTCCATTTAAAAAGGCACTTTTAACATCCATTTGAAACAATTTAAAACCTTTAAAACAGGCAAAGGCTAGTAAAACCCTAATTGCTTCAAGTCTAGCTACAGGGGCAAAAGTTTCCTCAAAATCAATTCCTTCAATTTGATTATACCCCTTAGCTACTAATCTAGCCTTATTTCTAATGACTACTCCTGAGTCATTCATTTTATTTTTGAACACCCACTTGGTTCCAACAACACTTTGATCTTTTGGCCTTGTAGTTAGTTCCCAAACTTTATTTCTTACAAATTGATTTAACTCTTCTTGCATGGCCAATATCCAAAATTCATCTGAAAGTGCTTGATCAATGTTAGTGGGTTCAATAGTTGAAATGAAGGCTGAATGATTGACTTCCTTGTTTAATCCACGCCTAGTTCTAACACCCTCACTTGGTTCACCTATAATTAATTCCTTTGGGTGATTTTTAGAGAATCTCAAATCTCTAGGCAAAGGGTCTTCTCTTTCTATATTTTCTTCCACATTTTCTTCCAAATTTAATCTATCAATCTTTTGGGAGTTTTCTTCAATTTCTTCTTCAACAACTTTTGGCTCTTCTATGTTTCCATTTTCATCAAAAACAACATGTGTGGTTTCTTCAATGACTAAAGTTCTTTTGTTGAATACTCTATAAGATTTTCCAACACTTGAATATCCAACAAAAATTCCTTCATCTGATTTTGGATCAAATTTTCCTAAGGCAGATTTTTCATTATTATGTATGAACACCTTGCAACCAAATACATGTAAATGAGACAAATTTGGTGTTCTACCTTTTACCAATTCATAGGGTGTTTTATTCAAATTTGATCTCACATTTACCCTATTCAGAACATAGCATGCAGTGCTAACCGCCTCAGCCCAAAAATATCTAGGAAGAGAGTATTCTGCTAACATTGCTCGGGCGGCTTCTATTAATGTTCTGTTCTTTCTTTCAACTACTCCATTTTGTTGAGGAGTTCTAGGTGCAGAAAAATTGTGATCAATCCCCTTTTCTTTACAGAAATCTTCAAATCTTTCATTTTCAAATTCTCCTCCATGATCACTTTGTATAGAAATTATTTCACATCCTAGTTTTCTTTGTATCCAAGTTGAAAAATTTCTGAATTCCTCAAATGATTCACTCTTATGAAAAAGAAATTTAACCCAGGTGAATCTTGAAAAATCATCTACTATTACAAATCCATATACCTTTCCTCCTAGACTAACCGTGCTTACAGGTCCAAAAAGATCCATGTGAAGAATTTCTAAAGGTTTACTGGTCCTAAGATCTTTATTGGATTTAAAAGAGGACTTCACTTGTTTTCCTAATTGACATGCATCACATAAGTGGTCCTTAGTAAAGTCTAGTTTAGGTATTCCTCTAACCAAATTCTTTTGGGTAATTCTTCTAAGATTTTTCATACTAGAATGACAAAGTCTCCTATGCCAAAGCCATGATTCATCAGAAACAGTTTTCAAACAAAAAGCAGTAGGAGATTGAATACAATTTAAATCTAGCATGTAGACATTGTTCACCCTTTTTCCATTTAAAACAATTTTCCCATTTAGGCTAATTATGCAGCTAGTAGGTAAAAATTTTACATTATAGCCCTTATCACATAGCTGACTTATGCTAAGCAAATTATGTTTTAAGCCTTCAACTAATAAAACATTATCTATGAAAAAGTTTTTCAAATTTCCAATCATACCTGATCCAACCACCTTCTTTGTGGTATTATCTCCAAGTGTAACCTTGCCTCCACTCCTGGCTTCCAGCGTTATGAATTGAGCAGTATCTCCAGTCATGTGCTTAGAACATCCGCTGTCCAGGTACCATATACTCTCACGAGGTCTTGTGTGAGAGTATACCTGCAAAATTCTCAATTGTTAGACCTGGGAACCCAAACTAGTTTGGGTTCACCTTTATGAAATTTATAATCAGATGCATGTGTGATATGTCTAGGTTTATGCATCTTAGTTCTCCACACCAAATTAGGTTTCATCTTTAAAGTGCAGGTGTGAGATATATGTCCCAAAAATCCACAATTGTTACATTTAACATTAGGAAAAATATTCCTATGTTTTCTTTCATATGATTGTCTTCTAAGGGATTTCATGAATTTAGGATAATATTTAGGATTTGTAAAATCTTCAAGTTTAGGGGGGGTTCCTATTATCCTCGAGAGCTCTTATAGTAAGTTTGTAAAATGAATTCATATCCTCCAAGATTCGATTTGTATAATTGATTCTATATGTCTTGTGCTCAGATTCATCCTTAAATTTCTTAAATTCTTTTTCAAGTTCAGCATAGGATGATTTTAAATTTTCAAAATTTTTATTCAAGTCATCATATTCATCAAGTAGTTTCATGTGGTTGCTATCAATTAAAGCATGATCTTTCCTAAGGATTTCGTGTTCCTTATTAAGCTCTTCCAATTCTAAAACTAAACTAGAATGCATCTTTTTAGTTTTCCTATATGCATCATGCATGTGTTCAGAAACTTCAAACAGTTCATCATATGTTAAATCACATACCTCTTCTTGATCTGATTGTTCAGCTTTATCTGCCATCAAGCAAAGGTTGGTGACTTCTTCTTCGTTTTCAGTCTCAGATGAGTCTGAAGCTGAGTCCGCCCAAAAAGCCTTTTGAAACTTCTTCTTGCCCTTTTTTACCATTGGTTTCTCCTCTACCTTCTCCTTGCTAGGAGTGGCTTTAAGTTTTGGACAATCAGTTTTTATATGACCTGGTTTCCTGCATTCATAACAAATCAATTCATTAGAAACCCTGCCATTTTTGTTATACTTACCTCTATTCCATTGCTGGCGTCTCTTCTGCTTCCTCTTTAAAAAGCTTCTGAATTGTCTAGTCATCAGTGCTATATCGTCTTCATCCTCAGGTTGTGAGTGTTCACTTTCTGACTCTTCCACATTTAATGCAAGATTCTTGTCCTTTCTTGGTTCACCTGCATCAATCTTTCTTTGACTTACTCCTTGCTCGTAAGCAATGAGTGAACCAAGAAGATTGTCAATAGAATAAATGTTCAGATCTTTTGACTCTGTAATTGCAGTAATTTTAGCATCGTATGTAGTAGGTAAACAACGAAGAATCTTATTAACCATTTCAGCATTAGTTAATTCCTTACCAAGTGCATGCAAAGAGGTGACAATTTGAGTGAATCTTGTGTACATGTCAGATATAGATTCATTAGGTTTCATGCGAAATAATTCGTAGTCATGTAACAAGATATTGAGTCTTGATTGCTTAACCTCATTTGTCCCTTCATAAGTAATACAAAGTCTATCCCATATGTCTTTTCCGCTTTTACAAGTGGAAACTCGCATGTAGTCTTCAGATTTTAAAGCACAAAAGAAACTATTTAAACATTTCGCATTTAATTGTGCTAAGTCACGTTCTTCTATAGTCCAATCTGCATAGGGTGTATCTACCCTAATTCCATCAACTAATCTAGTTGGTTTTGTGTAACCTTCCTGGACTAGCATCCACATGCGATAATCAAGTGACTGTAAGAAAGTAGACATGCGTGTTTTCCAAAAATCAAAAGGAATATTATCAAACAGTGGAGGTCTAGTGATAGAGTAACCCTCAGGTGTGTTTCGGTTTCCAAATGTAGCCATCTACATTAATCAAAAAGTAGTTCAAACTTATGATTTTGAAACTCTGCTCTGATACCACTTGTTGAGTCCAGTAATTAGGTTGTTAAGCCTAAGTAAGTGTCCCAAGGCTACCAAGAGGGGGGTGAATTGGTAGTTTTTAAAATTTTAAACCCTCTTAAAAATAAAGTTGAACCGAAATAAAATTTTCTTTTTAAAGTTAGTAGAAAAATATTTTTCAACCACAGAGTTGTTAAAACTGAAATTTAAAAGTGCGAAAACGTAAAAGCTATAAAGTAAATGACATCAGATTTATAGTGGTTCGGTCTATAACCAGACCTACATCCACTCCTCAGAGGCACCCTCTGAGTATTGCACTAATACCAATAGTGACTCTCCTTTTGCACCCACAGCAAGGCGGAGAAGCCCTTACAACACACTCTTTTCACCACTCCCCGGTGCGGTAGAGAACCGTCCGTCCTTTTACACAAAACCCAGTGTTGGCAGAGAACCGTCGTCCTTTCACACCCTCCAAGTGTAGGCAGAGAACCCTTCGTCCTTTCACACTCTCCTAGTGTGGGCAGAGAACCCTTCGTCCTTTCACACTCTCCTAGTGTGGGCAGAGAACCCTTCGTCCTTTCACACTCTCCTAGTGTGGGCAGAGAACCCTTCGTCTGTTCACACTCTCCAAGTGTGGGCAGAGAACCCTTCGGCTGTTCACACTCTCCAAGTGTCGGCAGAGAACCGGACCTTCTTGAATGATCTTCTCACAAGAATCTAGAAGGAAGAAAGAAAAAGAGTGAAGAAATCCAATTTCACAAGTAGAGACTCTTACCTTAGCAATCCAAGTGAAGCCTTCTCGCTCCAGTGATAGGAATCCTCCTTTGAATGCTCTCTTCCACTCTCTCCTTGGCTATTCTCTCAAAAGGCACGAAGATCAAATGACAAAAAGATTGGGTGGCAGTCTAATTTGGACTATTTATATAAAAGACAAGTGAAACCGCCCAAAAACTGCAAATTTTCAATTCTGTACGCAGTGAATCGTCCTGTACGATCCTGGATCGTCCTGGACGATTTTACTTAAACGATCTGAAACGACCCAATTTGTATATGTGTACGAACTGACTTCGTACATCTGATCGTCCTGTACGAACTTGGTTCGTCCAGTACGAACGGTTATTACAAGGTCGGTTCTAGAAACTGCTGAAAACTGTTCTAAGTCGGTTTGTCGTTTGAACGAAAATGTGGTCGTCTGGACGAAAATTTTCCAGAGAGCCGATCGTCCTGGACGATTATTTATTTCGTCTGGACGAAAATTTTCCAGAGAACCTATCGCCGCGGACGATAACTTGTTTTCGTCTGTACGAAAAAGTTCCAGAGAGCTGATCGTCCTGTACGATATTTATTTTCGTCTGGACGAAAATTTTCCAGAGGACTGGTCGCCTCGTACGATGGTAAAATTCGTCTGGACGAAAATTTTGCAGAGAACCCATCGCCTGGGACGATGATAAATTTCGTCCTGGACGAATAGGACTTAGAAAATTTTTCAAGGCAAGTTCCTATTCGTTCCAAGTGCTCTATAGGAGATAACTGACAGATCGTCCAGTACGATAAATATCGTCCTGTACGATCAGTATAGAATTTCAAGATCTCCTTATTTGTGTGTGTGTGTGAGATTTTATTCACTCAATTACAATCACTCCCTTTCAAAATTAATTCAAAGAAAAGATAAACATCAATTAAACATAATATCTCATGTTGAATTTGAATTGAAGTTTTCGTAGTCTGGAGTCTGATTTTCCTGAAATGTTAGTACACACAAGAGCAAGTGCAAATCTTCTGAAATTGTTAGGAGATAACTATACATTTGAACAATAATGTTTGGAATCATCAAAACTACATAAGTTGCATAAATATAACTCATTCAAATAGCAACTATTCAAACAAACTCTTCTCCTAATAATTCACCAAATGGGGAAGATGATAATATTATCAACAAATATGAAACAATTATATTTGATAGACTATTGAAGGATGCACAACATGATTTATACTCTCGTTCTGATTTATCTATATTGTATGCTCTTGTAATAATACTACACATTAAAGTTCATAATCATTGGACAAATAAATCATTCAACATGATCCTTGAATTAATAAAATCTATCTTGCCAAAGGGTGAAACACTTCCATCTTCATATTATGAATCAAAGAAGATTATATTAGACCTTAGACTAGGATGTGAAAAGATTCATACTTGTAAATATAATTGTGCTTTATTTTGAAAAGATTATAAGAATAAAGAAGAATTTCTTGAGTGCATTGAATCAAGCTGGAAAGTTAATTAGGGAAAAGGAATGAAAATTTCTCATAAAATTCTATGCTATTTTCCCATTATATCTTGATTACAACAGTTATTTATGTCAAGAAAAATGCTCATGAAATGAGGTGGCATAAGGAAAACCAGATTGGGGATGAAATTAGTGCATCCAGTTGATTCTAAAGCTTAGAAGGATTTTGATATTAGCTTTTCTTGGTTTGCAAAAGATTCTCTTAATGTACGCCTTGGATGAGCTTCGGATGGATTCAATCCTTTTGATAATATAAGCACTTCTTATAATATGTGGCTCGTCATTCTTATGCCATATAATTTACCCCCATGAAACTGTATGACACTATTAATTCCTAGTCCAGTTTCCTCTAAGAAAGAAATAGACGTGTATTTAAAGCCCATTATAAAAAAATTAAATGACTTATGGGTGAATGGTATTAAAACTTATGATTCTGTAAGCAGGAATACCTTTCAAATGTATGATGCTCTTATATGAACTATAAATTATTTTCCAGCATATGGTATATTGTTGGGTCTTAAAGTACATGATTACAAAGCTTGCCCAATATGTTACAGTGAAACTTCTTCATAATATTTGCGAAACAAAATTTGTTATATGGGTCACAAATGCTTCTTGCCTAAAGAGCACAAATGGAGAAAAGTAAGATGTTTAATGGCAAGCATGAAGTTAGAGTGATACCTCAAGTTTTATCAGGAGATAAAATATTATCAGAAATGGAATCATTAATGAATTTGAAGTTTGGAAAGTATCCTAGCTGTAAAAAAAAGAAAATGTAACCTTCATTAATCAACTTTGACAAAAAAAGTATATTTTTTGAGTTGTCTTATTGGAGAAATCTCACGTTACGTCATAATCTTGATGTAATGCACATTGAAAAGAATATTTGTGACAACATTTTAGGGACATTATTAATTATAGAAGGAATGACAAAGATACAGGAATGCTTGTTTGGATCTACAAGATATAGGCATAAGGCATGAATTACATTTGCAAAAATAAAATGAGAAGTATCTTAGACCTCCAATTTCTTACACACTATCTCCAAAAGAGAGAGAATGGTTTCTCAACTTTGTTAGATCAGTAAAGTTTCCAAATGGTTATGCAGCAAATATATCTAGATAAGTACATATTCAAAATGGTAAGCTTATGGGATTAAAAAGCCATGATTTACATATGCTGTTACAACGAATCCTTTCTTTTAGATTGTGTGGATATTTAAATAAGAATGTGCATAATGCTTTAAGTAATTTGTCAAGATTTTGTATGATATTATGTGCTAAAACATTAAGATTGGATGTGTTGGAGTAATAAGAAGATATGACCATCGATACAATTTGTCGATTTAAAATGATATTTCCACTAGCTTTCTTTGACATAATGGTTTATTTGACTATTCCTTTGCCTCGTAAGGCTAGGCTTGCTAGACTTGTTCAATATAAGTGGATATATCCAATTGAAATGTTACTTCTTATGCTAGTAACTTTTACTTTTTTTATATATTTGTATTGATTATTTGCACAAATTTTGATTAAAATTTTTTATACTCTAGAAATCTAGATGTTCATAAAGGGAATGTTAGGAACAAAGCTCACCTTGAAGAATTAATTGCATAAACTTATATTATTAATTAAGCATTGGCATTTTGTTGTAGATACCTCCGTGGCATGAAGAGTAAAAATAATCAAGATGAAAAATATAATTATGATATTCATTTGCATGTAAATCATCTTTTAATTTTCTCAAGAAGAATTCATCCTTTTGGTCAACCACTCTTCACTACATTATCTTGGAGAGTACAATTTAATTCAATGATATGTTCTTAACAATTGCGAAAAGCTAAAGCCATACCTTGGATACATAATTAACTAAAATGTTTATGATATTAAATTTATTAACAAATAATGTATTAATCTGCAATTAAATTTTATAAAAATTATGTTCTAATAAATATGATAATGAGCTAAGAAAAGAATATTCATTTATTTAAGATGTGATAACAAAGCAAAAAGTACAGCTTCCATTATGATTTGAACAAAGAGTGAAATATTCAATTTTTAATTTTGTTTACTATTTATATTTGTACTTTTTTTCTAATGTTCACAATTTCATAAAATTTGATCATTTTCTTGCTTCTAGAGCTTGAATCTTGATGAATCACTTGAAGGTAACTAAAATCTTTATTTCCCAAATATTTGAGTAAAGTATGTACCAAACAAATGCCTAAACTATTTGCTGCAAGAAAAAAATAGGAGGAAAAGGACAACATTAGCAAAACAACTCGCTATAAGACGCAGGAAGCAGGTTTATCCTGGAGTCTTTCAATTTGAGATCCTATCCATGAAGATCCAAAACTCATCAAATGAGGCATAACAAAGGAATTGGATGTGTTAAAATAATATCAGAAATAATTCTTTTAAGTTTCAATGCCAAGCCTAAAGCCTAAAACCTCGTCAACCAAGCTAAATTTCAAAAGCTGTTTAACAATCAGCTAACCAAATTTTGCTTATTAAGATATGAATTATCACATTTATCCACTCAATCACCATACAGCAGCCATAATACAAAACACCTTCGATCAATACTAATTTAAGATTATGAAAAGAATGCGGTAATTACCTTATTAATACAAATTAAGATACTAATTAGGTAATGAATTCAAGAACAGTCTGAAAGTGAGCTGCAGCTTACATGCATGCATAATAACAATATATTCCAGTAACCTGCCACCAAACACCAGAATAAGCCTTCATGTGCAAAAATCTATAAGACGACTGAATATTAAAAGGGCAACCCATCCAGATCTAAAGCAGACATTGCAGAAGATAAAGAGTTAGCATATCCCAACATTTTCAAACAAGAGAATAGTCAATTGTTCACGGAAAAGAAAATTCTCTAGTACAATTGACATCGTTGGAATCCACATGCAAGAATTCAAACAAATGTCAGTACTATTATTGGGCAAAAGAAAGCCCTATGGGTGGGGTACCTGCAATCTTCTAAGAAGCTACAGAAATATGCCATCATCGTAAATGAATTCTACTTCAGCACAATTGACTTAAAAAATTGTGTTCCCCAGAAGCAAGACACTACAAAACATCAAACAATTATTAAAAAGATTGAAGGTTCTTTCTTAGGAACTCGACTCCTTGGAAATCTTCTCAGCCTTGGCCATGACCTCTTCAATACCGCCCACCATGTAAAATGACTGCTCAGGTAGATCATCATATTTACCGTCAAGAACACCCTGCCGACAAGAACGAAAAATAATTAGTAAAAGAGACAAAAAAAACGAATATGAGTACAATATAATCTCATCCCAGATCAACACATTTATCAAAGGATATCATTCTGCCTGGAAAACGATTTCTAGTTCAATCTGAAGAAAGATTAGAAGATTGCAAAAAAAAAAAAAACCCTAAGCGAACTCACAATCATAGAAGCACTTGTATATCGTACCTAATGGAAACTGGTTGTCTGCATTACTTCTAGTGGAATGTAATTTCATATGCTACTAGGGCGGATAATATTTCAAAGAAGCATAAACTTTGTAGGATCTTTCACATTGGAACTTCAATGAAAAACGACCTAAGGGCTAAAAGAGAAGGTAATTGACAAACATAATAATGAGAGATACAGAAGTTCATTTTTTTTCCACATGTGGAAGTATATCTAAAAGAATGTACTTAGGTTTTACCGTTTTAGTAAAACTAATCTATGGCAAACAAAGAAGGCAACACCAACATATTTAAAGCTTAAAATACACAGACGTATCATCTACGAAAGTAATTTCTTTTGTGTCATAACCACTTAATTTTATTTTATAAAAATACTATAAAGAAATAAACATGAATATAATGGAATTTAAACTGTAAGTGATTCGCACCATAAATGTAACCATATCATTATTGCATTTGTCAAAAATGTTGTTATCACATATCATAAATAACAGGTTGTCAATTAGATCGCATACCATGATTTCGGCATCAAATCTGAAAAGATCAAAGATATCATGTTCATTGAAGATTTAGGTCCGTTCTCGTTATGAAAACTATTGTTAGTGAATCGCATATCATACTGCTAAAAATTAAATAGAATGTCAAAAAAAAATTATAGGCATGATTGAATCATCAATCGGATACTATATGGTTTTAAAGCCTCTAGAGCTAGACCTATTGATTGTGATTACAATAAATAAGGATAAGTTTGAATTTACAAAGAATGGCTTCAAGAGGATCCTCAAAGAGTTTCTCCACAGAAAGATTTAGAAATTTCAAATATGAGGAAGACATGTTTGAAGCATTATTTTCCAAATGAGGATAGAAGAAATGTCAATATTGAGCTTACTAAATTTTTTGGTTATTTAGAAGACTTTGGTGACCAAGAGTCATTGCATGTTAGATGGAGAATTGATCCAAAAATGTGGTGGATTATATATGGAACTTCAGCACCTCTACTTCAAACAATCGCCATAAAATTGCTTGGTCAAGTTTCATCCTCATCTTGTTGTGAAAGAAATTGGAGCACATACTCGTTCATCCAAACAATGAAGAGAAATAAAATTACTCCACAACGAGCTGAAGATTTAGTTTATGTGCATACAAACCTTCGGCTTCTCTCAAGGAAAACTTCAACTTATATGGAAGGAGACAACAAGATGTGGGATGTTGCTGGAGATGAATTTGAATCTCTTGAGGATATGGGAATATTAGAAATTGCTAATCTTTCACTTGATGAGCCTGAATTGGAAGCTATGATATTCATTGAAGATGATATCGAAATTCAAAGACAAACTACTGAAGAAGCTAATCTTATCATTCCTTCTATTGAATAGTTGAAACTTCATATGTTGGACGATTTATATTTTTGTTTTTATTGTTATAGTAGACATTTAAATATTTAATGCTTATTTTTATTTTGATATTATAAGATACAATGCTACAAGCCTACAAATAATGTTGCTTTCAATTTTTTTTGTCATTTCAAATATTATGTTTTGATTAATTTGTTATTTTTTATGTATGATTTATATATTATAATGCTGTATCCGCGCCATATCCGTATCCTTTATTTTTAAGAATTGTCGTGTCCCGTATCGTTTCGTATCCGTGTCGCCGTATCCGTATCGGTGCAACATAGTTGCACATAGGTTCTTTGGTCTCTATTATTAGAGCTTAATTTCTACTTAGTGATGAATCTCATCATGCTCTCACACACTAATTTAATACATGCTTCTCACGCATCAATTTTCTTATACGCTTCTTGCAAGTTTGTGTTGTTGGTGTTAGTAACCTCGCTCACAAGTTTCTTCTTGAATGCTTCTAGATACCTCATCTTCACACTCTCTAGATTCATGCTATCTCCCCCTCGATCTCAAGCTCATGAGTATTCTTTCATTTTATGTGTTCTTGCGTCACTTAATTATTTTTATCTATGATTTTTTTTTATTTTCAATCAGTTAAAAATTATTGTTATTGAACAAATAAGTATATTTGCTGAGAAAGTATTACCTAATGCATCTTATGTTTTGCAAACTAAATGAATATACATGTATCATATATGTGTGTGTGTGTGAGAGAGAGAGAGAGTGAGAGAGACAAGTAATTCATGATTCAATCCGTAAAATTGTTGTTTCTCTTTGTGCAATTTACGAATTGAAGAAAATTAGCAATTATAAATCACATTACGCTTTGAAAACACAAACCATAACTACCTTTACATGGTTCTGAAAAATAAATTTAGAAAAAAGCTACTCTAATTCCTTACAAGAAAATAATCACTGCAAGGTGGACAAACTCTTCTTTGAGCATGTATGACACTTGTGGATTACCCAATTCCATTTTATTTGATCGAGATAGTTGGTTCAAGAATCAATAATGGGAGGCTCTATAAACCATGATAGATATTAGATTGAAAAGGAGCATCATTTTTCATCCAATTAACCAAACAAAGGTTGTAAATAGAACTATGAACCATTTATTATGAGGGTACAACAATAATCATCCTAAAACTTAGGATAATAGCCCGTGATGTACATTTAGTTTGTCTTTAATAGAGTTGTGCACTCCTTACAACAAAAACATTTGGAGTCTTCTTGGATTACTCACCCCAAAGTCCTTTTGATCTTCACCCATACTACTGAAGGTAGGATTTGAGTTTACAAATAGAGTGTTCAAGGATTTTCAAATGGCATGAACAAATTCTTACATCAGTAGAGAACTATAGAAGACACAATAGAAGTATAAAGATAGGCATAACTGCTATCATGTCAAGACCAACTTAAAAGTTAGAGATCGTGTTAGATTACAATTTAGCAAAGATTGTCATAAGAGTAGAATAAGGTTAAAAACAATTAGGAAGGAACCTTTAAAAATTCTAAAAAATAAAAAAAGAGCTCTTTTTAGCTGAAATATGTTACCACACATAGAAATGCATTCATTAGTAAATATGTAGAAATTGAAGTTCTTTGAACCTTTCATGCATAATGGCAAAACAGAATAAATCCCACCTGCCATAGATGATTTTTTCTGTGAGCAACAAGTACTTTCAAATTTAGAGTCTCTTGGAGGAAAAAACAACTACCACCTAACATGGGCAAAAGGAGACATTTTGCATTGGAATGCAAGGCAAAGTATAAAACAAAGGCAAAAGGTACATTGACGAAGTTTGGCAGACAGATCTCTACCATCTTGAGCATTAATTTAATAAGTGAAATACACATTAATAGCGGGAATGTAATATAGGGATCAAATAAAATAAGTGATCATTCATATGCCTATGATCATGATTTAGGCATCAAACTAGAAAAAAATGAAAGAGAATATAATCATAGAAGTTCTGAGAGCCTTATCTCTTCATAAAAATTGTCATCGATGGAGATTCATAGATCACATAATTAAGATCAAAGAGGTTGTCTCCAATAGTTCATAGGTGTAATCAAATTGCCAATCGAACACCATACTAAAAAGGTCAAAACCCCAATATTTAGACTGTTGGATCAATATTATAATTATAGCAGATAAATATGACTTTTATTTTTTTAATTATTTAGATAAGTATATTTTTGGGTTTGTAATTTAGATAATTCCTATTGTGATTATCATTGAAGATTGCACTTATCTACCATGTTATTATATATAAGGTTTCCGCCTTTAAGTGAAGTTTGTTTAGGTTTGGATTAAATCAAGCCCTTTGGTAATTACGTATTCAAAAGCCTGACATTCTACAGAGAAGTCATAATAATAAAAATTCTTGTAATTAATTTTTCTTTCCCTCTCCAATCTACCAAATTGCCCCAGCCCATAAGGTCTCTGTCTTGGGTACTGTAATAGAAGTTGCTAACATTTTGCTTGCCTTTGCTAGTGACCATCGCCATTGATTGCCTTACTACCTTGCCTCTAAACTCATATGGACTAATTTATCCACTGCTGAAGCTTTGTCTTGCTGTTGTTGTTGCATGGCTACCGCTTATGTATCATTTTTTTTGTTTGGCCTTACAGTTGATGGGGTTGTTATCGATGGCTGCTACTGCTTGCTGATGTTGCTGGTTGGCTGTTGCTGCTCCGATGTTGCATTATCGAGACAAACTCCAGTGCTTTCAGAACACTTTATGAAAGAAAAACAACAGAGAACCCAAAAAAAAGCAAAAGGAAGTCTATATAAAGAAACTAAACTTCGAAGAGTGTCCTGTCACCCCTACACCCTATGCGAGCGGGAGCCAGCCACCCGCTTCTAACCCACAGAACCCAACAGAGCAGCTGGGTGGGAATCGAAACAGTAGGGAAGGGATTTGGGAACCTAATATAGGGCTCAGGGGAGTTAATATTTATTATTTAAGGAGAAGAAATCAAAAGAAAAATATTTAGAAAAGTTTTTATTGTATTTAATGGCGGTTATAGCTATTTAATAGAGGTTACTAGCTCATGTTAAGGGTAGTTACGTTGTTGCTGTAATTTTTCTATGTTTGTGAGTTTCTAGCGGCATCTAGTATTGTGGTACTGCTGATCTACCTCTCGAATAGTAGATCAATTGTATCTTGCATTGCTTTTGAAGAAGAAATTCAAATTCAGCTCCTAAATTTGTATTCCAGCACTTTATTCCAATCTCCTTTGCTGATTTTTACCACCAAAATGCATCAAATTGTCATCAGAGTTTAAGGATTGCTTGTTGGAATGTTTCTAAGCCAGTCGGGAAGGAGACCTACACGAACAATTCATTGTATTAACTCAAAAGGGGGGCTGTCATGGTGTACAGGGAGAGATTTGAGTCGTTGTCAGGGAGGTTGAGGGGAATTTTGGAGGTGGTGTTGAAGGAAAATTTCATGAAGGGCCTCAAGCCCGACATACGAGCGGACATCAGATTGCTGAGACCGAGGGGGTTAAAGAAGACAATGGAGCTTACCCAAATAGCAGAGGATCGGAGATAGATGGAAAGGAGCAATAAGAGCGGGATTGCTATAGACTCTTACAGAAGTATCTCGACTTCACTGGCACCGCGGACCCAGACGATGTCATTTCAGCGGGATGCAACATGGGAGAAGAGTGGGGGAGTTTGCCCTGAGGCCAACTTCAAGTGCCTCACAGAGGCAGAGGTGCAGGAAAAGAGAGCGAAGGGTCTGCTCTTTCGTTGTGATGAGAAGTATGCACCGGGTCATCAGTGCAAGGATCGCACACTCCAGTTCCTTGTGGTTTGTGAGGAGGAGACCAACAGTGATGATCTGGTGGAGGAAGTCGAAGAAGGGGAGCACATATATCTAGATGTGGCAGAAGTGTCCCATAATTGAGTGGTGAGGTTTACTCCAAGTCACACTATGAAAGTGAGGTGGCAGATCGGGGAGTAACTAGTGCTGCTCTTGGTGCATAGTGGGGCTACTGATGACTTCATCTCCAACCGGGTTATAAATCAGTTGGGATTTAAGTTGGTGAATATAAGAAATTTTGGAGTCATGATGGGAACATGAAAGGTCGAGAGGAGTAGGGAGATTTGCAAGAGATTGGTGCTAGCACTCCAGAGCATACATAGTGGAGATTTTCTTCCCTTAGATTTGGGGAGCACATATGTCATCCTAGGGATAACGTGATTATAAACAATCAGGAAGATAAAGGTGGACTGGAAGTCCTTGAATACAGAGATTCAGGTCGAGGGGAAGAAGGTGATGCTGTGAGATAATGCCAATCTATGCAGAACCATGGTTTCACTTAAAATCATCACCAAGGCGATACAGGAAGCAAGGCTAGGCTACTTAATGAAGTTGTAGAGTTTGGAGGGGACTTGAGATACAGAGTCGCTCAAGGTCCCTTAGTGTATACATCAGCTTCTACAGCAATTTACTGATGTTTTTTAGCAACTTAGTGGATTACTACCACCTTGAGAGCAAGAGCACGGTATTACTTTGAAGTAGAGAGCTCCTCTTATCAGTGTTGATCGTACCGATACACGCAATTCAGATGGATGAAATAGAGAACTTGAGTCAAGGATCATTAGGCCCAATGTGAGCCCCTTTACCGGCCCAATTTTACTAGAGAAAAAGAATGGTAGTTCGATGTTTTGCATGGATTATAGGGCCCTAAATGAGAAAACTATGTTTGACAAGTTTTTTATCCTAGTGATTGATGAGTTGCTAGACGAGCTGTTTGAGGTGGTCATCTTCTCAAAGATTGACCTAAAATCAGGTAGTGTTAGATCAGAATGAAGACGGGTGTGCACAAGACAGCTTTCAGAACTCATGAGAGTCACTACGAGTTTTTGGTGATGCATTTCGGCCTTACCAATACTCCATCCACTTTTCAATCCCTCATGAATTGGGTTTTTCATCCCTACCTCGAAAAATTTGTCTTGGTATTTTTTGACAACATCCTGATTTACAGTCATATGAAGGTAGAGCATGTGAATCACCTAAGTACTGCACTGGAGACTTTGAGGAAGCACCAATTGTATGCTAACCAGAAAAAATGATCTTTTGCATACCCACAGGTGGAGTACCTAGGATATGTGATAAACAAAGCAAGGGTAGCAGCAGACCAATCAAACATTGAGGCTATGCTGGATTGGCTTTTACCAAAGAAGTTGGGGCTGGATTGGTTTTTACCAAAGAAGCTGGGGGAGTTGAGAGAGTTCTTAGGCCTCACCGGATACTTCTGAAAGTTTGTGTGAGGGTCTAGAATGCAACGACAATTCTCCTCAAAGAGGCGTGCAGTGTCTGATACGTATCCGGTACGACACACATCCGACACTCCTTCGACACGTGTTGAACACGCCAAAAATATGTCCAATTAAAAAAATTTAAATATAAATAGGACACCCATGTCCGACACGCTAACCTTAAATATTTAATGAATGTTTTTTAATATAATTTCTTGTATTTAAAATTTTTACTTATTTAAAATCTAAATTTCTTATTTCAAATCCACAACACACCAAATCAATCGTCCGCACTTAATACCTCATTCATCGAATATTCTCATTTTCATTTCTCTTTGGTGGGTTAAAACTTTGATTTCACAATGATGCCCAATGTCATCTCAACATCAACATCTGACGTCATTACAACATCAACATTTCAAAATGATCTTCATATCAAAGTCTGACATTATCTTTACATTGATGCTCGATGCTAGCAATTTCTACACCCACAACTTGACATCCCATCTTTTTCCAATGCCTTATCAACATCGATGACCAACGTCTTCTCAACATCGACAATAAACATCCTCCTAACATTAACGCCAAATATTTACTGCATAACATTAATGCTCGACTCTAGACAGCATTGTCATCTCTCTCGATGAGAGATAACAACTCTCAACATCCTAATATTAATACCTTTAAGCACAATTTCTAGTTAAATGACTTGTGTTAATTTATTTTTAAAATTATACTTATTCAATTTTCATACACTATTTTTAAATATAAAAACTATAATATCGTGTACAACCCGTGCCTATGTCCTATACTTTCAATAATTGATGTGTCCCGTGTTCGTGTCCGTGTCGTATCGTATCCGTGTCACCGTGTCCGTGTTTGTGCATCAAGGGCAAGGGTATGGCACGATAACATGGCCACTAATTAAGTAGTTGAAGAAGGACAATGGGGGGATGTAGTGACATAGGATTTCGAGCAGCTGAAGAAAGCCATGACCAGAGTTCCAGTGTTAGCACTCCCTGACTTCCAGGCCATCTGTGGTGCAGACAAATGCATTAGGATACGGACTAGGAGCAGTGCTCATGCAGAATCATCTGCACATCGCTTATTTCAGTCAGGTGCTCAATATTAGGGCAAGGATCAAGTCTGTATACGAGTGGGAGTTGATGACGATTATCTTGTAATCTAAAAGTGATGACCCTATTTGTTCATATGACATTTTATCGTCAGGACAAATTAGAGGAGTCTGAAGTTTCTACTAGAGTAGAGGATAGTGACTAAGGAGTATCAGAGGTGGCTGTCCAAATACTTAGGATATGACTTCGAGATTTAGTATCACCCAAGATTAGAGAATAAAGCCACGGATGTATTATCATTGTAGACAAACGAGACATAGTTGACAACTCTGTCAGTACTTATGGTTTTAAATTGGGAAGCCCTACACAAGACAGTGAGCATAATAAAGGACTGAGGAAGATCAGAGATGAGTTCTTACAGAACCCAGACAGTCATCCCAATCACACTGAGGGAAGCCCAGCAGCTACATCAGGAGTGATTCATTTTACCGAGGAGGTTGGCATATATCCCCAAACTATTGCAGGAGTATCATAATAGTGCAGTTTGAGGACATTCAAGAGCTCAGAAAACCTACAGCCGACTGTCAGCGGAATTGTACTGGGTGGGGATGCACCGCGATGTAGATAACAGAGTAGCCAGGAGTGATGTGTGCTAGAGACACAAGTATTTAGCTATGGCACCAGCAGAGTTACTACAACCTCTGGTTCTACAGAAGAGGGCTTTGGAGGACGTGACAAGGGATTTAATCAAGTTGTCAAATTCAGAGGGATTTTCAATTATACTGGTAATAGTAGACCGTCTGAGCAAATATGCATAATTCATTCCCCTGGAGCACTCTTACACCGTGGTCTTTATGTCTACTTCTTTCATACGAGAGGTGGTGCGCTTGCATGGATATAAAGAATCTATTGTGTCAAATAGAGATAAGATGTTCCTTAGCCACTTCTGAAAGTTATTTGATTTAAGGGGGGGCAATCCTGAAGATAAGCACAGCATAACATCCCTAGATAGATGGCCAGACAGAGGTGGTTAATAAAAGTGTAAGGACCTATTTGAGATGCTCGAATCAAATACATCAAAGAGTTAGGCAAAGTGGATTGCTTGGGCAAAATATTAGTATAAGTGTATAACACCTCATATCATTCAGCAGCACAGACCATGGGAGACTCATTTGATTCATTATAGGCATAGCACTACATAAGTATCCAATGTAGATCAGTACTTAGAGGAAAGGGACAATGGTACTATCTGAGCTTAAAGGACATATGTTGAGAGCCCAACAAATAATGAAAAGTAAGGCTGATGAGGACAGAAGAAAAGTACACTTTGAGTCAGGTGACATGATTTACTTTGAGACCCTACAAGCAAAAGACACTAATCAGTAGAAGGAATGAGAAATTGTCACCACAATACTTTGGACCTTATGAGCTTTTCAAAAACATTGGAGTAGTGGCCTATTGATTGAGGCTACCACCATCATCATTGCACCTAATCTTTCATGTCTCACAGCTGCGAATGATGATAAGAGATCAAACACTATCTCCACCACCCCCAATTTTGACAGAACACATGAAGGTCATTTTGGAGCCCATGAATGAGAAGGCGTTCGTCAAGGGAAAATAAGATCACAGGAGGTACAAATCAAGTGGAAGGATTTGCCGGAGAACAAAGCTACTTGGGAGCTATACGAGATGATTAAGAAACAGTTTCCATCCTTCCACCTTGAGGACAAGGTGCGTCTTTAGGGGGAGTACTGTTACACCTATACCTTATGTGAGCGAGAGCCAGACGCTTGCTTCTGATCGACCGAACCTAGCAGAGCAGCTAGGTGGGAATCAAAATAGCAGGGAAGGGATTTTGAAACCTCTTATGGACCCCAGGAGAGTTAATATTGACTATATAAAGAGGAGAAATCAAGAGAAAAATATTTAGGAAAGTTTTTATTGTGTTTAATGGTGGTTATAGCTATTTAAAGGAGATTATTGGCTAGGGCTAGGGGGAGTTATGTTTTCACTGTAGTTTTTTATATGTTTGTGAGTTCCTAATGGCGCCTAGGGTTGTGGTAGAGCTAATCTACCTCTCGAATAATAGATCAAGTGTATCTTGCATAGCTTTTGAATAAGAAATCCAAATTCAGCTCCTAAATTTGTATTCCTGCACTTTATTTATATCTCCTTCGCTACTTTTTACCATTAAAACGAATCAGGTCCACGGATCAAATTGCATATCCATAGAGCAGAAATCTCAAGCATAAGGAATCTAATAATATCACAACAAACGGAAGGACATAACACATGAATGACAACCATTAACATGCGTAGATCAGAATAACTTATCATCATATATTAATATTCTAATGTATAACATATCCAAATACTTAAAGTTATCATGCTGATATACTATTTTATCTTCTAAAACTAATGATCAAAATTGTTAAATCACAATAACTAAAACTGAAAATCATATAAAAATCCTTTTGACAGAAGCTACTTAGGAACTCTCAATTTTGTTAAGAAAAAACTTATGTCGGGATATCCTGATATATTTTGCATTAAAATGGGGTCATTATTATGAAAGGTTCTGTTAATTTCATGAATTTTTTGTTATCCCTAAATTAGACAAACTATAAGAAAAATATATCTAAACTATTAGACAACATAGCTAAACTGTTATACATTCATAAGTACAATCATTATAGAAAAAAATATTATGAATGACTAATAGTTTTGTAATATTCATCTAATAGCTTAATTATATTTGTCTAATAACTTAATTATATTGTCTAATAGTTTAGTTGCATTGAATGATATATGATATGTGAAATCAAGAACATGTGTCAAAGAAATAATCTTATCTCAATACAAAATGTATCAGAATACATTTATTAGCAGATTCATGTACTTAGTTGTTTTAGAGGTAACCATTACGCTCACTCTTGCACCCAGACCAAGGTATAGTTTTGTTCGGAAAAAATAATTGTAACTTCTTCAAAAAAAATTCACATATAGAGAAAAAAGATAAAAATCGCTTGCAAAAAAAAAGAAGACTCAACTTACAAGGTATCCTGTTTCTAGTAATAACTCTAAAATAATCACTCAATAGAAAGAAAGCCGAACCACATGCTAAGTTACTTTTCTCACCTGAAAACTACTGATACACTCCTTCAAGTCCACATACTTTCCAGGTGCACCAGTGAAAACTTCAGCAACATGAAAAGGCTGGCTTAGGAAACGCTGGATCTTACGAGCACGAGCAACAGTAAGCTTATCATCTTCACTGAGCTCATCCATTCCAAGAATTGCAATGATATCTTGAAGGTTCTTATAGTTTTGAAGAACCTTCTGAACACCACGAGCAGTGTTGTAGTGCTCTTCTCCTAAGACATGGGGAGAAAGCATTCTTGATGTGGAATCAAGTGGATCAACAGCAGGATAGATACCAAGTTCAGAGATCTAATCATGGAAAAGAAAACAAGTAGTTGAGATATGCCTAATTAATAATAAAACAGAAGATTGCACTAGTTCAATTAGGCAATAAATGCTTGTACGAGAAAGGAGAACCTGTCTTGACAACACAGTTGTGGCATCAAGATGTGCAAAAGTGGTAGCTGGTGCTGGATCTGTCAAGTCATCAGCAGGGACATAAATAGCTTGCACAGAAGTAATAGAGCCCTTCTTTGTTGTTGTGATGCGCTCTTGTAATCCTCCAAGGTCAGTAGCTAGAGTCGGTTGGTAGCCAACAGCAGATGGAATACGACCAAGCAAAGCAGACACCTCAGAATTTGCCTGAAGACAAATACACAAGCATGCAAATATAAAAATTTCAAATGCTAACAACAATTTATTGTTCTTCTGCACATACCTGAGTGAACCGGAAAATATTATCAATGAAGAGCAGCACATCTTGCCCTTCAGCATCACGGAAATACTCAGCCACAGTCAGTCCAGTAAGCCCAACACGAGCACGAGCACCTGGCGGCTCATTCATTTGCCCATAAACAAGAGCACACTTGCTCTCATCCTAGTATGCAAAAAAATGTGATAACAAAGTCAGACAATCAAAAGAAAGAAAAGAAAACAGGTAAAAATATAGCCTAACCTATGTAATAAAATGCTCACTTGCTTATCACCAAGCTTAATCACACCACTTTCAATCATTTCCCGGTACAAGTCATTGCCTTCGCGAGTTCGTTCTCCAACGCCAGCAAAGACAGAAAAACCACCTGAACAAAATAAATCGATTGATTATGTGAGCAGTGATAATGTTAGAGAAAAACAATAGAAAGTACTTTTTCTAACGAACCATGAGCTTTAGCAACATTATTAATAAGTTCCATGATAAGGACAGTTTTCCCCACACCAGCACCACCAAATAGGCCTATCTTACCACCCCTCTGATAAGGTGCAAGAAGATCAACAACCTAAAAAGATAAACATCAATAAAAACTGAACTTTTTAGTAAGGAAGTATCAATACGGCTTAAAAGACACTAAGATTGACATATGTTATCAGACTTAGGGAGCATTTATAATGCACTACCTTGATACCAGTAACAAGGATTTGCTGCTCTGTTGCTTGATCAACAAAGGCAGGAGCCTCGCGATGGATAGGAAGGAAGTGATTGGTCTCTATAAAGAGTGAATGAAATAAAATACATGATAATCATAATTAAAGATGGCCTTATGGACCTCAATCAAACTGGAATACAAAAAGAACTTACTTATTTCTCCCCTCTCATCAATAGGCTCTCCAATAACATTCATGATGCGGCCAAGGGTAGACCTACCCACAGGTACCTAGCATATAGTTAGAAATAAGCCAGTGTGAAATGAAATTTCTTATTGGATCAATCGCATATAACATACATTTGACGGTAATAATCTTCAACTGATTCACAATAAGAGAATAAACAAAAGCACACACATATTAAGCATAAATCTAAGAACTAATTTCTTCTAATTTCAATTAAAAACAAACTCTATTTTATACAAGAGAACAATTTCATATGAAATGCCCACAATTACATCCCAATATAAGACCACAACAACAGAAAATTCATCAAGGGAAATAGAAAGAATAAATAGCGAACCTAAAACATGCGTACCTTTCTCAATCGTCTTCATGTAAAACGTCAGAAAATAGCACAATCAAACCAGATACAACTATAATATTATAAATGAAAGAAATCAATTTTCCGCAAATAATGCCGTAGAAAGAATGATATAAAGCATTAGAATTCCCTGTGGAAAGAAAGATCAACATGAATGCATCAATGTTGTTTAATGAAACGAAAATTTTGAAATGGCGCTAATCAAAACTATAAAGCACGTTTTTAGATACCAGATAACATCGTTTCCATTATTTTGGAAACCTTAAGCTCAGAATGACTAAATGCCAAAACATAAACGTAAAAGACCTATCCATGAAAGAAAGAGGACACCAAATTAGGAAAAAACAGCAAATAGGATCTTTATTCAGATCAAGAGAATACGGTAATCGGTGATCCGGTGTTCAACACCCTCTGTCCCCGCACAAGCCCCTCTGTTCCGTCCATGGCGATCGTCCTCACCATCTTCTCACCCAAGTGCTGTGCCACCTCCAAGACAAGGCGGATTGGGTTGTCCTGCACCTCGAGAGCAGTCAGGATCGGCGGTAGTCCTTCATCAAACCGCACGTCAACGACGGCTCCGATCACTTGGCATACACGGCCGACAGCGCCAGCGCCAGTAAACTCATCTGTGACCTTGCCACTGGGACCACCCGAAGCTTTGGCGGGCGATGGTGGGGAAGGTGCAGGCGCAGCGGCGGCGGTAGCAAACTCGACGGCGCGGGAGAGGAGGAAACCAGTGGGTGAAGGGCGAGAGATCGGGGATGGAATGGGAGGTCTGGGATTGGGGAAGGAGGATTTGGGAGATGAGAAACGGCGAGAGGAAGCGCGAAGTAAGGAAGCGAGGATCCGCCGTGAGGCCATGGCAAGCGAGAGCTAGGTTAAGCGACTGCTTAGGTTTTCAAAGGGAGAGTATGCAGCATTTGAGATCTGGTAGAGAGGCAGCTTAGCTTCCGGATGCCATTGAGATATTATTGGGAAAATCATGGGCTGGCAATTGTTTCAAATCAGAATGTGTTGGGCTGGCAATGTTTTCGAATGGCCTATGACCCCGATGCCCAAAAAATCCAGCTAAAGTTTAGATGACTTTCGGATTACATCGTTTAGTACATAGTGTACACAAAGTTTAATGGCAACTATTATTTTTTTATGATAAATAGTGTTTTAACAAAAAAATTTCTCAATATATTGAATAGAGCATTTATTTTAAGGGTTGTCATTTACTTAGAATTTCTTTGACGTCATATTTTTCTGTTAAAATTTAAAAAAAAAAACTATTTTTCAAACATAATTTAAAGCAATTTTTTTAAAATAATCATTAACATTTTCCAATTGTTTCGTTCAAAGAAATATGATTTGATATTTTTTTGAGACATTTAGGTCAACTAAGGCTAACTCATGCACATATCATATACGCAAGACTCTAATATAAAACCTCTTAGTTGGTAACCAAAATTCTCGACCAACAGATCAAGATTAATTGTGTATGATTTGGTATTAACTATTCTTATCATAAAGATAAAAAAAAAATACTCAGTTTAAAAATACATTTATTTGCCAAAAAGTTTAGAAAAAATGAAATAAAAAAAATGTATTATAATACATTAATAATATGCACATACATTATATATAAAACAAAGAAATAATGCATTATGATGGATCAATGAGATGCACATAGATGTCTCAGCAAACTCTACTAAAACCTTAAGATGTTCAAAAGTCATGTTGATGGTGTATAGTAGCATGTAGTAGCAAATCAAAGAAGCTTGTGCTTATACCTTCCCATTGAGCTTTTGGAGCATCAGGATACTCTCTCTAGATCATTTGTATTTTATTTTACATTTTATATTGTCAATCTATTTGAAGTATAGATTGATAGTAATTAGAAGGTGATAGCTTTAGGCATTAAGTCTAAGTTTTTGTCTTGTAAAATTATTTATCAAGTTTAGTCAGATTTGAAGGAGCTTTAGGCATAGAGCTTTTCATATTGTCATAGGACCTCTTGTCAAATGAAAAAGTATGTGTTGGCCTTTATTTAAAATAATGGGTGGTTTTCTTCGCATACTCTGACGAGCGAAGGAAATTGACTCATGATAACAAATTGTTAGTGAAATTCTAAGTGAAGGGGAAGCTTTAGGAGCAGATTTAGCACAATTCGGTGTCTTCATATTGTTCTTAGAAGTTTGAATACTCCCTAACTTTATCATATAATATATATTATAGTTCACTAAAAAAAATAAAAAAATAATATATATATATATATATATATATATATATATATATATATATATATATATATATATATATATATATATATATATATATATATATATATATATATATATATATATATATATATATATATATATATATATTAGTTCACTCATGTGTTTGGTTTGATCAGTAATGACATCCTTTTGTGCACTTAATTTTGAGTGAGGTAAAAATAAAATATAAATTTGAAATTTTCATTTTTTTTGTGATTAAATTTGATGTATAGAATAATATACTATCTCTAAAAAAAAATGAACATTATATAATGGACTTAAAAATAAATATAGAATGTTTTGAAAAATATCTATGTTGTTAGATACTTCAACTATCTAATATTGATAAAATAGAATTCTTTTTAATGGGGAATATGTTCCTTATAAAAGGTAAGTCTTTATAATTAATTATATCTAAATCGAAGTGATCTCGATCTTAAAAGCACTCTCAATGAAGATAGTATTACATTTTTAAAATTTAGGAAAGGATAATCTTTTAATGTAAGATAGGATATATCATTTTTATTTTTTTTAAGAATTAGGTATTACAACTTAGCTACTGAAGCCAAGCCCAACCATTAAGGATATATAAATACTCTAGCTAATACAAAATTTTATATTTGGTCCTAAAAACTTTTTATTTTCTTTGAATTCATAAGTGTTATATTTAGTTGATTTTATTTTTTCTTTATCTTATAGAAACTTATTGGTTCCTAAAAAAATCAATCATCAAAAGAAGTACTAGTTTTCCTAAAAGAAAACATGTAAGATTTGTTTTCACACAAATTTTGATTTTTATTTTGGTTATAAATCAAGTTTTGGTTTTAGTTGTAAATCAAGTGTGTGTTAATTGACCATAAAGTTCGGATTTTCTTTCTATTAGGTTCTCGATTTCAGTCATCTTTTACAATGAAATAAGTTTTATTTTGATTCATGTTTTACATTTGTTGAAATGGAATATTCTAATATAAAAGCAATATTTAAAAATAATCAAAAATAAATGAACATTTAAACTCTATTTAGTATGTGATTTTTAATATTAAATTGTTAATTTTACTCCAAAACTAACTTCAATTGATCATCTTTTTAATAATTTAGAGGTTTTATCTGAATTTTAAACATTTGGATATTTCATTTTTATATTAAAATATTAAAGAATACTTCATATGTGCAACATTCATTTTAAGATAAACTTTGTTATTTAAAGTATCTTAGACATTGTAAAATATTCATCTCTCCCAAGAAGTAAGGTAACTCTTTATAGAGTCTTAGGGGTAATTACGGCCTTTTATAAATTTTGGTTATTTAAGGCGCGCAATTATTTAGGAGTTTGTGAGAGGAAATTTTATTTAAAGTTTGATAGATATATAAATTAGCTAGTTTATTGAATTATTATTGAATTTATTAATTTTTATGATGTTTAATTATTCATTTATTAAACTTAAATTAGTTTATCATTTTAATTTTAGGAAACCATTTAATACCATGTTTAATGAATTTTCACTACTAAAAAATCAGGCTTTCACAGCACTTTTTATGATCTACTGCAGCGGTTTAAACACTTACTAATTTATTTGCAGCATTTTCTAAACCGCTGCACATCCACTGTATTTGCTATGCTACAAAGGTTTTAGCAGCTGTTTCACAAATGCTGCTATAGGAAGATTTTAATAGCGCTTTTAGTAGGGGTTAAAACCGCTTCTAAAGGGAAGCATTGATTAAAAAAATATAATGCCAAAAATTTAAATTTTTTGATCAAATTATAAATAAAAATAAAATATAAATTTAGTGAATATAAATAACAAATTAATCGTTAGTTAATCGAGGTCGAATATTGTAAAATTAACAAACAAATCAAGAGCCATATAAACTAATAACTTGAGAAAACAAAATCAAATTGAGGTAAAAAAACACATGATACATACTACATGATGCAATAAGTTTCCATTGTTCAAATATTATCAAAGCAATATTGACTAATTTATTCTTTTGACACAAAATGAATTTTTAGTGTTGAGAATTGAAGCAAAACGGTTATGTAGAACTTCTTTAAAAATTGAAGCTATTCTTTCACTCATGTGATGTTCCATGAACCTTTCTTTCACCCTCCTTAGCCTCCTTTCTTTCTATTTTTCAACTGAAAATGATAATACAAAAGAAACAAAAAAAAAATCAACTCCATAAGCTTTGGCAGCTGCCATGGTAGAATGATTTTTTTTTTCATAAATAAGCTCATGAATCTCAAAATCAATCTAAAGTAGTGCAGGCTCCTCGACCATAGAAAAAATCAGTGGATTTCTTCTCAATAGAATCCCACTACAGCACAAGTTTTTGTTAGAAATAGTCTAATGTATACATATAGAAAGTGTACAAGAAACTTCTCAAAGTAGGATATGCTTAACACTAGATAACAATTGTAGATGTTGAACATATTACAACCATACTGAAATTTCAATAAGCTCTCATTCTTACGTCCATTAACAGAAATCTAACTTCCAGTTTGATGCTTACATTCTTTTTCTTATTACACTGCTATTTGATTTCAATTCCCCAAAAAGCATATATTTTACAATATCATAATCCAAGCATATAAACATTTCATCGTTTCCAAAGTTCCTTAATTTCAATCTCCTACCAAGAAAGCATGAAAAAGTTATATCCTTATGCTATAAATGATTAAAGATTTTGATTGTCAATCAGAAAAGAATTATTGCTAAAATCAAACCTAACTAAGTATCTGAATCAAAGATAGCATTTTTCTATCCTAGCTACCTTATTCTAAGTCAGATCATCACTAGAGAAGTAAGCAACAAGAACAACCAGATGAAGTTATTCAAAGCCAAAAGTTCTGCAAGTATTAAACAAGAAATGCCAATCAGATCAGTATAAATGTAATTTTCTATGAACAGCCATACATAAATCACCTCGATGATGGTAGTGGTTGCTTGAGAAGTTTGAAACCGTCCAAACATGCTACATCATTATCACGAGTCCACAGCTATAGATATAGAGAAGATGTAAGTTCTCTTTAGCTACTGAGTTGAGAAACAAAGCCTGAACAATTTAGACATACTTGAATGCGGTCGTAAGCAGGATTAGTGTGATGAAGTGTAAGTCAAAGAGAGAGAACGTTGGGCCTACTAAATCAAATGAACAGCCCTATTTTCAACCAAAAGAGCTTAAATTTATATGGATCGACACATTTTTGCTTGTCAGATGTGCGACAAATCCATAGCTTTCAAGTGGTTTAATGTAGCACCAGAGTTGTCCCAAATGAACTAAAATCCCAAATTTCATTAATTTCCTCAATTGGGCAATTTGGACAAAACTTCAAAATCATAGTACATAACAGGAAACACGCCTTGTACCCTTCGACAAGAAATCATCAAGACTTTCTTGGAGTTGATAGATTATTAGCAATATGGAATGGTATAAAAACATTAAATCAAACATGTTTTGGCAGTAATTATAGTTAAAAATGAGAAAGTAACTTTGCAAAATGTTTCATAAAATCCACTGGGGCAATCCTTTCTAGTAAAATTTTCACTATAACTAAAACAAATAGCCATGGTAATTTGCATAAAATTTAAATTTTACAATCAATAGTAGTATCGTGAGACGTGGAAGATATTGTTGCAACAAATTCCCTTTAAAATTTTCTTCAAAAAACACGAGATAAGCTAGCTAGAGAATCTCTGTTTTTGAACTCAAGAAAAGAAGAACATAATAAGGGAAGATTTTAGAAGAAGAAAATAATCCATATGAAGAAGAGGAAGATAGAGGTGATGAAGATTACCAGATGGAAGTTTTCCTTCATCCTAAACCGTGCATCACGCTTTGTCTCCCGCTCGTGCAAGGCTTCTCTGCCTCTGCCTCTCTCATTCTCTCTCTGGACCACATGCAAGAATAAGAAATGGCCGAGAGAAAGGAGATGAGGGAGGGAGGCGTACCAGGGCATGCGAATTGGTTAGGGCAAGAAGCATAAGAAGAGGGATTCGGGTGGGGCGTGCGAATGATAGTGAGCGGCATAGGGAGGAGGCCTTTAGCCTTTTTGCTTTGTCGCATAATAATTTTTCGGGCAGGCGAATTATTACGTCCCGCGTTCGAACTATCCAGAGGCAAATCCAGACGTGCCACATCACCCGGACCTTGCACCGAGGTCCGGGTGACGTGGCGCATCCGGATTCGCCTCCTGACGAATCTGGACGCCGGATGTAATAATTTTCCAAGCACGGGAGGGGGGAGAATGAGGCGGGCAACTGGGAAAGCGAGATGGATGCCGAGCAAGAGAGGAATCATGGAATATTAAAATGCGATATTTTTAAAATAGTTTTTACAACACTTTTAAAATGCTGATATTGAATGCTGTAAAAAATATTAATTTTTAAATTTAGTAGTGGAAAAAACTGCTGCCTATAGCTATCTATAGTAGTGGTTTATAGACCACCGCTATAAACTGCTACATAAACATCTAGTTTTTAGTAGTGAATCATAGGGCTTAATATTAAAATTTTTGATATTTTAGAGTCCACTTCATAAACTCTTGTTATGACTTTAGAGCAAGAGTGATTGTGAAGTAAGAGAGATCCAACTTTAATGTGTTATTTTCATCCTTCCATCTGTTATCTATCATATATATTAGGGGTGTCAATTTTTGACACGACACGAAAACCCGACCCGGAAAATTCGGGTTGAACCTGACCCGATTTCAAAACGGGTCGGGTTCGGGTTCCAGAAATTGACCCGTTTAAAAAACGGGTAGGGTTCGGGTTGACCCGGCGGGTTGCCGGGTTAACCCGCCAACCCGTTTAATTTTAAAAAATTCGAATTCCCGCCCCCTGCCAGAATCAGCGAATCCCGCGTGACCGGCTGCCCTGCTGCCCGCGGTCCGGCTTCGAGCTTTCCCCCGCGTGACCGCTGCCAGCGGTCCGGCTTCCAGCGCCCCGCGGTCGCTTCGTTCGCGTCAAGCCGTCAATCCAGCATCGCGGGATTCGCGTGACCGCTGCCCAGAGCCCGCTTTGCGTGACCGCTGCCCGGGACGCTCAGCCGCTGGACGCCGGACACTGCCGCTGGACACCGCTCAGCCGCTGGACACCGCTGCCCGCTGCAGCCGGACGCTGCTGCCGTGCTGAAGCTGATCCCGGCCTTGCCGTGTCCACGGGTCAGGTCGGGTTGACCCGAACCAGAAGCGGGTCGGGTTCGGGTCCGGTAAATCAACCCGTTTGTAAAAATGGGTCGGGTTCGGGTTGACCCGAATAGTGCCGGGTCATTTCCGGGTTCGACCCGAACCCGACCTGTGACCCGAAATTGACACCCCTAATATATATCCATTTATCTCATATTATCTTTCATTTATTTATATTACTCCTTTATTTTTGTCGGTGGCTTTCTATAATAATTTAAGTTCCATCGCACTCTACCCATTGGCGTAGTTTAGTCATTCAATTATAGACTACAATTGTGATTATTCCACAAATCTTCTATTTAATGATAAGCCTGTGGCTTGTCCTTCTACCTAGGATATTATATTTTTAGAGTCAATTCATATTAATTATAGTGTTAATAGCTAGTCTGCTATTCTATGTAATATAAGTTAATATCTTATATGAAATACAATAATTCATAATATGTAATGAAATCTACAACATTTATTTACTATGTATTCACTTCAAAAAAATCATAGCTTCTAATTCAAAATTTTGCTAAAATTCAAGATATTACAACTTTGATAAGTTTTAATAAAATTAAATTGCATAAAATACAAAATACACAAAATTATTAAAAAACTACATGAATAACTATTAGTTCCAATAGACTTTTCGATGGATAGATGACCGCTGAAAATATCGACAAAAATATTAGTGGTATTTCGACGGAAACTATCTAGCAATGTTTCTAGAAGATTTTTTGTTGATAACTTTTCGATGGCAGACAATCGGTCGGGTAAGCTACCGGTTTATTTAAACTTGGAAAAATTTTCTTGCAGACATTTTATCAGAACGATTACGACAACTACTCCAGCTTATTACACTCGTTGAATTAGTTCTAGTGGAAATTCCACCATAATAAAACTGACAGATAATACACCGCAAACACTGCTGGAAAAAGCCCTATATCTAACCTAGCCCATCTTCCCTCCTATTACCCGATCACACCCTCTGCCTCTCTAGTTCATGCAATTTCTCCTCACATTCCCGCTCTCATGAAAATCATCTCTCGTGGTGTCTATTCACAATCTATTGGCCGCTAGTGAAAATCATCATCATTTACTGTTCATTCGCCATTGATTCTCACTCAATCATTAATGCTCCATTTTTTCACCATCGATTCCCATTTTCCATCCATTCTTTGTAAGTCTTTTAAATGCAACTAGGACTGTCAATATTTGACACGACACGAAAGCTCGACTTGGAAAATCCGGGTTGGACATGACCCGTTTGGAAAAACGGGTCGGGTTCAGGTTCGCAGATTCGACCCATTTGAAAAAACAGGTCGGGTTCGGGTTGACCCGACGGGTTGCCAGGTCAAACCGGAAACCTATTTGATCCGAATTTGTTTAAGGGAATCTCTGCTCCCGTTTGGATTAGATTCTATTGCTTACCATTGTATTGTTGGGACGAAGATAGTATAGCAAGAATTGCTTCTTGCTTTGGGTCACCAATGTACATAGATGGTAATACCTTTCACTGGAGTAAACGTGAATTTGCTCGTGTCTGTGTAAGGATTGATTTGGAGAAGAAGCTGTCGAATGGTGTTTGGGTTGAAAGTTCAGCTAGGAGGTTCTTCTAACGGGTGGAGTATGAGAAAATTGATCTTCTTTGCTATCATTGTGGTAGAGTGGGTCATGACAGGAAGATCTATCCAGAGAATGTAACTCTTGGGATACATGACCAAACGATGAAGAAGACGGATGCAGTCAGTGGAAGGTAAGAAAGCTGCGCCTGATAGTAAGCCTTCTGTGATCAGTTTTGAATATGGCCCGTGGATTCATGTCCATTTCAAGAATAGACGATTTAAAAGAGATATTGCCACTGGTAGAGGAGTGAAGGACAATGGGATTAATTCTGATAGCAAAGGTAATAACAACCAACAGGTTAGTGTGTTGGAGGAAGTCCAGTTGAAGGTAGAGGCAGCTGTTGTTGTAGAAAAATCAGTCGTGGCTCAAGGAAAGAGTTCAGGTACTGAGGAGGCTGCTGGGGTTGAGGTGTTTGAAGCTGTTTTGGATGAGAAGAATGAAGAGGAAGTGTGAGAAAATAAAATATCTCTAACTTTATTTTAATTATTATTTTTATTTAAATATAATTCTTTTATGTAAATAATTAATTTAATAGAATATAATAGAATATATAAAATCTATGTTGTATAATAAATCTATATTATTTAAATAGAGAAAGAGAAGGAGCGAGGGATAGATTTTAAAATAATCTTGGAAATAAAATATATCTTATTTTATTTATGGAAAATAGTTTGCTTTATTTATATTTTTGAACGTTCTCTTTCAATTGAATCTGTATAGTTGGATATTAGACTGCCTCGAAAGATAGACGGATATCCTTCTGTCGATTCCAAAGATAGAGAAAAAACAATTCGCTTTCCTAATCGGGTATGACGTAGGGAGTATACAAATCACCCGAAAGGATGATCAGTATCTTCCCTACTTACCTGATTAGATCAGCGAATTATTGATTCCTTCCTAAAATCAAGTATACAGACGATATTTGATTTACTCGTGAAAGTAAATCAGATACCTATCTATTTCTTGATTGTAAGGAATGGATCTAAATAAAAGTATAGATAAAGCAGGGTTTTCTATAAAAAAAATAAGAATTTTATCTTCTCACATGATTCGCTTTATTTATATTTAGGATATATTTCTCCTAATTAAATCGACATAGTCGGGTATTATACTGCCCCGAAAGACAGACTAATACCCTTCTATTGATTTTAAAGGGAGAAGCAGTACAACTCATTCTCCTAATCAGGTATAGTATAGAGAATATTCAAATCATCTTGAAGGGATGACGAGTACATTCTCTAATAGACCTGATTAGATTAACGAGTTATAAATTTATTTCTATAATTAAGTATAAAAGACATTTGATTTGTTAGTAAGAAATAAATCAACTATCTATCGATTTCCTAATTATAGAAATAACTCCTAAACGTGAATAAAACTTAATCTACTTCCACAGATCTTTCCCCTACCTCAGAAAGGAACTTAAGTAGGGTTTAGATTATTCTGGGATCTAGACTCCCTACAGGGGCAAGCCCCTGTAGTTAATTACATCTCCTAAGAGAACACTCTCGATTTAAATGAAGACTAAATGGTTTCCAAAATTATATATATATATATATATATATATATATATATATATATATATATATATATATATATATATATTTAATTAAATATTTGGGCAATTAAATTTTCACGATCAGGCTTTAGATTATAGAGTTGTTATTTGACTTTAAAAGATTTAGAATTGATTTGAAAAAGGAATGTGCAGAGAGAAGTGTATACAATCTGGACTTACCACCTGCCTAGAGTGGGCTGCCAGCTAACAGTCCTAATCACAACAATTCGCCGATGATGCAAGATTTTAGGGTGGCTCTATCCTAGGAATCAAGAAGTTACTAAAGAATCTAAAATAGATGCAGGGAGATATGCTTACAAAAACCAAAAATCTACACGAATGCTAATGATGCATGAAACATATATATATGAAAGAGCTAATTTTATTAATATTGAATTTATCGATTACATCCCAGAATTTGCAGTAAAGTAAAGGTGGCTAGATCCCACCGACAACAAACCTGGATTCTAAGCCTATAAGAAAGTAGAATTAAATACAACTGCTTATGGTCTTCGAGCTCCGGGTCTTCTATGGAATTTCAAAAAGGAACGTCCTTCTGAAGGAGGACATTACTTTTTGGAGCCCCATTTGTATATTTATAAGCAGTTATCTTTAATTCTTTTACAGACTCCAGACGCTGTACAGACTCAATCTATATACAACAATTCTAGGAAATAAAAGCGGTACATCAGATCCTAAGAACATTCTACTGTTGCAGTAATATAAAAGACAGGAAATAAAGCAATTATATAATGATGCATGTTATGAGTGCGTTGTGTACAGTTATAAATGCAGGAAAGTAAAAACAGAAAAGTAAAGTACACGGCCCTCACTTTATTCACTCCGCGCTCTGGTGTACAGACAGAAAAGTAGACATACATGCTTATACAGTACAGAAAAGTAAGCAATCACACATAGGTGCCCTCTAGGCAAGACACCCGCAAACAAACCAAAATAAACCACCGTCCTAACTTAGACTAAAGTTGGTTGTCCTAGCAAACATCTAAGCGTGTGAAGAAAGCTGTGTGGCTTGGGTAAGTCCTAAAGGGTTTATTTGTTTAAATTGCATGTATTATTAAGATTGATTTATTACAGGCCCAAGGAATTTGGTTAAAGTTTAAGTAAAGTGTATTTGAATTTATTAAGAATTATCTCAATTTTAAATGTTAGAGTTATTTAGTTTAAGTTATAAAGAACTTATAGATTGATGATTCCCTAAGTGCAGAAAATCATCAATTTACAAATCCTAGAACTTTCAGAATAAATACCCGTCTTAGACAGAAGATAGGTATTTATTTTGAGAGTCCTTAAAAATTTATTAAGGAGAGAAGAAGGGACCTTACAAATGTAATACAACGTGCCCTCCCGAAGGAATTTAGCACGTTGTATAAGGTCGGTAGTTTATTATTTTTGTTCGGGGATCTCCAAATCCAAATAGATTAGTGCCTTCCTAAAATGAGTTGTGCACAACCCATTGGAGATCTTTTGTTATTTAAATGTTTTAGGGATCTTTTGAAATCAAAATGCCCAAAGTCCTCCAAAAGGAATCCAATAGAAGACCCGAATTCGTTTAATCTAAATTGATTATCAAATCTGATTGATTAAGAGAAATCTTAACCAATCAAATTATCAAACTAATTTAGATTAAAGGAATTTAGAATTTAATTAAATAATTAATGAATTTTAAATAATTATATTCAGAAATCTTAAGAATTGGGGTTTATTGAATTATTAATGACTTGAGGTTTGATTTAAAGAGATTTGATTTTTAATATTGGCTGGATCCCACCTTTGTTTCACACCGAGGCCGTGAAGTTTATTTCACCATCCTTGGGGCTAAGCTAATAGCCTCGTAGGCATGGGTTACCCAGTGGTACCCGGTATAGTTAAGTAGCTTAAGTTAGTTAGGAATTAGGAATTAATAAATTTTATTAGAAATGTGTTGGATTACTGATTTTAGAAATTTGGTTAGCCATTTCTGGAGTTTTAAAACAATTTTTGGATTTTTAGGAATTACTGGAATATTTTAATCATTTAATTAAAGGGGTCAAAAATTTACTTTTTATTTAAGGTTAAATTCTGGAAAGTTAGCATTTTATTAAAATATTAGACCTTAAGACGATCAGTTAGAAGGTAAGTTTGCTGAAATTGGATTTTTCTGGATTTAGTTATGAAGGTTTGAAATTTTGAACTAGTTTTAACCTGTTGAATTTAATGATTTTCTAGAAATTTTACATTTTTAATAAATATTAGGCCTTATTATGAGTTTAATGCAACTGAGTTTGGTTAATTTGGATTTTTCTTGAATTAGTTATGCATTTTCAAAGTTTTAGGGTGTTTAATGAATTTTGGAAATTGTTTAATTAAGGCCCTTTTTATGGTTTTGCTACAAATGGATTCCAAACCTCTTGAAATCAGCTCCAAAGGTCAGGGATGACCTAAGGAGGGATTTCCAAGTGTTTGGGAATTTATTGAGATTTTTAATTATTATTAATTAATTTAAGAATTAAATATTAGATTTTACTTAAAATTAAATTAAGCTTTAGTCTGCTATCAAATAATTTTGATTTTTATTTTCATTGGTTAAGAACGTAATTCTGGTCAGTTTGAGGTATTATTTATAATTTTTAGATTCAAAATGGATTTATTACATTTTCTTGAAGTTTAGGTGATTAAGGATTCATTAAGGGTTTAATGATGCTTAGGCTTTGAGTTTTGATTTTGAATCATTGTAACTTTGTTTTATGACTGATTAGAATTGATTGAGACTGATCGTAGGTTTTTATGAGTTTTATTTGATTTATTTGAATTTATTGAAATCGAGGAAATGAGAGAATCCTTAATCTACTAGTTATTTTGAGATCAATTAATGTCAAATCAAAATGTATTTGATTAAAAGGATATGAATCAAGTCCACTAACCCTTGGACACTAATTAGAAACACATCAAAGCAAACATGAACAATAAAAGTGTTCCTAATACTCTATGGGAGGGCTTCATAATAAACTATTATAGCCATAAGTCACTTGATGACTTATAGATTCAAATAATTTACTATAAAGGAATAGATATATCAAACTAATATTGGATTGTTTAGGGATATATGCAAATACCTCTAAATCAAAGTCAATCCAGTTTGGTAGTAAGATCATGTGTAATTTAATGCAAATCAATCTAAATTAACATGGCATTAGGAAATAAACTTTGATTAAATTAGGCATGATCATAATCTGAACTTATTTCTCAATGGGGAAGAGATCCCCACTGAACCCATAGAGCCCTAACATGCTATGATTGAATGGTTATAGGATTTGCAAATGAAATTTCAAATGTTTGATCTAAACAATAGATCATATGTTTGAAAATTCACTTACAACCAAGACTGAGCTCTAAAACAAATCTCCCAAGGGTCAGATATTGTCCATATCTAGCCTCAGATGTCATGCCATTCAAAATTATGATTTATTAGATATTAAAATAGAATAAAATTAAAAATAAAGTGAATTTTACTGTTCAAAATATAAACTCATGAAATAAAAGAGATTAGGTTCTGATTTTATTTTTAAAAAATAGGAAATTTAATTCCGAGAAAAAAAAGTGGTTGTACAAAAAAAATGGATTTATATTTTATTTTTAATGATTTTTTTAAGTTCAGTAATAGAAAATAATTAAAATAAAGTTTAAATCCGGTATTTACATGCGGCGGCAGGCTACTGGTCCACGCAAACAGCGGCGGTCAAGCGGGCCCCGCTCACTTAAATGAGTCAGCACGATTCAGTAGCCGTTGGATCGACTGAGGCTTGATCCAACAGCCACGATCAGGGCCGCGGTTGGTCTCGATCTGAGATGATCGGACGATCAGCTCCGCTGCCGCGGTTTGCAATGCACGGCTCAGATGCAGCCATACGGGATTTGATCAGTTCGCGGTTATAAGGGATCGAAGCCGGTCGAAGACAGGATAAATCATGGCCATTGAAATCAAACAGATGAAATCAACAGTCGTGATTTCATCTTCTTCGTTTTACAACCGCGAACCCTAGTTTTAGGTATTATTTTAAACTCCTTACCTAATCCGTTAAATGGCATAATAACTGTTTATAGATGACAGTCGTTAGGATGAAGAATGGCGGATGATTTATAGAGCTCAAGATGCATTCCTTAGAAGCCTATTTAAGAACCTAAGTATTATATAGGGTTTAGGATTTCTCACCGAAGAATGGATCGAATGAGTTGATTTTTTCACGGTTGAATTTGTTGACTGTCCGTGTGTTGATCTCCTTCACACTTCGAGCTCGGAGGAGGCTTCTACACGGAGTTGAGGAAGCTTGGACGGGAGTAGCTCTCGGTCAGCCACTGATCTCACCGCCGGTAGTTTCAAACACCGGGAAATTACTGGGAAGATGGAAGAGGAGCTCTGGGGAGTGGAAAAGAAAACTCAGAGCGACTAGGGAGTGACTGGGATGCCGGATAGCGTAGAATGAGCTCTTCCCGCCTCTCTACCCTATTCCAACTACGAGAGTTTGCTTGGACGGCTGGGATGAATCAGGAGCGTCGCTGGGATGGTTGACACCTGGCCCAGGTGGTTAGAACACAGGGAGAAGGACTGTACGGGACAGGGTGAGCTGGCCACTCCCTCGTTTGTCCCACATGGGAGGGGACCACAAGCCGTTAGGGCTCAAAATAGAGCCCGGGTTGGGTTTGATTTGCTCCCAGGAAGCTTATGGAATTAAGTCTAGAGGCTGGATGGGCCTGGGATGGAATGGGTAATGTGGTTTGATCGAGTTGACCGAATGAGCCCACTTGAGCTCTTGGACGGGCTGGGGAGGAAGCCAGAGCCTGGGTTGAGTTGGGTTAGGTCCGGGGAACTTCATGGGATCGATCCCAAGGGCTACAAAGGTCTGGTTTGGTCTTGGCATGCTTAAAAGGATGGGTTGACCAAAGAAGCTTGTATAGCCTCCATTGACTGTTTGACTGGTCAATAGGGGTCAATGGCTATAGGGTTGGCATCAAGACAGGTTATAGAAACTCTCTAAATGGCTGGGGAGGCTTGGTTTGAGCTGGGTGTGTTTGCTTTGATGGTTTGATCAAAGGAAAGCCTTCTTAGGGCTAGGGTTGACTGGTTTGACCAGTCAACCTAGCCAATAGTTGATGATATGGCATTCTAGTGATCTCAAGAGCTGATTAGGGTGGATTAGAACTAAGATCAAGTGAGAGAATGAAGGTTTGAGTTTGATATAAGGCTTGGAATGGGTTTAACTAAGGGTTAGAGTTGACTTATCAACTCTAAATGGAGTTTGATTAGCCAACATTCAAATGTGTGTTTAGGCCATGCTTGGGGTTGGTTTTGGAGTTTTGATATGGATTGAATAGGTTAAATGGGTTGAAATAACACATTAGGGCCTTAAGAGATTATTGGGTCAACTTGGTTAACCGGGTCAACCAGGCTGACTCAGAGTATGGGTCTGAGCTGGATAGATTTGAAATGATTTTTAGAGACCATTGGAAGTGATCTCAAGGTCTGGAGAGATCAATTGGTCCAAAACACTTATTTGGACCCTTAAAGGGCCTCTTAGGTCAAACCTGTTGACTTGGTCAACCAGGTTGACCCAGGGGTTGGGAATGGGTCCAACAGGTTTGGTTTGATATTTAAAACTTGCTGGAAGTGGTTGCATTTGATTTGGAGGTCATTTGGTTTGAAATCACTGTTTGAGCCCCAAAGGGGTATTTTGGTCATTTTTGGGCTCATGACCACTGGGGGCTGAAATGAGTCCAGAAAAATGCATTTTATTGATCAACATATCAGGATTAATGGTCTGGAAGTGATTAAAGACTTTGGGGAGGTCTCTAAGGTCAGGATTTTCAAAGTGGCAGGTCCAATGGCATGGGCTGTAAATATTTGAAGGTTTTACAGCCTTTGGAATTTAATTTAGTTTCTGGGGTTAGAGGTCTCAAAATGGGTTCAAATTTGGAGGGTTGATACTAGAGACACACCCCATCAGTATGAAACTAACAGAGCCTGAATCAGAGTCCATTTCACTGGGTTTTGAAGTTCTGGAAGATTTGCTGGAAAAGGCCTTTAGGACCAAGCCTTGGGACCTTAGATTTAAGTCTGGAATTGAATGGGTTTGCATTGACTTGAGTCTGGATTGGGTTCAGGATTTTATTGAAGACCTCATACAAAAATGAGGTCAACAGGAAGGTCTTGGGAATCATGGAGAAATTGATAAAGCTTTGGACAGGGGCTTGGAATTACCTGACCCAGATACTAGTCACATTGATTTGGGTTCTCTTAGTGGTGCTGCCAAGATTAAGCTAGCCAAATAATTGAGATCATTAGGGCCAATTGAGCCTGATTATAAAAAGAAGAAGAGGGATGGGAGGTTGAACCCCAGTAGTGGGGAGAGATCCTCTGTACCTGTTTAAATGTCGTCTATTTTATTTTGGAATTGTATGGGAGCCAGGAAGAAAGAGGCTTCCTTGTATCTGAAGGAAATTGTTAGAGACCAGGATGTGTTCTTTATTGGGCTTATGGAGACCAAGTTGTCTAGCATTGATAGAAGGGAGGTTGATTGTCTTATGGGAAACGATTGGGAGTATTTTCACTACCCTGTTGTTGGTACTTCTGGAGGCATTTTGGTGTTATGGAACAGGAAGTTGGTGTCCTTAGAGGTTATGGAGGCTTCTTCACAAGCTATCATTGGTAATCTTTCGGTTCCCAACTTGGGAACTTGGAAAGTTGCCACTATTTATGGTAGCAGATATTGTAAGGAGAGGGGTTGTCTTTGGAGTCAATTAGAGAAATGCATGGAGAATTCTATTCCTTCCATTATTGGGGGGATTTTAATTGTATCATAAATAAGGAGGAGAAGAGAGGAGGAAAGAGGTTCTTCTTTTCTAAAGGACCTAGGGAGATGAAAGGCTTTATGATGAATTCTGATTTTTATGATGTTGGTAGTGTTGGACCAAGGTTTGCTTGGTGTAACAACAAAGAAGGTGCTTCTCGGATTTGGGAAAGGTTGGATAGGTGTATGTTGAATTTGGCTGCTATTCAGAAGCTTCCTTTAGCTGTTACCAGACATCTTGCTAGAATGGCATCTGACCATTGTCCTATTGTTATTAAGATGGATGAAAGGCTGCGGTTCAAGTCGAAGGCCATTAAATTTGAGGATACTTGGAGATCCTACCCAACAACTAAGAGTATTGTATATCACTCTTGGAAGAAGAATGACTTTGGTGATGAGTATATGATCTTACAAAGGAAGCTTAGCCGTACCTTAAAAGCACTATTTTTTTGGAATAAAAATAAGTGCAAAGATTTGAATGTGTTGAAGGAGAAATTGAAAAAGGAAATCCTTGAACTTTAGAACAAGGAAGATTTGGGTGTTAATTGGTCTGTTGAGGACCTTTTTGTGCTTAGAAACAAAGTACATGATCTTAAGGTTACTTTGAAAAGATTATCTACATGGTGGAATCAAAGGGCAAAGGCTAGATGGCATGAAGAAGGTGATACAAACTCCAAGCTTTTTCATAATTTTGCCACGGCTAGAAGAAATGGAAATCGGATTTTTCAAATTAAAGATGAATTCAACAATTTGCATGATGAGGATGATCAAATTGAGAAGATATTCATAAAATTTTTTGAGAAGAAATGGAAGCACAGGAAGTGTGAATTGACGGGTTGGCCTCCAGCATCTGAAAACCAGAAGATAACAACTGATGATTTGGATGTGCTTAATGCTGAATTTTTTGTGAATGAGCTACAGCTTTCGGTTTTTCAGCAAGGGAACAACAAGTCACCAGGTTTGGATGGAGTTACTTCTTCTTTTTACAAGAGTTATTGGAGTATTGTGTGGGAGACTCTTTGGAATGCTGTCAATTGTTTCTTTAAATCCAGCCATATGAATAGGGTGTGGAAGGATACTTTGATTGTCTTGATCTCTAAAATTAAGAACCCCTTGATTCCATCTAACTTTAGGCTTATTAGCCTTTGCCAAACTAATTATAAGATTGTGGCTACCATGTTAGTTAACAGATTGAAGAAGGGTATTTCCAAGATGATTTCTGAAGAGCAAGTGGCATTTATCCATGGAAGATCTATTGCAAAGCACTGCCTCTTGGCTCAGGAGATATTTCACAAGTTCAAAATCTCTAAAAATAAGAAGGGGTTGATGGCTTTAAAACTTGATATGGAGCAAGCGTATGATAGCATGGGATGGACTACTCTTTGACACATTTTGATTTGGTATGATTTTCCTACTGATTTCTCTAACCTTCTCATGGAATGTGTTGTAGATGTGAGATTTTCTATTATCATCAATGGGAAGAATTCGAAGTGGATTAATGCTCAGAGTGGGTTCCGTCAAGGGTGTCCACTCTCACCGTATCTTTTCATTTTGTGTTCTCAACTTATGTCCAACTCACTTGAGCAATGGGGGCAGAGTCTTGGCATTCAAATTTCACTTAGAGGCCCAAAGATCACGCATCTTCTTTATGCAGATGATGTGTTAATATTTTCCTATGCATCCGTTGCTTTAGCTAATGCTTTGAAGATCATTGTGGAGGATTTCTGTAAGTGGACTGGACAAAGAGTAAATGTCAGCAAGTCTCAGATGATGTTCGGCAAGGTGGTTAGTTACTCCATGAAGAAGAGGATTGCTAGGGTTCTTGGCTTTAAAGTAGTTAAAGAGATGAAGTACTTAGGAGTGAAGATCTCTCTTAATAGACTTAAGATGGCTGATTTTCAAGAAATTCTGAGTAATGTCATGGATAGACTCAATGCTTGGAGTAAAAAGTCTTTGTCATTGGGAGGTAAGCTGACTCTCATTGAAAGCTCTTTGCTTTCTATGCCAAATTTCTTAATTTCTCATTCTATGGTCCCCAAGAGGGTGTTACATGAGTTGGAAAAACTTTGTAGAAGTTTCATTTGGCAAAAAAAGGATGGGACCAATGGTATGCATTATGTTGCTTGGAGTGATATTTGCAAACCAAGGAGTTTGGGAGGGCTGGGTTTGCATTCTCCTCTCCTTAGAATTGGGTCTTTAAGATCCAAGTTGGCATGGAATTATATCCAGAAACTGAATTCTTTGTTCCATCGTGCAATGAAAGCTAAATATGGTAGTGATGTTATGAATGGAGCCCAAAAGACGATTATTTCAACTGCTTGGCAAATTCTGTTGGATGGTGGAAGACATTTGAAAATGGTTGTTCGGTGGAAAATGGGCAAGGGTGACAAGATTAATATTTTGAATGATACATGGTTGCTTAATAAATGTATCAACCGTTGGCCAACTTATGTTGATTGTGATTTCTTGGATGGAATGTATGTACAGCAGCTTTTGTTGAGCAATGGTGAATGGAATTTTACCATGTTACAGAGGGCCTTTCATCCTGATCTAATTTTATTGATTAGTCAAATTCGTATTGAGTATGAGGAGGAGGATCGGTTAGAGTTGATGAAGATGTGCTCGGGAAAGACAGTTTCTGCTTTGGTGTATGAACAACTGTGGTTCAACAGATGTACTTTGGAGGTTGTTGATTACTTTAGCTGGGTGCAGAAATTGAAAATCTTCTGGTGGAGGTTGGGTAAATCAACAATTCCTACCAATCAGTTTCTTAAGAACCGTAGGATTTTGGAGAATGCTCTTTGTGCTAGAGGCTGCCAAGTGAGTGAAACATATGAACATATCATGGTACACTGTAAATATTTTGATTGAAGTCATCGTTAGATGCGTGAATGGGGTATTTTTATCCCTATTTTTTGTTCTTTGGACTGCTGTTTACAGGAGTTAAAGAAGATAACAACTCATAATTCTGGAATTGTCAAAATTTACTGTTCTATTGTGTATCACTCTTGGAAGAATCGGAATGATGTCAAGCATGGTAAGAATGCTTTGCCATGTTTTATGGTTGCTTCTAATGCTTTGTTCTCAGCTATTTCCAAATCTAGTCCATATCTTACTAGCTGGGGTACTAATCTCCTTAGGGAGTCTCAAAGTACTTGGTACCCTCCATCAAAAGATTGGATTAAGATTAATGTAGATGCCTCTTTGCTTAGCTCCAATTTGGCTGGTATTGGTGGTGTTTTTAGAGACCACAAAGGCAGGTTTATTAGTGTATTTGGGAAGAATGGAGCTCATTAGGATATTGCTCAGCTTGAGCTAGAAGCAGTATTCACGGTGAAGGAGTTCTTGAGAAGCTGGATGCTGGAATGTAAATGGATGATCATTGAAAGTGATAATACCAATATTATCAAATTCATTCAAGACTCCCTTAAGAAGAATAAGTGGCATGTGGATAGATGGTCGGCAAAGGAATTATGTTTCTTAAATGATTTCAATAAAGTTATTTTCCTCCATGCTTATAGAAGTTGCAATAAAGTAGCTAATTGTTGTGCTACTATGGCATTGTAGAGTAGTTTCTTTTTTGATAGTTTTTCCTTTGAGAACATTCCTTCCTTGTTGTTGGACTTAATCAAGGAGGAATGTGATCCTTTTATTACTTGTAATTAGTTCTCTTTTTGTTCTTAATGCAATTTGATACACTTATTCAAAAAAAAAAGCTAATTTTTAATAATATTCATGACAGAGAATACTTTTTCAACTCCTATTATTATAACATGTAATATTAATACCAATTTTAATAGTCTAAAAATAAAAAGATACATAATATCCTTACTACTTTGAATCATTTTCTCAGTAAGACTTCTTATATCTTTTAATGAAGAAAATTGTTCATCAAATCGTATATCTATAATATAAGTGTCCAACTAATTTTTAAGAGTCAGCTGGTCAAAATGAGTAAAATAAATTGGATAAAATTATTGACATTCTAATAAACTTATCCTTATTAAATGCAAAAATGCATTATTAGAATTCAAACAATGAATAGACAAAAGTAACTTAGTATTTAATTTTGTAAAATGATTGTTCAACTCTTGAAGTTATATATTAATGACCATGTAAAAAATTTTAACCCAAAAAAGATATAAATTTGTTATATATTGAGCTCTACGACAAAGACATCTATGTGCAACCCTTTTATCATTCATATATGGAATATTTATTTTTTGTACTTCACAAAATGAAGTTACTTTGATGATGAAGTCAACCCACTTATTATCTCTCATGTATTATTGTCTCATTTTAAATATATGAACCAAAGATATATCATTTACAATATCTTATTCTCTTCACTATAAATCTTGTGATAGATCAATAGTAACACCAAGTATATCTTTCATCAAAAGTAAGCAAAAAAATTTCAAAAGCCTATAATGATTCCCATAATGCATATATCTCGCCACTTTGTTATGGGATTACACCATCTTGCAAAATAATTTCTAGAACATCAATAATTGAAGAGAACATTATGATCAATCTTATAAATGATTCATAATGCGATCTCCATCTATATCGAGTGAACACCTAAGGGTTATTTGTTGATTCAACCCTATCCCTGTTATTAGTTCTCCACTACATAATTCATTTAATATTTTCTCTAATTGTAAATCTCAAAGCTGGTTATGACGCTTACATGAAACACCAACAATATTCATTACATTATAAATAATAATAAATAACAAGGTAATTTGAATATGATTTTTCACAACTGATACCAATGCTAACTGAAGTTGATGTGGTAAGTAAAGAATGTAATATACTGATTTATTTTTATTCTAAAATAGAGCCTTTAAATCATCAAACTCTCCTCTCATCATACTAGCACCATCATAACCTTGACCAGTTATTCTAGAATGCTCAATCCATAAGTTGGAAGGAGCAGCTCAATAACAATTTTGAGACTTTTAGTTATTGTATATGGAACATGAGAAATGCCCAAAAAATGCTCAATTATCTTACCCTTCTTTTTTAAAAAATGTACAATAGTTGTCATTTGTTCTTTTGTAGATATGTCACGTTATTCATTAATTAAATTTGATAAAAAAACTATCACCAATTTCTTCAATTATGAAGCTTGTAATTGTGAATAACATAGCTAATGTAATATCTTTTTGATATCAAGCACAATTAATTTAAAATTTTTAGGGCATTCTTCAATACCATATCTTTTATATCTTTGATATGTTCAGCAAAATCATGCGCCAATTCAAAAAATTATCTTAGTTTTTTTTTTAAATTTAGAAGACTCATCATGTCCACGAAAAGCCAATCTCTCTCTCAAAAGAAACCTCATGTAATCAACGAAAGTATTAAGTCACATGCTTTATGCAATTATAACTTGATTTGATTGCTTATAGGACATAAAACCAATATGTTGACTCTAGTTTAGTAAGCTCTTATAGCTCCCTCGTGCATTATTATGAACACTATTATGACTTCCCACATGAAGGTCAAATCTATTTGATTTTTTCCAATTTGAAAATAATTTTTTATTCAATGCATCATCATCGTCATTGCCTCTACCAAATACTTTGAAAATATAATAATATAGGCAATATGTTTTATCTTTTTATATGTTATACTCTAACCAGTTAGAGTATTTGTTAAATCAAGTAGGATTGAAATGTCTTTCTTTGATATCAAATTTACTTTTTGGAAAATCACGACTACGTTGCTGAATTGACCCTCTTTGTAAATATGATCTATGAATTTCATCTCAAATGTTAGGGTTAAACTCACTGATAGAAATCCAAAATCCTTGATCTGATCAAATAAGGTTTAGATTTATTTTTTTATTTTTTGACAAATATACCTTTACTCGAATGCGTTTTTCATTTTGCTCATATTTTTTATTAATATCATTTGGAGTGTTTGATGTATTCGAATTCGATGTCCTCTTAAAATATCTCTCCATAAATGTTCAAACTAATAATTTAAAAAAAAGAGTGCAAAAAATTCATGTATTGATTACTAACAAAGTAACAATAATGATATCATTACAAAAAATGTAAAAGTTCTAAATACATACCAAGGTGATTTATCTACCAACAAGAAAAGCTGATTTATCCGCCACCAAGCTCTCCAACAAAAAAGACAAATTAACTGCAAAAACACAATTCTCCTTGGCCTATTGGTTGAGAGCTTAGGCTTCCAACTAAGAGGTTCAAGGTTCGAGTCTATGTGTATGCGTTGTGTGTGTGAGTTTGCCTTAAATGGCCTAAATGTCCCAAAAAAAAATTAACTACAAAATTACTATATTTGTTATGATAAAAAATACTACCAGTCAAAGCTTGTTTCTAATTGAAGTAATTCCAAACTACTAAAACTTGCAAGTTTGAAGTTCTTCCTGATGTTGTTGTGACTAAGATTTTTTTATGGTAGTAAAAATTAAACTTTTCACTAATTATATTATTCAAATTACAATCATAATAATTCTCAACATCTAATAGGGGCAAAATGATGTAAATAATTCTAGCTAATTTAGAGAGAAATATGAAGTTTTAAATGAAATACATTGCTTTTGAGTTTTTTTTTTTCCTTTTCTCCTTATATACTTCAAATATATAGAAAGATATCACTTGAAATAAGTCAATATAGTCATCTCATTGCAGTTATTTCATTGATAACTAATCTGTGGCCAAAAAAATGAAGTAATTACACATAAAGATTAATCTCGCTAGATAACATAAAATTATTAATCTCTTATGTAGGTTAAATATCATAATTCATAGGATTTATACATTTAAGGGTTTCTCACTCTCATAAAGACTAACAAACACTTTTATAAGGATTTAGCTGAATTGAGCATTTTTCATTTCAAACAATTTTTTTTGCTTTATTCCTCTCAAGGTTTTAGATTTACATGATTTAATAGATGATAAATACTATTCGAGTTAAATCTTTGCTTGTAGCCAAACAGCCCATAAGAGGTAATCCAAAAAAACTACAATAGACTTAAAAAAAATCTTCAATAATGAAAATCCAGTCTACAAATCCAAAAGCAAAAAAGTGGAAGTTGTTAGAATAATTAAATATATTAATTATGCAAGATGTTGAAATAATTATTTAAGAATATCTATTTAATTATATAAATCATTAAATAGCCCATATATTAGAATTATTGAAATTTAATTATTTATGTTTAAATCTTATTGGTCAAAAAGTTATAATTTGAACAATCGTTTATGAACTGTTTAATCAAATAACTCTTATGAGTGGTTATTGTAACCAATCCACAGGAAATAACTACCGGTCCTCTATCTCTCTCATTATGAGGAGTTAGTTTTCTCCATAAAAGATTAACTCATGAAATAAGAAAGTGAAAGGGAAAAGAGAGAGAAATCGTATTTCAGAATTTGACAAATTCAAAATGAATCAAGGTATGTTTTTCTTTCTTCCAATTAAAAGATTGTGAAAATCATCATGTTTAAGATCTTGTGGATTTAAGACTTATATAAATTCAAATTTTTTCATTTCAATTTCTTTTACATAATTTATGATGCAAGTTCTTACAAGAGTTAGAGAACTCATAATGCATATTGGGAGTTCTTGTAAAAATTAAAGAACTAAATTTCTAAAGAACGTTCTTATAAGAATTTTAAAAACTTGCATCTTACATGTGATTAAGTTCTCGTAAGAAATTTAAGAACTCTATAAAGTCTTACATGTGGTATCAGAGCATGGTTAAAAAATTGTGATTTTTTGTTGTAGTTTTTTTTAATTTTCTTCCACGTTTCTTTCTAATGAAATTGAACTCATATGATTTATTATCTATTTCAATTAACCACAATAAGTCAATTGATGAACCACAAGAAGTAGTATTAAGAAGATCTACTAGAGTTAAAAGATTTGCTATTTTAAATGATTATATGGTTTATCTTCAAGTGTCAAATTTTGACTTATGAATTGATGATGATTCAGTTACATTTTCACAAGTCATAAAAAGTATGAATTCTAACAAGTGGTTAGATGCCATGAAAGAAGAGTTAAAATTAATGGATAATAATAAAGTCTGCGACATCATTGAATTGCCTGAAGGTTCCAAAAGAGTTGGGTGTAAGTGGGTTTTTAAGACTAAACGTGACTCTAAAGGCAATATTGAATGATATAAGGCTACACTTGTTACCAAAGGTTTTACTCAGAAGGACGGTGTTGACTACAAAGAGACCTTCTCTGTAGTTTCGAAGGACTCATTAAAAATTATTATGATGATTGTAGCTCATTATAATTTAGAGTTACATCAAATGGATATGAAAACAGCATTTCTTAATGGGGGTTTAGAGGAATAAGTTTATATGGATAATCCTGAGGGGTTTTCAGTTGAAGAAAATAAACATATGGTGTGTAAACTTAAGAAATCAATATATGTGACTTAAATAAGCATCCCGATAATGATATCTCAAGTTTAATAATACCATCACCTCCTTTGGATTTAAGGAAATCACTATTGATCGGTGTATATATCTAAAGGTCAGTGGGAGCAAGTTTATAATTTTGATTTTGTATATTGATGACATTTTAGTTGCTACTAATGATCTTGGTTTATTATATGAAACTAAAAAATTTCTCTCAAACAACTTTGAAATGAAAGATATGGGTAAGGCATCATATGTGATTGAAATTAAAATATTTCATGATAGATCACGAGGAATGTTAGGATTGTCTCAAAAAGTATATATTAATAAAGTTCTTGAGAGATTTAAGATGAAAAAATATTTAGTAAACATTCTTTCCAATTCAGAAAGGAGATAAATTGAGCATTATGCAATGCCCAAAGAATGAATTAGAACATAAAAAAATGGAACAAATTCCTTATGCATATATTATTGGAAGTTTAATGTATGTTCTTTCTTATACTAGACCAAATATAAGTTTTATATTGGAATGTTGGGTATATATCAAAGTAATCCAGAACTTAATCATTGGAAAACTGCAAAAAAAAGGTTTTACAATATCTACAAGGAACAAAGGAGTACATGCTCACTTTTAGAAGATTTGATCATCTTGAGGTGATATAATATTTAGATTCAGAATTTGCTAGATATTTGGATTCCAGAAAATTTACATTTGGATAAATATCTCTTAAGTGGAGGAGCAATATCTTAAAAGAGTGCGAAGCAATCCGTCATTGCTGCATCCATAATGGAAGTTGAATTTATGGCATGTTTTGGAGCCACAATTTAAGAATTATGGTTGCAGAGTTTTATTTCAGGAGTTGAAGTTATTGACATTATTGCTAAGTCGCTAAAAAATTATTGTGATAATACTGCAATAATCTTCTTTTCTAAGAATGATAAGTATTCAAAGGGTGCTAAACATATGGAATTAAAATACTTTGCCGTTAATAAAGAATTTCAGAAACAAAGAGTATCATTTAAGCACATTAGCACAAATCTTATGATTACGAATCTATTAACTAAAGGGTTGTCACCGAAGATATTTCATGAACATGTTGCTATGATGGGCATTATAAAAAATTCTTATTAAGTTTATGTTTATTTGCTCTTTATGTCTTTCGATACTTTGAGCTCTTTTATTTTGTTTCTGATAATTAGTGTGCCATGTTTATTATGTTGTGTACATGAATGTTTATGTGAATATTAACAAGATTTGTCTTTTATAAAGATATTTTGTTGGACCATTATGTGTATATCTTATTATGCTTCATATTAAGTCTAAGATTAGTATTGTAATACATGGAAGTAAATGCATCGAACTAATGGTGTATAACCACCATGATTCGTATTAATTTTGTACTTAATAATGAATTTATGCTCTGCTCAATTTAAGGAAGAAGATTTATATATTGCGCTTTATGTTTATAATAATTAAATTATTAATTGAATAATTTCATATGGGTCAAGTGGGAGAATGTTAGAATAATTAAATAAAATAATTATGCGAGACATCACAATAATTATTTAAGAATATATATTTAATTATATAAATAATTAAGTAGCCCTTATATTAGAATTATTAAAATTTAATTATTTATGTTTAAATCATATTGGTCAAAAAGAGATAATTTGATTAATCGTTTATGGACCGTTTGATCAAATAACTCCTATAAGCGATTATTGTAACCAATCCGCAAGAAATAACTATCGGTCCTCTCTCTCTCTCTCTCTCTCTCTCTCTCTCACTCTCTCATTATGAGGAGTTAGTTTGCTCCATAGAAGATTAACTGATGAAAGAAGAGAGTGAAAGGGAAAAGAGAGAGAAACTGCAGTTCGGAATTCGACAAATTCAAAATGATTCAATGTATGTTTTTCTTCCGATTAAAATATTGTGAAAATCATCTTGTTTAAGATCTTGTGGATTTAAGAGTTATGTAAATTCAAATTTTTTTGTTTCGATTTCTTTTACATAATTTATGACGCAAGTTCTTGCAAGAGTTAGAGAATTCATAATAAATGTTGGGAGTTCTTGTAAAAATTAGAGAACTTAATTTCTAAAGAAAGTTCTTGTAAGAATTCGAAAAACTTGAATCTTACATGTGATTAAGTTCTCGTAAGAAATTTAATAACTCCATAAAGTCTTACATAAGAATGATATATACCACCTGATTTAGCCTTTGAGATTGAAGTTGAGAACATCGAGAACAATGAAGAGCAAGAAATAAATATCAGCGTTCCCTCGTGTCCCATATGCCATTGTTTGCGAACAAATCTTCCTCAGGACTTAAGAGAACTGCGAATGAATTGAGAAAACAATGAATCACAAGAGTGATGAATCAGAATTAGGGCTTAGTGTCGAGCGGAGAAGATAAATCACGTGACCTACGAAGAGCAAGAAATAGAAATAAATGTGCATGAAACTTGCAAATAAAAATAATATTTAAGATCAAGAGGATGTTTCTAAACTTTGGAACCCCCTCCCTCTAAAAAATATGCCGTAACATATTTTCAAATTTTCTTAAGAAAATACTAATTTCTTTATTGCATTTTTTTAAAAAAATGTTAAATAATTTAAATTTTTTGATCCTATTTAAATTATCTTAAAACAAGGCTTTTTGTTTAATTAATTTATAATTAAATTATTTTTAAAATTTTGCCTAACATGAATTTGGAGGTCTATTTCAATAAAATATTCTGATATAAAACCTCATTGCTTTCAATTATATTTCCTTATATCCAGGGAAGGCAAGCCTAGGGAAGGCATCTTCCGTACGGCTGTGCGGTGCAGCCTACTATATTTTTTTAGGAAACGTGTCCTTTTACATTTAAAAAATGATATATATCATATGTAATACTTTATTCTAACGGTCAAAAGTGTAGTTTGCTGTTAATTGATTGTTATTACTTCATTGATAAGACAGTTTCATTTTTCAGGTAATTGCAAATGTTCCGACTCACTATAAGACAGTTAATAATAATTTTTTTCACAAATATCTAATATTAGGAAATATCCTGCATATTTTTAAAAAAATTCATTTACAATATTCAAAATAATTTTAAAGTTTCTTTTTTTACGATAACTCTACCGTTATTTTTACCAATTGCTTCAGACATTTTAAATTGCATCACATTTCAGCAAATTTACCAAAGAACAGCGCACGGCTCAGAACCTGTTGCAGACGTGCTTTGACTCGTTTCTTTACTTTATTTCATTTAAAGCCTTCTACTTCATTGCATAGCGGATCATCGCACCGTAGCCTTGGCACAAAGCTTGTTATCTCCTCCACAGTGCTCTCTAATACGAATTTTTATTGCGTCCTCCCACCTGACGTAACTTTACGTTCGGTAAGCCGTGATAACGCGACACCTGGCATTAACTTTACCCTATTGACCCGACGTTAGCCCATACGCTTTTACCTCCTTTTTTTAAATATATTGGGTTACCCCGTGGTAATGTATATGAAATGGGCGGGAAACAAAAGAAATACGCGGCTTTTACCTCTATTCCTGGTATTAAAACCTTTCTTGTATTAAACCTAAAATGTTCTACAGTCTTTACGGTTCCCGTAATATTCAAATACCTTACGTAAAGAAGTCGTTAAGTTTTTAAGGAGATGGAAGGATCGAATGAAGGTTCCGGTTTTGAAGACTTCATGTTCTGCGAGGAAACTCAAACTTTAAGCTATGACGAAGCATTTTCTGATTTGATATTAGTAAGTTTTTATCTGTATCGTTTGTTTTTCTTCTACTTTTTACTGTTTCATTAAAGGATTTCAAAAGTTCGTTTTAGCAGTATCGTTAAACTGCGAGGACGATATTAGTTTTTTTAGGTCGGAATTAGATTGGTATTCTATATTATAGAATGGTATACGTTCGGTACTGACTATAATGGATAAGTTAAATGTCGGGTTGCATATGTATAGAGCAATACCGACCAATACCGAGCAATACCGAGAGATACCGATCAATACCGAGCAATATTCTTGAACTCGTAACCTCGGTTTTAGGTAGTTATTGAAATTTATATACACCATACCTAGCAATACGGAGCAATACCGAGTATTACCGAGCATTACAGTTGTACTCGTTAATTCGGATTTATGTTGCTATTGTTTAGTATATATTAGTATAATTTCGGTCTAAATGTTTTTAATTTCTGGAATGATATTTAGATATAAAGCTAACATGGATGATTGATTAATTATTAGGGTGTTTACAGCTCTGAGAAAGAAGCATATGCGAAATATTGCCAGTACGCGCATTCAACTGGATTTAGTGTTAGGAAAGATCATCACCATTTCTGGCCAAATACAAGGTTAATCAAATCAAAGGATTTTGTATGTTCTAAAGCAGGTTTCAAGAAGGAGAATGAAAGCGGTACCAAGTTAAAATATCGAAGATCATGTACAAGAACTGGATGTCCAGCCATGGTTAGATTTTCCGTGAGTCAAGAGGGGCTTTGGTCAGTGAAGAAATCTGTAGAGAGTCACAATCACGAATTGGCTGGGCCGGATGATCAACATCTGCTCAGGTCGGCTAGGTCTATTACTGAAGATAATTCATCTGTTTTGAAATCTATGACAGAAGCGGGTATAAGAACTGTCGATGCATTTACGTACCTATCTGATGAAGTTGGAGGTGTGGCTAATCTTGGTTTTACGAAGCGGGATGCGTACAACCACATCCAGAAAGAAAGAAGAGCAAAGTTTGAGAGTGGAGACACTAATTCACTTATAAAGTTGTTTAAAGAACGGGCTATTGATGACCACATGTTTGCATGGGATGTTGAAACAGATGAAGATGGATGTCTTTTGAATTTCTTTTGGGTTGATGGTGTTGGTAGAATTGATTATGACTGTTTTGGGGATGTGATTATATTCGATACTAGTTATCGTTTAAATAAATATAACTTGGCTTGTGCCCCAATTGTTGGAGTAAACAATCACTGGCAAAATGTTTTACTTGGAGTAGCATTTTTATCTGATGAGACGATAGAATCTTTTACCTGGCTTTTTCAAACATTTATAAGAATCATGGATAACAAACATCCCATTACCATATTTACTGATCAGGACCAAGCCATGGCTCGTGCAATAGAGATTGCTTTGCCTAATACACGACATCGATTGTGCCAATGGCATTTGTACAAGAAGGCACCTTCAAAGGTTTGGTGCTTTAACAGCAACAACAGAGTTAAATGCTTATTTTTTTACTGTTTCAAACATTGTGACTCAGCAGAGGAATTTGAGAGTAAATGGGCTGAAATGTTATCAGAAGGAAATCTGCAAAATAATCATTGGTTGAAAGATCTCTACAAAATCAAGGAGAAGTGGTCAACTGCATTCAACAAAGATTGTTTTAATCTTGGCATTTTATCAACCCAACGTAGTGAATCAACCAATCATGTATGCCATGGCTATTCCAAGCCAACAAGTACTATCACGGATTGCTTCCTCGGTTTGGAGAAGATTATGAGGAATTGGCGTCGAAATGAACAAGATGAAGAATTCAGATGTAGTCAAACTGACATAGTTCCATATATGAAAAGTAGCCCAATATTGAAGCAAGCTGCAAAATTTTATTCAAGGAAGTTGTATGCATTTTTTGAAGAGGAGTTCTTACATGGACTTGGTGGATTATGCGTGGAAAATACCTTGTCAGATTTATCAAGGTTTTCTGTTTGGAACATTGATACCTCCACTGATTCTCACAAATGGATTGTCAAATTTAATTCAATTGAAGGTACCATTGAATGCACATGTGCTAAGTTCGAAATGATGGGAATATTATGTGCGCATTGCATGAGAGTAATGAGACAGTTAGACATTATTAATATTCCCATTAAATATTTACTCCCAAGATGGTCAGTCAATGCTAGAAAAGATTTATATTCAGGAGGTAAGATCCCAAGTGTTTGTAGTAATGCCGGCCAACTTATTTCGGTTGATAGCAACTTCATCTTTAGAAATTATGTATGCCGTTTTGCATATAAAATTAGTACAGAAGCTCAAGGTAATAAAGAGGCTGAGATCTGTGTAATAGAAGATTTGAGTACTTTGGCTGCAAAAGTTCATTCCATCAAGCTTGGTAGAAAAAACATACCAATTCATGCAACTGGTCATGAAACTATTAAAGATCCAAAGAAATGTCGGCCCAAGGGCGTTTCAAATGCAAGATTGAAGGATCACTGGGAGAAGAAGAAGCCCAAAAAAAGTAAACAAACCTCTACGATTCCTTCCACAAGCTTACACTATACATATCCAGATTCAGGTAGTCAATCGTCCTTTATGTAATCAGTAAATTTTGTATTCAACTGATATCAGTAAGATGACCTTTTGAAAGTAAACGTGATTTTGGAGATTTTTTTGGCTAATACCGAGTAATACCGATCGTTGTTGCCATTGTACCAAGTTTATTTCGCGTGATACCGGTAACCTATATCGAGATATATATGAATTCTGAGCTATACAGACCAATACCTATGCATTACGAGATATTATACCGAGAAATACCGAGCAATACCGAGCTGTACCAACTTATACCTGTACCTAAAACGAGATATAATGAGATATACCGATCAATATATATGAATACTGAGCTGTACAGAGCCATACCTATGCATTCCGAGCTATTATACCAAGCAATACCGATAAATACTGAGCAATACCGAACAAAACCGAGAACCGTATTGTATAAAAAATAAAGACAACATTATTAGAGCTAAAAAATTTCAGTCATACACTATTGAAATTTAGTACATATAAGGTCATAAGCAAATTCAGCCCTATACAATGGCATATTTGAATGCCAGTTCAAATACCGATACCATTTAATTGGTTCTTGTTGTATTAGAACTTCCATATATTTACAAAGATACATTCCGCAATCGACACTATTATTTTGTGTCGGAACATTTCTAAATCCTTTGATTGGCCATTTTGTTATATCGATGTCGAAGGCGTCTTCTGTGTCTTTGTAGAAATGCGTAATCTAGATCACGAAAATCAAATTAGCATATAATAATGTTGAGAGTAGAAATGATCAGAAAAGAATTACGGATTACTTACAACTTCCGGGAGAATCTCTTTATGTGTCTTCTTCGGTAATGAATCATAGAACTCCCACCGCTTCTTTAACAAGTTGCAAAGTAAAAGTGTCCAATGTTTTCCATATATTATTGGAACAAAAATCAAATTTACTTTCCTTACAAGTGTTTTGTCTATATAAGAAACGAACGGTCTTGTGTTCGATTCATTGTATTGTTTGTAGTAGAGCTGGGTTTAAATAAAGAAGCAGTTGTCTGATTAGTTCGTATATTAGCAAACCGGCCTGAATCTTAACTACTTACCCAATGAAAGCTTGAAACAAATAGAAACGGTTGGTTGCGAGATTGAGATGTTGCTTCCTTCTGCGTTAATAGATAACCAAACGCATCTATGTGATTATTATCAAGCTCTTCCGACATTAATAATTCATCCAACTGGCTTCTATATATTGCTATATTTCCAACCTCGAAGATAGAATCGCTCCTGCATTTTAAAAAAAAAAAAATATCAAACTGTTGTATGAAATAGTAATCACTATGCTATAAAATGGAGTACTCACATAAACTTGAACTGTTTAAGGGCATTATCGATTATCAGACGTTTATCATCAGCAATTAAGTTTCTGCCTGGGTAATCTAATGTTTCAGCTGCTGGATTCAGAGGAATTTCTTTATTTTCATCAACTTCATAAACAACAATTTCTTTACCACTGGGCATTTCAACAGCAGTGACATTTGCTTGTTCTGGTTCAGCAGGAGTGAAAACAGTAGGGCCAACTGGAATAACAGGTGTAGGTTCTGTTTTAGGTTGTAATGCCGGAGTTGGTGTAAGAATTGGAGCTTTTTCCGGTATTTTATCTGGTTGATCACTTGCTATTGCATTACCTGAATCATCTTTGGTAACCTTTTTTCTTTTAATTTTCTTCTTCGTAATACCCGTAGTGAATGGTGTGGATACAAGTTTTCTTTTTCGATCATTTCTCCTCTGCACCCTTTGTGCTATCCCTGACCTGACAGTCGTGTCAACCTCATACTCACTTAAGGTTGTGTCTTCAGATGCAGTTGGAGATAAAGAAGAACCGGGACACAATTCTTTCTTGTACGACTTTACATAAGAAGGGAAATTTTTTTCAAAGAACTGCATCATGAACCGATCTTTCATTCCAATTCGTTCTTTCAAATCAATATTTTCCTTCTCTAAGAAAAGTATGCGCTGTTCAAGTATGTGATTGGTTGCTTCAACAGCTGTAACCTTATTGTTTATGAAGTTGAACTTGCTAAACAGCTCAAATATTGATTTACTTAATATCCGCAAGTTAGTTTCATCATCAACATTTGTTGAATCAATATGTGCAGATGATTCAGGCTGCGTTTGAGTTGGTGGTGCTGAGTCATGTTTGGGATCACTTGACAACCGCACTGGAGAAGGAGTGGGTGGACTTGACTCGGCTGTTGTGGGTGGACTTGCCACACGTATTGGACTGGCAGGTGGAGAAACAAGCAGCAATAAAAGCTTCTCATCATCAGTTACATCTTTCAATTCTACAATTATCTGCAAAATCTCATTGCATCTCATTAATCCATAAAACAAATACAATATCAAAATGCAATTCAATAAAATTATATAGTGACCGTACCTCATCATCTTGAAGTTGAGTAAACATACTAATTACTTCTTTCTCACTGTAAATAAAGTTACCATCCCATCGAGTAAATCGAGGACGGGATCGATCATCCATTACAGCATGAATTGTTGTATGTTCAAGAAACCAAATCTGTAAAATTAAAGAGAATATATTTTCGTTATAGGTTTTGTACACTAATCAAACATTTATTGAAAAAGCAAAGAATACTCACAATTAAAATCATTACAAAACCATTTACATAACCAAGGCCAAATCCTTTGGCTTGTTTGGAAGCAACAACGTTCAATTCTTTAACTAGGAAACTCCTAATTGATTCAGGCCAGTTGTACTGATTAAATGTATCAAGATTGTTAAGAAGTTCCAGGATGGCTAATGGTATGCGGAAGTTAGCCATTGGATAAAATATGTTCGATAGCAGGTAAAGGACGAAGCAATTCACGAGATCATCCATTGGAGTGCTACTATCCATCCTCTCAATGTCGCGGCGAATGTCATTTGTTGTTTTGCCACTGGATCTGCCACTGCCACTGTCAAAAATAATACCCCTATTTGGCATGCCAATCAATAATGCAACTTCCTCAGATGTAAATTTTAGAGTTTGTCCTTTGATAATGAAACTTTCAGTCTTCATGTCCCACTTCGATAATAGCATATGTATAAGTGGAACATTTTGAGGCATAAGAGGTAGGCGGAGGAACTGGCTGATTTGCAACTGACGCAGTCTATCAACCAAAGGATCTCCAAACCTTTTAACAAGCCCATTACAAACTTCTCTAAAACTCGAAGTCCGGCATCGGAAATGAATCTTTGGAGTATATCCCTGCTTAAAATCAATCGTTAGCAATGCTAATAACTAATAACGCCCAATACTAACTCCTAGGTATTGCTCGGTATTGTTCGGTACAGTTCGGTATCGAGCTGCACCGGCCTGTTACGTGCCAATAGTGATCTTATACAAGCAATTATAGGCAATTACCGAGCAATACCGAATATTATTGCTTCTCGGTATTACTCGGTATTTCTCGGTATTGATCGTTGCGCATAGGTACCGAGCAGTACCTAGCAATACCGACTAATTTTTATGCTCGTTGCGCATAGGTACCGAGCAGTACCGACCAATTCTAAAGTCATTCAGTTCTTTCATGGCAAAACCGCTAGTTAAACCCTAACCCTAAATACCACATAAGAAGAACACTGCTACCAATGCTAGGTATTGTTCGGTACAGTTCGGTATCGAGCTGCACCGGCCTGTTACGTGCCAATAGTGATCTTATACAAGCAATTATAGGCAATTACCGAGCAATACCGAATATTATTGCTACTCGGTATTACTCGGTATTTCTCGGTATTGCTCGTTGCGCATAGGTACCGAGCAGTACCAAGCAATACGGACTAATACCTATGCTCGTTGCGCATAGGTACCGAGCAGTACCGACCAATTCTAAAGTCATTCAGTTCTTTCATGGCGGTACCGCTAGGTAAACCCTAACCCTAAATACCACATAAGAAGATTACTGCTACCAATGCTAGGTATTTTGCCGACCAATGCTTGCAAATACCTAGCAGTACCGACTTTAAGAATGCTCGGTAAAGCTCGGTAGCAAGCTCAACCGATAACTTAACCAATCTTTAACTACAATAATACTGCAACAGTATTGCTCGGTAACTTGCAAGTTTATTCGTGTTTACAGAAGATGAAACTAACCTGAGGCATCGTAAATGCGGAGCTAGCAAGTTCACTGAAATGGAAGAAGAAGCGCCGGTTGGAGAAGATGAAGGCACAGTAAAGTTTGTCTCGCCAGTTTTTCTCGGTTCCGCGGAATAATTTTCGGGTCCGTTGTTCGTGCCAACATTTTTAAATTTCGCACGTGCCATAACCCCACTCTTTCGCCGGGTCGGGTCACGGGTATTGTTGTTGCCAGGTGTCGCGTTATCAAGGATTACCGAACGTAAAGTTACGTCAGGTGGGAGGACGCAATAAAAATTCCTCTAATACACAGCACCCCGAACTTTGGCCATGGCGGACTCCAAAACCTCAGCTTCAAACACCGAGGATAGCCAGATCCTAATCGATGGAAACGTTCTTGCAGCCCGTGCCCTCGCCCTCGCCGGCGTCAGGCACATGTTCGGCGTCGTTGGCATCCCGGTTACATCACTGGCTACTCGCGCCGTCGCGCTTGGCATTCGCTTTATTGCCTTCCACAACGAACAGTCCGCCGGCTACGCTGCTTCTGCCTATGGCTACCTTACCTCACGCCCAGGTGTCTTCCTTACCGTCTCCGGTCCCGGTTGCGTCCACGGACTTGCGGGTCTCTCCAACGCCACCGTGAACACCTGGCCAGCGGTTATGATCTCTGGATCTTGCGACCAGAGAGACTTCGGAAAGGGTGATTTCCAGGAGCTCGATCAGATCGCCGCCGTCCAACCCTTTGTCAAATTCGCCGCCAAGGCCACAGAGATTTCTCATATTCCCCGGGTTGTTCTATCCGTGTTGAGCCACGCAGTCGAAGGACGGCCCGGAGGTTGCTATTTAGACCTCCCCACGGATGTCCTGCATCAAAAAGTTTCCGAAGAGGATGCCTCTTTGTTATTATCCGAGGCAGAAAACCCTAGGTTTCGAGTGATTGGGGATAGCGTTAGTAACTTGGATATTGAGAAGGCCGTAGGTTTGCTAAGAAAGGCGGATAAGCCGCTGATAGTTTTCGGCAAAGGCGCGGCCTATGCCCGTGCTGAAAATTCCCTGAAGAAATTGATTGAGACAACGGGTATCCCGTTTCTCCCTACGCCAATGGGGAAAGGCTTATTGCCTGATACTCATGAGCTTGCAGCCACTGCTGCTAGATCACTTGCCATTGGCGGTTGTGATGTTGTATTGGTAGTAGGTGCTCGTCTCAACTGGTTGCTGCACTTTGGGGAGCCGCCCAAGTGGTCAACTGACGTGAAGTTTATTCTGGTGGATGTATCAAAGGAGGAGATTGAGTTGAGGAAGCCATATCTTGGTTTGGTTGGAGATGCTGGTACAGTTCTGGATTTGATCAACAGGGAGATCAAGGATGATCCTTTCTGCTTGGGAAGTCGCATCCTTGGGTAGCTGCTATTTCCAAAAAGGCAAAGGATAATGTGGCGAAGATGGAAATACAGTTGGCTAAGGACGTAGTGCCATTTAACTTCTTTACACCCATGAGGATAATAAGGGATGCAATTCTTGCGCAAGGAAGCCCAGCTCCAATATTGGTATCGGAAGGTGCGAACACTATGGATGTTGGAAGAGCTGTGCTGGTACAGACTGAGCCGAGGACACGGCTAGACGCAGGGACATGGGGAACGATGGGTGTTGGCTTGGGTTACTGCATTGCTGCTGCAGTAGCTTCACCTGACAGGTTGGTGGTTGCTGTTGAAGGGGACTCAGGCTTTGGATTCAGTGCGATGGAAGTTGAGGTATTGTAGATTTGTCTTTAAAACAAAATATTTTTGTGTTAATCTTCCTATCTTTGTGAATTTAGTTTCTATCCCTTTCATTTGCACGGATTTCTATTTCAAAATTTTTTTTTTTTTGCAATGTTTTCTGCCTATAGTCATCATTGTTTGCGGTTTGATTTCAGAGTGCCAAGAGCTTTTCTAGTATCAGCATTAGGATGGCTTTTCTTTGTTTTGTTGTAAATTTGCTTCTCTATTTTGGCATTCTTTATTCATTATAGTTTGTACTAATTGAATAGGGGTAGCCCCAGTTAAAGTTTTGTTGTACCAACTCTCAAGGTAATTGTTTGCAATTTGTAATGTACTGTATGTTAAGTTGATCTAAATATTATCTACAAATCTTTCCTAGAGTTGTGGCAAATTTTAATTGCGTTTGCAGCATAGCAAAGTAGTGAATCATTAATTTGCTTGCATTATAGATCATGTGCTGGTTATTCATGTACTATCAATTACATATTACTTCTTCATAGATGAACTTATCGACGTTGAATTGAACAGCTAAATTGTATTTATTGATTGCCTTTCATTATCATTACATCACCTTTCTTAAGATTGTAATTTTGGTAATACATTACACAATTCATCAAGAAGCACTTAAGTATTGTAAAAGATGCTACCAAAAAACTTTAATTTAACACTTTTGCAAGGCTTGTGCTAGTTTATTTCATCTCAACTGTTTTTGAGTTAGGTGAAGTCATTTTAACCCACCCTAGTTTGATAACATTTTTTTTTTTAAATCTATGCATTATCAATTTGTTTTTTCTAAGGGAAAAAAAAACATTAGCCTTTCAATGACCCTACTAGGAGAGTAGATTTATTAGATCTGGCCTATGTAAGAAAGATAGAGGTAGAACTAAAAAAATTTGATTAGAAAGTATTAAAAATGACATTTTTATTAGATTTAAATGAAAATTTGACTCTTAATAGGACATAATGGATAAAATGATTTATATAGTCAAACCCACGAAGTGGGATAAAGTTCTATTATTTTTGTTATTGTTGTATTTATAGGAAGGAAGAAAAAAAAAATCCAATGCATGATAGCTCCCAATGATGCATTATCATTTAGCTTCGCATGAAGGCTTCTTAAAGAAGCAGTTTGTTTTAAATTTAATGCTAGTCACTGAAACTCGTTTTGGATGACTATGGCACCCCAAGAGGGGGGGGGGGGGGGGTGAATTGGGGTTTTTAAATTTTTTATTAAAAGAAGAAAATTAAAATAATTTTAAGGCAATTATTAAAATAGTAAGTAGTCACACAATATATCTAATGAAAATGTCAAAGAAAAATAAATGCAAGAAATGAAAATAAGAGGCAAGATATTTTTATGTGGTTCGGCCCAGATTCCAATCCGACTTACATCCACGCTAGCCAACTCTTGGGCTAGAATTCACTAATGCCAGGTTTGCTCGGCAAACCTCACTTCTTTAAACCAAAGAAGCTCTTTACAATCTAAGTACTCTCCTACACGGACGAGTACAACCAATCTAATTACAATTAAAACTTCTCTAAGTCAAATGACTTAGATAAAGAAAATGAAAAATACAATTTGATGTAAATAAAACAAGCTCAAATAATCTTGCAATAAAATATCCACAATATTTGAGGTGATCTTACAAATTAACTTTAATCACCTCATTACTTGCAAATGAAATATTAAACTTGCTCACTTTAAGATAGGTTTATATTTTGTTTAAGAATAATATTTTAAATAAAAATATAGGCTTGCTGATTTAAACTTTAACTCTTCAAATAAAGTAAAATGAATTTGATAATAGATGTAAATCTATGTCACCTTAAAGAAGTAAAATATTTTCTTTGCTAAACTTTATGGATTTAAAAGATGTGATATAAAAAACTTTAATATAAAATTTCCAACAAGTATTTCATCATAAAAAGAATATTTTCAAGAAAGAAATATATGGTGAAAGCTAAAAGAACAGCAAGTAAGGATTTAGAGATGAAAAGCAAACTCAAGAACTCGAGAGATGTTACTCGGTTTTGTGTGTTGATGCTTTCCAACAACGATTTCGATCTCGCAAATGAAAATAACTCTTGAAATAAAATCAAGGCTTCTCCTCTTAAGATTTAGCATGTAAAGAGGAAAGGAATAATGGAAAAATTGTTGGAGATTTTCTTTTTTTTTGTAGCTCTTACATGAGGAAGATGAGAGCTATTTAAAGAGAAAGGGTAAGAAAAGTCACATTTGAATAAAAATATTATTCTAATATGTTTTCTATCAACTAATAATATTATATTCATTAAGAATTCATTTATATTAAATATATATGAGATTCAAATGGCTAGCTCATGGGAAGGTCAAAAAGTCATCATATGCATCGAAAATAGGGCTAAAACGACTAGTAGCAGCTTTTATTTAAATCAGATAATGTTTGAAAATCTATTATAAATTCAAATCAAATCCAAATGAGTCTTATAATATATCAATTTACATCTACAGAATCCAAACAATCTAATGCAATAAAAATTAGACCACGTTTCTGACATTATATTATCATGTTCAATAAAATAAAAACTCATGCATAATTTTAAATATTTAATGATATATTGAATATTAATATAATAATATTATGTAATATATATATATTATTAATCATACATTAATTAATAGATATGAAACAAGTCAGCTTAAAATAACTACATAATAAAAGTTGTCATATAAGCTTATTACTTTTAATTCCCTAATTATATAACTTTCTGTATTTGATAATAATTAATCAATCAATGATGGTTATAAAATTTATTTATTAAAGAAATCTTATAGATTTTTATATCAAGATTAATATATAATCAAAAGATATTTAGATTGTGAGCAAATCAAATCATGCAAGTAATATTGGTGGACCACTAACAAACTCCTACGATAATGTAAAAGGCTTCAAATTATCCATCTTGGTCTATCTTAATCTTAACATTTGATTGATCTTGAGTTGTGCAATGTAAATCCCATAAGCAATTACAATGCACATCATTACACCTGAAATACTTAGCACACAAATTAGAGCATCCAAGCATATATTTGTTATCATCAAAATCTCTTAAATAGGCAATGAGGTAGATAATATCAACAACTCGCTTTTCAAGTATTGTTCACATATTAAAAAATGCGAGCATGTAAAATTCATGCTAGTTCCGAAACAGCATATTGCCTTTTATTTTTTCTTGCATGCCATATTTGAGATTAGCTTTGAAGCTGGTGCACCATATACCTCTCAATGATATATTTCACCTGCCAATCTGTAAAGGTTTGCTTGTTTAACCTAGAAATTTTACCAATTTAAGTCATATTTGTGCTTACTTTCTGTTTATTTAAAAATTTTAGCGGTGCTAGTTATATTATGCAGTGATGCAATCTAATGTTCATTCCGTCATCTCTACAGACAGGTACATTGTTATTGTTCTTAAAGTTTTTGAAATGTTTGGCGCATTTTATTTAAATGAGATAAGTTGGAGGGCAGTTTCTGTTTATTGGCATACTGGGGTTAAAAGTTCTTTGCATGCTGTAGATTCAACTTCGTCAAAACATTGCTTTGTTGATTCAAGAATTTGATCAAAATTTAATCAATATACATCTGAGTGCAAGAACTGTTTTGTTGGTAATTCAAACTTCTGATAATTATCAGTTTGTTGTCCCTGAGGTTTGCATATCAACACATGTTGAGCTTAACATTTATCCGGCATAAATTTTGAAACCTTCTAGTCATCTTCTGATAGTTTATGGTGGGTTTCTGCAGACATTGGTGAGGTACCAGTTACCGGTTGTGGTGATTGTTTTTAACAATGGAGGTGTTTATGGTGGTGATAGAAGAAATCCTGATGAAATAACTGGTCCATACAAGGATGATCCTGCTCCTACCTCCTTTGTTGCAGGGGCAGCTTACCATACTTTGATTGAAGCATTTGGAGGAAAAGGCTATGTTGTTGAGACACCTGAGGAACTTAAATCTGCGCTTTCTGAATCTTTCTCTTCCAGGAAACCAGCAGTAATTAACGTTATAATTGATCCTTATGCTGGTGCGGAGAGTGGGAGGATGCAGCATAAAAATTGAGGTATTATTTTGTGATCATTTGTGTTTTATAATGTTACATCGGAAGCTAAGTTTACTTAAAATATAATTTGTTTTTAACCGTCATAAATTGTTAGACCCAAGCCGTTCAAAAGGATGTGACACCTGCTGTAGGTATATTTCTGAAAGCAATGTCAGCTGATGCCAGTGTGTCTTTGAATAAAAATCTAGTCAGTGGGATGAAGCTTGGTTTATCTGCATAATTTACGTATCAACCAGATAAAAATCTTGCCTTTCTTGATTATGAAACTCTGGTTTCAACTGTTTTTGTTTGCTGAATGGTCTCATTATTGTCTCTTTATAACATGGCTATTATAGTAAGCCCTTTAAAACCTTTTTTTTTTATTTACCCTAATGAAATTTAGGCTTCATTTTGGATGGCTTTTTTACTGGTTTATAAAAAAGCGTTTTAGTAAAAAATTAAAAATTTTGTACCAAAAAACTATTTTAACTAGTAAGAATGTTGTCCCAAACTTAAGCCTTAGCAGTGAAAATCAACAGGAACAATGGAATGTGATAAAATTGTAGATTTAACTTGTGGTGAAGCAATTAGTTTTGAGTCCAGTCCATCGATTGTTGGGATCAAATAATTCTTTATCTGTTGTGAGAGCTTACACTTTAATTCCAACTATTGATGCTCCTCTATGCAGCCATGTTCTTTCTTTAATATTTTATAATAATGATTTTACTGAGGTAGTTGAGGAAATGAAGGTGAAAGCACAAACCGTTAAGCTTCATTTGTCATATTTTATTTTATATATTTGTGCTCTGCTTATTTTTTTTATTTTTTTCTTACATACTAAACCATCATTATTGGTCCCAAGACTGAGTCAGAAGTATGTGTTTATGTTAAATCCATAATTGTATCACATTTACATTCCTCGTAGTGTATATTCTATAGTTTTAAAGGTTGTCTGTCTGTATGGGATTAGTAAAATATATGTAGATAGTTTAACGTCATATATTCCATGCAAGCATAAATACAATGTATGCTGAATATCCTCTAGTCGGGTACAACTGAATTGAGCAATTGGTTTTGTCCCCTCATCTATTATGCATAAGCAATGGGAGAGGCTCTCTTTTCCCCTTCCTCTTTAGTAGTCTCATATTGCTAAATCTATGTCGTGCAACTCCTTCCTATGTATGGAAGAGTTCAGGCAATTAATGGTTGATCCGAAATTCTTTTTCGTGCTATGATATGAGTCTATATAAAGAGTTTCAGGAATTTTAATGGACGTTCTCAAATGATTTGTCAATCAAATAAATGCACCTCAAATGTTCTTTTATTGCATATGATTTCACATTTCAGGTTAGGTTTTCTTTCCATAAACGACAAGTTTTTCCTTGGTTTTGGATTTATTTTCTTTCTTGATAGAAATTACATTGCTAAAATTCAATTGTCCAAATTTTCAGAAGAAGCATGTAATATATGAGAATTACTCATAACAGCGTGGTTCGGGAAAAAATAGGAATGAAGCAGATACACCACACGTTCTGACGTATTCCGCTTCATTCTAAATTTTTCTAGAAACACGCTGTTATGAGTAATTCTCATATGTTACATGCTTCTTCTAAAAATTTGGCCAATTCAATTCTAGATTATTGTAAACAACAGTAAAAGTTGTTTTGTCTTGTGGAAAACACGCGTGGGCATATTAGCATAGGAATTTGAGGGAGGCTTCCAACTAGACCACAACAAGAGTAGCTGATATAAATTTATGTGGAGTGACAAATGTGTAAGCGTAGCTGGCTATTACCGGTTATTAATTCCGGTTGTCACTATATTTACCTTAAATACCATTACTAAATCTATATATAGCTCATGTATTCACCTCAATAATAATAAGATATGTTTTCTATTTTCTTCTACTTTCTTGCTTCCTCCTGTTGGCTATCTTCTCTATCTTGGTATCATGAGCCAAATCATGGCAGATCAAGATTCAACAAATTCCCACACGCCCGCTCCATCCACTATCTCCGGCAACAACTCCGACAAACTTCAAATTCCGGCCCAGTTAAAATTTCTCATCTCAAACATCAAGAACCTCGTACCTCGCGCCCTCACCACGGACAACTACGCCATATGGCGTATCCAGATTCTCCAACAATTCACCGCAAATGGATATTTCGGCCATCTTACCGGTCTATCCCCCTGCCCCGCCGACGACATTTCCCAAGCTTCTCACCGTTGGCATCTCGTCGACAACAACCTCCTCTCCACGCTCTTCTCAACGATCTCCCCTGCAATTCTTCCCTACGTTATCAACGCCACCACCGCCCAAGAGGTTTGGCAAATTCTTGAAAGACGCCTTCAACCCACGTGCCGATCGCGTGTCATTCAGCTCAAGAATGAGCTTCACCATGTACAAATGCAAAACCACACGATGCAACAGTACCTTAACAACGCAAAACTATCGTCGACAACATTGCCGCCTCCGGCTCCCACGTCGACGCAGAAGACATTATCATTCACATCATGAATGGCCTTCCACCATCTTACAACCCCTTCAAAGCGGCAATTCGTACGTCTCCTCTCCTGATCACCCTTGACAATCTTTATTCTCTCCTCTGTAGCGAAGAAATCACAGTCAATCAAGACATTGCTCGTGAAACCGCTTCCGTCTCCGGCAACACGGCCCTCTACGCAACATCCGGAAATCAGTCAAGAAACCAATATTCACGCCGGGCTACCAAGAACCAGAACCCTTCTCTCGGATCTTCCCAAAATCCGACGTATTCCCCTTCGCCAAACAATCAGGCTCCAACCACTCAGGCTAGGCCTATTTGCCAGATCTGTAACAAGATTGGCCACTCCGCTTTGAACTGCTGGCATCACAATAATCCAAAATTCACTCCGACGAATCCTCGATCCTTGTCTGCTCTTCTTGCTCAACCGAACTCCGCCATCCATCAAGATTGGCTTGTAGACTCAGGAGCGTCCAACCACTTAACGCCCGATCTAAGCAACATCCAAAATCCTTCATCCTATCTCGGGCAAGACAGCGTCTCGGTAGCAAATGGCTCCCAACTTCCTGTTCTTCACTTCGGGCAAGGTCTTCTACCAATCCCGGACACCCCTTGTAAGCTTCATTTGCGTAATTTACTCCATGTACCTCAACTGTCTCACAACTTATTATCTGTCTCGCAATTAACCACTGACAATCCTGTTAATGTAAGTTTTGATGCTAATGGTTTCACGATTAAGGATATCAAGCACCGCCGTCCACTTCTTCATGGGCGTCTTCTTAACGGGCTGTATCGGATTCGTTGCACCTCTCGCCCTCCTCCGACCGCTCTGCACACTCATATATCTCCGGAACATCTCTGGCATGGAAGACTAGGACACCCGCATCAACGACGTCTTCAAGCTCTCATCAAGAACATTCCCGGCCTTAAGCATGTTTCTTCAAATTTTTCTTGCACTTCTTGTACGGTTTCAAAATGTCACAAAACACCTTTTAATAAAACTGTTTCTACTACTTCAGCTCCGTTCGATCTCATACACTCCGACGTATGGGGACCGTCTCCATACCCATCCATGCATGGCTTTCGTTATTACGTCGTTTTTATCGATGATTTCACTCGGTTTTCATGGATCTTTCTGTTAAAAACAAAACACGACACGTTTTCAAAATTTAAGTTGCTTTGTCATCAAATAAAAACACAATTCAATAAAACTTCGAAAATTTTTCGCTATGACGGCGGAGGCAAATTCATAAGCAATGAATTCATTTTCTTTCTTCAACAAAATGGCATACAACGTCAACTTAGCTGCCCTCATACTCCAGAATAGAACGGTCTAGCGGAGCGTAAACATCACCACCTTCTAGATCTCACTCGCACTATGCTACACACTACGAACATACCCCTAACCCACTGGACCGAAGCTCTATCCACTGCGAACTACTTGATTAACAGGTTACCTAGCGGAGTGTAAACCAAGAAGGTTTAGTCATATCTCCACAAGAATGCCAAAGATGCCAAGAAATCTAAGAACGCCAAGGAGATCGTCCCGCCTCCGCAAAAATGGGCTGAAAGCAAACCTCAGCCTGACAAAAATCACCACATAAATCACCTTCTACGTGAAAAACCAACCAAGGAACTCCGTCGGCTATACAAGGCTGACGGAGATCCGCCGAACTCCAAATCTCCGTCAAAAAGACTTCTTTGCTTCGCTACGCTAGCTCCTAACTTCGCTACGCCCGCTCGAATAGGACCTTACTACGCTAGTTTGGAGTTCATTTGGAGTCAAATAAAAAAACATCCTTAATTACACTAATTTAAAATTTTAAATAATTACATAATTTTTGAAACATCATAACTAATTCCAGAAAAATCAAAATTAAGCAAATTCAAAGGCATTAAAATCATATGAAAATATTGTATTTATTAAAAATATCAAACCTTCGAAAATAAATCAAATTAAAAAAGTCAACAATCCGGTCAAATTTAAGTCAAATCTTCAAACCTTCATAACTAATTATAGAAAAATCCAAATCCAGTAAACTTATAGTCTAACTGATCTTCTTAAGGTCTAATATTTTTTTTTTAAAAATGTTAAAATTTGTTTCTTAATCAAAAAGTCAAATTTTGACCCTTTCAATTATGCATTAAATAAAAAAAATTAAGCAATATTAATTAAAATTAATTAAATTTCAAATCTTAATCAAATCAAATCACTTAATCATGCCTGTTATCACTAGGTAACTTAAACTTAAATCATCCTTCAACCTTCAACAAACCTGAACATTAGACAACTCAAACCAATTACCTGATATAGGAAACATCCAAACCACACATCCTATTACACACACTTAGATGGTTTACTAGGGCACCACTTCTAGATCTAGGCTAGGCCAGTGCTTACTTTTTTGATGTGTGTCAGGTTTTTTGAGCTTTCATTGCATGCTGGTTGTTAGAATTAAATGATTTCTATGATTATTTATTTAATTCATGCACTCTGTGATACAATTACAAATGTGGCTGATTTGAGTATTTAAATTTTATATATAACTGTCTGAAATAATTCAATATTAAATACTTAGGATAACCTTGTAGGTGTTTTGAGTCTAAAATTTTGTATTTTATTAAATGTAATTTGAGACATTTTTGAGTTGTAAAAGTGATTCGAGATGGGATATATACATATCCTACTTAGATTCCAAAGAGGAGAGGACATCTCTTAGGGGAGAGTCCTCCTCCATTTGGAAGCCTAAGTTAGAATACTTTGAATATCTAAGGAGAAAAGATAACACCCCTTTCAAGGAGGAGAGTTTTTTTTCACTTGGATATCCAAACGAGATGGATTCAAGAGGCCCACAGAAGGACAAATAAGTGGAGAATAAGAAGATCCTTTCTCAAATTCACTTGAGTCTTAGGAATAGAATCCGAGTTGTTGTTAGTGGTACTCGACCACTTTACTTTTTGTAGATCCTAGGTTGTAATATTAAGTGGCACTTACCATATAAACTTTCAATTTAAAATGAATTAAATTTAATTGATGACTGATGTCTTGATTTGCGATTAGGATTGCCTGCTTTTCTTTATTTTTTTGTGAACTTGCATATCCATTTTGTTTAAGCCTGGATACGTGAGGCTCGTAAGGGTGTAAAATTTTTTCTACACATAATGAAAAATTTAAAATTTTTGAAGTTAAGCAACATAGAAAGATAATGAATATAGAGAATTAGTCGGAGATCGCCCCTGGGGTCACATGCATATTACTACACTTCTTCTTTTCTTATTTTAGATACTTCCTCGCCTGTAGGTAGAGTGTCACGACCTGACCCGACCGGAACGGATCCCGCTCGCACCGGGTCGCGACCCGCCAACGAAACGAACTGACTGACCAGGATCTGGCTTTGGAATTTGTTTCAGAACTGAATCTTCCAAATATTTCAACTCAAACAGACACACAAACACAGAGCTACTATAAATCATCAAATGCAGCGGAACAAAACATCTATATTTTCTTTTCTTCAAAACAATCATCTACAAATACAGTACATGGCTTTTAGACAGAAAGAAAGACAAAACAGAAAAGTCATGACTGTACACAAAATCAAAAGGTACAAACAATACCTATACTGATCAGACTCTGAAATCTATTCCTGGACCTCCTTCCCTTTCCTAGAATATGAAAACAAAACCACCAGAAAACAAGAGTGAGCTCAACAGCTCAGCAAAGCAACAAACCTCCAATCAAAACTCTCAGAATCCAAAACCAACACATCAGACAGAAATCCGTACAGAAATCAGAACAGAATCAGACAGATATCAAATCGGACAGATCAGAACGGAACGGATCAAATCAGAACAGATACGGACAGATCAAATTAGACAGAACTGAACTGAACAGATATTAAATCAAACAGAACTGTACGAAAACAGAAGTCGTATCAAATCAGAAACAGAACAGATCAGACGTATCACATTAACGGAATCAGAATCGTATAGAAATCAGAAATTCAGATCATATCGGAACAGAACAGAATCGTATCATACAGATCAGATCAAATCATATATATATTAATTTAGCACATAACAGATAACAGAACGGATTCCCTGACACTGACAGAATCTCAACGGATTCTGGCCCCTTATGCCTCCCTTCCCAGACACATACAGAATCTCTCGGATTCTGGCCCCTTATGCCTCCCTTTGTGCTCACGGCACCAGAACAGATGTGCTTATAGCACCAGAACAGAATTCATCGGATCCGGAACAGAACAGATATCAGATTTCAGATTGAGCTCATTTCAGATTTCCCAGACACTGACTGAATCGCTTAGGATCCAGGTCCCTTATAACTCCCTTTTTATAGCATATACAAATAGCATATCAATTCAGAAGAAATCCGGACAAATCAGACAAAAATTGGGCAGCACAACGGCAGTATACGGAATTTACACAATTTTTCCTGAAAATCACAAATTACCAAATTTGCACAGAATATAGATAACAACATTTCAAAACATTTATTCTACTGCTCAGCCATTTTTAGACTACACAGAAAAATCCAGTCGACGAAAAACACCGTCGAATCAAAAATACCCTGACAAAAATCTCCAGAAAATAACCAAAATGTGCACACTCGGCACGTCAACAACATACAGATAATTACGCGGTAAAAATTGAACCAATCGGAAAATACGGACGAAAATGCCTCCCCAAAATCAAATCCGAACAAAAAACACCGCCAAACACAACGGTTTTGAAAATTGAGAAAGGCGGAATGTGCCTTACCTTGCGTACAGCAATATCTCGAACAGTCTCGTCGGACGAAAACAGCTCTGCGTCGCCCGAAAATCAACTTTTCCAAAAAGCTTTTTGACTTTCTCTCTCCTCGGTTGATATTTTTGTTTTTTTATAAATTTTCTCTCTTCAAAACGACTGATTTCAGCTTTATCATACACAGATCGGCTCGGCCGATCGCAAGATCGTCCTGGGACGATCAGACCAAATTCGATCGTCCTGGACGGTTCCCAGAACTATTCTCAGGACGATATTTTGAACAGTACAGATCGGCCTGGACGATGTTCTTATCGGCCCGGCCGATACCTACTGGAAAATCACCTGGAGCAAATTGGACACATTCTGGAGCAAATCTTTCACTGATCGTCCCAGGACGATCCCAGATCGTCCTGGACGATCCTGGAGCAAAAACAGCACTTCACAATCTCCCCAACTTCGAAAAAATATCGTCCTTGACATTGTCCAATCCAAATAGCGTCAGAACAAGTACGGGTACGACTGTCTCATGTCAGACTCCTTCTCCCAAGTCGCTTCCCGCGCAGTCCGGTGCTTCCACTGGACTTTAACCATCAGAATCTGTTTACTTCTTAACTTTCGGACGTCGTACTCCAAAATCAACTCTGGCTCTTCCTTGTACGCCAGATTCTCCTGAATCTCAACCTCGTCAGCAGACACTTTCTTCCCAGAGTCGGACACCCACTTCCTCAGAGTGGATACGTGAAACACGTTATGCACGTCAGACATCGAATCAGAAAGCAACAGTCGGTAAGCAGATTTTCCAATCCTTTCCAGAATTTCAAAAGGTCCAACATATCTTGGACTAAGCTTACTCACCTGACCAAATCTGCTCACACCCTTCATCGGACTGACTTTGACATACATAAAGTCACCAACTTGAAATTCAGCAAACCTGTGCTTCTGATTGTAATACTTCTGCTGTCGATCCTGAGCCGCTTTCAATCTTTCTTTTATCAAGCTGATCTTCTTAACCGTTTCCTCAAAGAAAATGGCACCCAGCTCCTGTCTATCTCCGACCTCAGTCAGAGTCAAAGGAGTACGGCACTTCCTGCCATACAGAGCCTCGTACAGTGCCATGCCAATACTGGACTGAAAACTGTTGTTATAAGCAAACCCAATCAGTGGAATATGATCCTCCCAGCTTCCGCCAAAGTCCAAAACACAAAGCCTCAACAGATCTTCCAGCACCTGAATGGTCCTCTCAGACTGTCCATCCGTCTGAGGATGAAAGGCTGTACTAAAATGCAGTTTCGTACCCAAGCCTTGCTGAATGCCCTTCCAAAGTCTGGAAGTAAACCGTCCGTCTCGATCAGAAACTATCACTCGAGGCACACCGTGCAATCTGACTATCTCCTTCACATATATCTGTGCCAAACGATCCACCGGATTGGTCTGCCTGATCGGAAGAAAATGGGCGGATTTCGTCAATCTATCCACAACCACCCAAATAGCGTCGTGCCCTTGTCTAGATTGAGGAAAGCCCATCGCAAAGTCCATCGTTACCTCCTCCCACTTCCACTCAAGGATAGGCAACGACTACAACAGTCCACCTGGTCGCTGATGCTCTGCCTTCACCAACTGACAGGCTTCACATCTCGACACAAACTCTGCCACATCCTTCTTCATTCCAGGCCACCAGAACAAAAGCTTCATATCAGCATACATCTTACTACTGCCTGGATGTACAGTATAGCCTGAATGGTGAGATTCGTACAGAATCTCCTGCCTCAAATCTCCAAACACAGGTACCCACAACCTGTTCTTACAGAAAATAGCACCAGAATCAGAAATTCGAAGTTCAGGAGTCTTACCAGATCCAATCTGAGCAATCAACTTCGAATAATCAGAATCTGACTTCTGAGCTTCCTGAATCCTTGGAAGCAAGGAAGACTGAATACTCATCTGAGCAAAATCCAAATCACTGGAGGAAATCACCTCCAACTGCAAGCCTTCCATGTCTCGAATCAGGAATTCATCAAAAGTAAGCTGCAAACCTGATAGTCCAGAAGACTTCCTGCTCAGAGCGTCCGCTACCACATTAGCCTTACCAGGCTGATACTGAATAGTCAAATCATAGTCCTTGATCAACTCGAGCCATCTTCTCTGTCTCAGATTCAAATCCTTCTGAGTGAAAATATACTTCAGGCTCTTATGATCAGTGAAAATCTCACATCTGACGCCATACAAGTAATGACGCCAAATCTTCAAAGCAAAAACAACAGCAGCTAACTCCAAATCATGTGTCGGGTAATTCTTCTCATGTGGTTTCAACTGTCTAGAAGTATAAGCAATTACCCTTTCATTCTGATGCAGCACACAGCCCAAACCTTTCAGTGAAGCATTACTGAACACCTGAAAACCTTCCGTACCTAACGGAAGTGCTAACACTGAAGCTGAAGTCAAACAGTCATTCAATCTCTGAAACTAGCTTTCACACTCCGGTGTCCAAACAAAAGGTACTGACTTCTGAGTCAGTCTCGTCAGAGGCGTCGAAATTTGTGAAAATCCCTTCACAAACTTCCTGTAATACCCGGCCATACCCAAGAAACTACGTACCTCAAATATCGTAGTCGGCCTTGGCCAATCAGCAACCGCCTGAATCTTCTGGGGATCAACAGAAATACCTTCTCCGCTCACCACATGCCCCAGAAAAGAGATGCTCTTCAGCCAGAATTCACACTTGGAGAACTTGGCATACAGCTGATGCCGCCTCAAAGTCTCCAACACAATCCTCAAGTGTCTGGCATGATCATCTTCAGAAGCAGAATATACCAGAATATCGTCGATGAAGACGATCACAAACTGATCCAGAAACTCCCTGAACACTCGGTTCATCAGATCCATGAAAATCGCAGGCGCGTTGGTTACCCCAAAAGGCATAACCAAAAACTCATAATGCCCGTACCGAGTACTGAAAGCCGTCTTCACCACATCAGCTTCCTTCACCTTCACCTGATAGTATCCGGATCGCAAGTCAATCTTCGAAAATACCGAAGATCCGGAAAGTTGATCAAACAAGTCGTCAATCCGAGGCAAAGGATACTTGTTCTTGATCGTGACTTTGTTCAAATCTCTGTAATCCACACACATACGAAGTGTCCCGTCCTTCTTCTTCACAAACAGAACAGGTGCTCCCCAGGGCGAAACACTAGGACGGACAAAACCTTTGTCAACCAACTCCTGAAGTTGAACTTTCAACTCAAAAAGTTCTTTCGGTGCCATCCTGTACGGAGCTTTTGATATCGAAGCGGTACCCGGAAAAATATCAATAGAGAACTCCACATCTCTATCTGGAGGTAAACCAACCAACTCAGGAAAAATATCAACAAACTCCCGTACCATTGGGATCTCAGAAATAGAACCCACCTCTAGTTTCAGATCCCGCATCGAAGCTAAAAACACTAGACATCCCTTCTTCCACATTCTGCTCACCTTCAACACAGAAATCAGACTGGAGAGAACACCTCGTAATCCCTGAAATACACATCGCTCTCCAGCCATAAGCAAACTCACTTGCTTCTTCAGACAATCAATCTGAGCCTCATACAGACTCAGCCAATCCATACCCAGAATCACATCATATGAAGAAATCGGCAACAGAATCAGACTTGATTTCCACTTCTTGCCAGCAATGTCAATCTCACAAAAACAAAACTTGCGGGCAATCAAATTACTTCCAGCCGGCAAAATCACGGAAAGAGAAACCGGCAACAAAACTGAATCCAAACGTAAAAGCTCAAAACAGCGCTCGGACAGAAAAGAGTGACTAGCTCCAGAGTCAAACAAAACACGACAGGGCTGATCAGAAAAGTAAATCGTACCTGTCACAACATCTGGAGCATCACGAGCCTCCTGCTGACTCAAACTGTAAACTCGTGGCTGAACTGAAGCTGGAGCTGAAGCAACAGAACTACTCTGCTCCCTCTGAACAGTAGGTGGTCTCCGTGGTACAGAACTAGAACCACCACCTCTACCAGAAAATCCCTCAGGGCGAGGAGGAACAGTCCTCGGTCTTCCTGCTGAACTGACAGGCCTAACAGAGCCCTCTGATCGGAACTCAGAACGCCGATCAAACCCAGTCTGTGGACACTCCGCAATCCGATGTCCTGGCTGACCACATCGAAAACACAGACCAGCCATCCTGTAGCACTGGCTAAGGTGTCGCCGTCCACAACTCTGGCACACAGGTGCCCCACTCACAGATGCAGAACTCATCGTACTGGTAGCAGTACCAGACGATCCTCCACTCCTCCTGGAGTCAACAGATCCAGAACCAGCTACAAATCTCCTCTTCCCAGAGGAACCACTACCTGAAGCCTCGCCTCCAAATCTCTTCCTACTCGCAGTGCACCGCTGCTGAGTAGCCATCAGGTCGTTCTCAATCAGACGAGCTCGCTCCACAAGCTTAGAGAAATCAGAAATGTGAAAAGGTACCAGGGGCTGCCTCAGACTATCTCATAATCCTCTTAGAAATCTGTAGCACCTCTCAGCAGAAGTACTAACCAGCTGCGGAGCATACCTGGCTAATGCAGTAAACTCAGCCTCGTACTGCATCACCGTCTTGCTCCCCTGAACAAGTCTCAGAAAACTCTCCTGCATCTGCTGTCAAGCAGAAGGGGGAACAAACCAGTCTCGAAACACCTCAGCGAACTCTTCCCAAGTAATCAAAGAGTTCAATCTGCCCTGAAATCTGGCTGCTTGCTGGCCTTCCCACCAGTGTTCAGCCTCTCCATCCAACAGAAAAACATCTAATGGAACCTTCCTGTCTGACGGACACTGCATTCCGTCGAAGGTTTTCTCCAATCTCCTCAGCCATTCCTCGGCTGCTCTGGGCTCAACAGCGCCCTCAAACCTCAGAGGTTTCAATCTCAAAAACAACTGCAGATGTCTATCAATATCATCAGATCTGACAGTAGAAGCTCTGCTCTGAGTCTCGCTCATCATCTGAGCAACAAGCGTAGCAAACTGAGAAAGTGTATCAGCACCGGCCACTAGGGCTGTACTCCCCACTGGTGCTGCCTGACTGGCACTCTGCCCGTCTGTCATGTCTGGGTCTGGCTGATCCATACAGAAAATCCAGAAAAATTCAGAAAACTATCACAAAAGAACACAATAAAAAGCCAAACAAACCAAAACTACCCCAGACTGACTCACTACAGATCACTTCCTATAGCTCTGTTTTACAATCTAACCAAATTCCAAATCCAATGCTCTGATACCACTAAAGCTTGTCACGACCCGACCCGACCGGGACGGATCCCGCTCGCACCGGGTCGCGACCGAAACGAAACGAACTGACTGACCAGGATCTGGCTTTGGAATTTGTTTCAGAACTGAATCTTCCAAATATTTCAACTCAAACAGACACACAGACACAGAGCTACTATGAATCATCAAATACAGCGGAACAAAACATCTATATTTTCTTTTCCTCAAAACAATCATCTACAAATACAGTACATGGCTTTTAGACAGAAAGAAAGACAAAACAGAAAAGCCATGACTGTACACAAAATCAAAAGGTACAAACAATACCTATACTGATCAGACTCTGAAATCTATTCCTGGACCTTCTTCCCTTTCCCAGAACCTGAAAACAAAACCACCAGAAAACAAAAGTGAGCTCAACAGCTCAGCAAAGTAACAAACCTCCAATCAAAACTCTCAGAATCCAAAACCAACACATCAGACAGAAATCCGTACAGAAATCAGAACAGAATCAGACAGATATCAAATCGGACAGATCAGAACGGAACGGATCAAATCAGAACAGATACGGACAGATCAAATCAGACAGAACTGAACTGAACATATATCAAATCAAACAGAACTGTACGGAAACAGAAGTCGTATCAAATCAGAAACAGAACAGATCAGACGTATCACATTAACGGAATCAGAATCGTACAGAAATCAGAAATTCATATCATATCGGAACAGAACAGAATCGTATCATACAGATCAGATCAAATCATATATATATTAATTTAGCACATAACAGATAACAGAACAGATTCCCTGACACTGACAGAATCTCAACGGATTCTGGCCCCTTATGCCTCCCTTCCCAGACACAGACAGAATCTCTCGGATTCTGACCCCTTATGCCTCCCTTTGTGCTCACGGCACCAGAACAGATGTGCTTATAGCACCAGAACAGAATTCATCGGATCCGGAACAGAACATATATCAGATTTTAGATTGAGCTCATTTCAGATTTCCCAGACACTGATTGAATCGCTTAGGATCCAGGCCCCTTATAACTCCCTTTTTATAGCATATACAGATAGCATATCAATTCAGAAGAAATCCGGACAAATCAGAAATCAGACAAAAATCGGGCAGCACAACGGCAGTATACGGAATTTACACAATTTTTCCTGAAAATCACAAATTACCAAATTTGCACAGAATATAGATAACAACATTTCAGAACATTTATTCTACTGCTCAGTCATTTTTAGACTACACAGAAAAATCCAGTCGACGAAAAATACCGTCGAATCAAAAATACCCGGACAAAAATCTCCAGAAAATAATCAAAATGTGCACACTCGGCACGTCAACAACATACAGAAAATTACGCGGTAAAAACTGAACCAATCGGAAAATACGGACGAAAATGCCTCGCCAAAATCAAATCCGAACAGAAAACACCGCCAAACACAACGGTTCTGAAAATTGAGAAAGGCGGAATGTGCCTTACCTTGCGTACAGCAATATCTCGAACAATCTCGTCGGACGAAAACAGCTCCGCGTCGCCCGAAAATCAACTTTTCCAAAAAGCTTTTCGACTTTCTCTCTCCTCGGCTAATATTTTTGTTTTTTTATACATTTTCTCTCTCTTCAAAACGACTGATTTCAACTTTATCATACACAGATCGGCCCGGCCTATCGCGAGATCGTCCTGGGACGATCAGACCAAATTCGATCGTCCTGGACGGTTCCCAGAACTATTCTCAGGACGATATTTTGAACAGTATAGATCGGCCTGGACGATGTCCCTATCGGCCCGGCTGATACCTACAGGAAAATCACCTGGAGCAAATTGGACACATTATGGAGCAAATCTTCCACTGATCGTCCCAGGACGATCCCAGATCGTCCTGGACAATCCTGGAGCAAAAACAGCACTTCACATAGAGTTTGGATAATATGACCTATGAGGATGAGGTGCTAGACCTAGGGTAGCCTAGTATTCTAAAAAACTATTTTTAAGTCTTTTTAAAATTTCAAGCATATATGATTTGGATATATCGACTAGCATATATTATATTAGAAACATATTTAAAGGAGTTTAACTTTTAATTGCATAAATATTAGCCTTTTCATCCAGTATAATTCAAAAGGGAGAAATAAGGACTGCTCTAGATATCAATCCTATTATAAAAAATATGTCTTAAATAATGTCCCTACCACTCTTACATGATAGACCAGACTCATAATTTTAAATCACTTAGGTGGTTTAGCTGTCTCTCCAATCCAGGCCGGAATAAATCTAAATTTACACTGTATTAGCTAAGTTCAGGTCACTGGTTTTCAGTATCCAGTTTAGACTTAGGTTCTAGGGCAAGCTCAGGCTATAAGACCTCAACCTTTAGAAATTGAATCCCAACATTCTAATAAAATTAATAAGCTAAACTTAAATTTCATAATTAAATTTAAGCCTAACACTTATGATAGATTGGGGCACTTCTGAATTATTTCAGAACCCCAAGTGTCTCTTACTCTTCTTCCTTTGATTCCAAAAATAAATATTCAAATTTTGATCCAATCCCATTTGAAATTTTCAACCCTTACCTCCATTGACATCAAACTTTGAATTCTTAAATAAAATTCATACCGCTTTTATAATCGAGAGTATTCATAAAAAAATTCAGTTTCCTACGATGTAATTAACTATGAGGGTTTACTCTCGTAGGAGATTTCGAACCTAGAAAAGATTTTCAAAAATTATAATTTTAAAAACTATAATTAATTATCATTGGGAAATTGAAATTGACGATCATTATCGTCATTCTCAAATAATTAATAGTGATTGATATATTCTTTCCTTGGAGAGATATATCAATTATTATAGTAATTTTGATGATAAAATTAAAGGTCTTCTTTCCAGATTATTATAGTCAAACATTTGATTAAACATCATAATGATCATCTGGGATCATATGTTGTCATCCATTGAGTTTGACTACGACAATCTGGATAAATTTAAAGTTGTAAAATTTGAACCCATTAGGGAATGATATGTTTACCTCTCGAGGTGATATATTATTCATAATGATATGTTCAATTTCAAAACTAAAAATTTCATAAATTAATCTTTCCCTAAGAAAATAATATTTTTTAAAACTACACCCTTTTCAATCAAACAATATACATGAGGGGGGAAAAAGTGTAAAAAATTAGAAATATATGGACATAATTGCACAATAATCTTAAACAAAAAATAGCAATTCTAACAAAATTATTTCCTTCAACAATATTGGTAAAAAATTTTACGTCAATATTTCAACAATATTTGCTCTCAACATAAAAAATTCATCAATATTTGCAACAATATTTCAACAATATACACATATGTTGTGGAATAATACATTAATATTTCACCAATACTTATATAAACAAATTGCTAAGATTTTTGTATTGCAAAAATTATCGTTACTAGAACATTAAAACAACTAAAAATTTTTTGTTAATACTAACCTTATTTGATTCAGCTGTAGCCTCAACTTCAAACAGCAAAGCCTTATGTTCTTTATTTGCTGGTATTTATAGGCAAACTAATGCATTAAAAAAAATTATTCAGTTTTGGATGGGTGCTTCATGGGTCGAGCATGCATGTCACTGGTAACCATGCCCGTGACTTTCTTCCATTTTCACGAAATTTTCTCGGGTGAAGGGGTCTGGCATGAAGAAAACGCAAGCTAGTATCGCATTTTCATAGAAAATGCAAAGTAGCTTTGTGTTTTACATGGAAAATGCAGTGCCCCATCGCATTTTCCATGCAAAACGCTCTCCTACTTTGTGTTTTGTTCAAAAAACGGGATTCCTGATAATTTTTTTTAATGCTCCTAATCCTAAAACTTTTAGCAACTTTGCTCCTTTTGAAAATTTGGCCGTTACCTTTCTCTTGCAAAAAACCTAAAGTAAATTTCTCTCAAGATATTCTCTTAGAAAATTTAGTGGAGAAATTCTTTCATTCTCTTCATCTTTTCCGAGGTTAAAGAAGATCAATTCAAGTTTTTTGCTTTTCATCTTCACACATTGTGTAAGAAACTTTTGAATCATCACTTCTCTTTTATGATGAGTTGAATGCAAAATTTTTAATATCTTCATTCGCCATTTCTTTTGAAATCAATCATTGCATTGATATTTGTTGGTTTGAAAAGCATCTCTTTCATGATTGTGTAAGTTGATGAAATTATTATCACATTGATATTTTCTTTGTTTAAATAATTTTGAATATATTTAGTGACCTTAAAAGTTTCATCATCAATATATTGCGTAAATTTTAATTTTAATTGTGGAGTACCTTTTTAAATATTCTTAAGAAATCATTGCGAGAAAATTTCATTTGTCATATTATAAATTTGAATTGTAAGAGCAAAATTATTTTTAATATTTATGAGATAAATATTACTTTTGTATATCTTTTCATAATTTAAATTTTTGTTGTAATTGCTGTAATAGAATATGCGGTTTGATTGTTATAAGGAATTGAACTCACTCAAATGTAGGAGAGCACAAAATTTTGTAATATAAAAAGATTTTTTAGTGAAATACTAGCCAAGGGTTGGGTGGGCATGCATGTAATCTAGTTTTGGTTTTTGGTCAAACCATGTAAAAATATTATCACTTATCTCTTTTTATATTTCCTCTCAAATGTGTTATCTATGCTTTCTAATTGTGGGCAAATTATTGCATCCGGTCACCAGACGTGGAGATAGGTCCGGATATTAATAAAATACTATTTTAAATTTAGCGCGTCAAAAGCGCAGGTAAAGCGCAGGTCAAAGCGCAGTCAAAAGTGCAGGTAAAGCGCAGTCAAAGCACAACTAAAGAGCAAGTCAAAAGCGCAGTTAAAAGCGCAAGTGACGTGGCAAATTTTTATTGGACGTCCGAACCTATTCTACGCGTCTGGTGACCTGATGCAATAATTTTCCCTAATTGTGATTCTAACATAACTTAGTTTTCTATAAAAATTAAAGTTAATATTTTCATGTTATAATTTTTTAAATGTATATTCAAATCACCCCCCTCTTGGGTGCCATAGTAAGTTTCAGCCTCCATTAACAATCTTCAATAATATATTGGATTATACAAATCTCATTGATTTTATTTCCTTTTAATTTTTTTCACAATATGATGCCCTGAAGAGTGAAAAGCTATGAATTGGTTTGTGATTTTAAATTTTGAAATTGAAAACTCAAAAACCTTTTCTTTTTAATAAATAAAACAATAAAATGCAAATGATATTATATTTTTTATTTCCAACAATAAATTCGAGATTAGATTGGAAAAAAATTTAAGGCAATAATGCTAATGAATAATTCTATGTTTTTCTATTCAAATAGTTGTTACTAAATATGCATCCACAATTAAGTGAGAATTGCTTTGCCATTCCAACCATTTTCTATCACTTGAGAGATTTATATCATACAAATATGCAGCACATCACACAGACGCAATAGCATATAAAATGAAAATAAGAGTGTGGAAGAGTACTAAGAAAAGAGATATGCAAACTAGTTTATTGTGATTGAGCACTAATACTTTTGTCCACTTCTTGAGTCCTTTATTCGATACTTTCATCACCTTCTCTTTCAGCCATTGTTTGGCAGAGAAGCCCTACACCCCTCTTGCTTTGCAATTGAGAAGTTGCTAATCTTGCCCATTCCTTAGTACACCAAGCATACATAGCTCTTTGAGATAATAATGGATCTCTTACATCAAATTCAAGATCTCCCAATTGTCACAAGTTTCAAATATGATGATATAACGTATACAGAAGAAGAAGAAAATAATATGTAAATGCTCACATAAAACAATAACCCTTTGGGCTTGCAAATCAAAGCTCAAAATTTATTTAAAGAAAAATTCTTTTCTAAGTTCTCTTATATATTCAATCTTTTTTTTACATTTAGAGTTTGAAAAAATACAATTTATATTGCATAGTATACTTATCTAATTAATTTTATTAATTATGTATAGATTATTAATTTTTATTTAACGTTTTAGTGTGTGAATAAGTTGTCTTTCAGCCTCTGAATTTAAGATATATATATATATATATATATATATATATATATATATATAATACTCAAGTAATAATTAAAAAACTTTCGATACTTGTAATTCCTTCTTGTTTTTCTTTAGCTAGTATTGTTTTCTAGACTTGGCGAAATATTTTAATTGCTTTGTTCACAAGCTAACTTTCCCATATTGAGCTGCATGCTTCCTTTTAGTTCTATGGCTGGGTTGGGTCCGGCTTATTGGGTTGTATTTTCCTAGATGATGGGGATAGGGGTGTAAGTGAGTCAAGCCGGCTCGAGCTCGACTCGTTTATGAGCTCGCGAGTCGAGCTTATCGAGTTCGAGCATGATGAGGCTTGGCTCGTGAGCTCTCGAGCCGGCACGAAATTATTAAATTTAAATTTTTTAATAAAAGTTAATAATAAACCTGCTACAATTTCATAATCCCTCCTAATTCTCAAAATCCAGTAGGCTATTTTCCCAAAAAAAAATTCCGTTGGTTCTCAAATGGCCAGCCATCTCTCTCTCTCTCTCTCTCTCTCCACGGACACGTACAGGCTTTTGTAATAAATGTTAATGTGCTAACACTCAAAATATATGCTCACATTTCAATACCCTCTCTCTCTCTCTCTCTCTCTCTCTCTCTCTCTCTCTCTCTCTCTCTCTCTCTCTCTCCTCTGACAGCCACTAATAAGTGCTAACATACTAAAAACTGATCGGCCAATTTTTCGGAAGTAGCTTATTTGTCCTTAAATTTAGAGGAAGCATCAAGATTGGGCATTAATTTAAAAACGAGCTAATATGCCAAGCTAAACGACGCATTATAAGAATGCACGATCTTGAATGGCGCATTCAAAGAATGCGCCGAACCTAATGACGCTTTCATTGAATGTGCCGAACGTTTAGGCACATTCTATAGAATGAGCCGAAGGGTGTGGCGCATTTTATAGAATGTGCCTAATATATAAGCGCATTTTACGGAATCCGATGGTCACAACGCAAATTTTCGCAAATTTCCGCAAAATTTTGTTCTTAGCCTAACTAGATCCGGTTTTTCCGCGTCGTGGCGTGGAATTGAGAGGGAGTAATTAAGTTTGGGTGGTTGGGGAAATGGAGCTAAAGATGTAGCATCGGCTATAAATAAGGCTTGAGTTGAGGAGGAAACGCAAAGCAGTTTTTCTTGAAGTCTTCAATTCTTAGAGGAAGAGAAGGTAAGTTTTTATTTTTTAGTTTGATTATTTGTTTTATGTTAATTATTATGTTGAATTTATAGCTTATAAGTATTGTATAATTTTTTGTAGAAAGTATAATGTATGAAGTTGTTGAAAATTTGTAATTATTTTTTGTTGAAGTTATAGTTTTTTGGTCTTGTAATTTTATTTTCTATGTATGCACATTAGTCTTATAAATTTAAGCATTAAATTTGTGAGTAGAGAAATGTATTGCATTAAATTTATGAACAAAATTATTTTGTTAGGTGCAAGGATAAGTTTGCTTGAAAAGCTATTTTGTTGAGTGTAGAAGATTTCGAAATAATAGCCCCTAATACAGTAGAAGATATGATCAGTTATATGTTGTTGAGATCGATCCCAAAAAGGGGAGCTGTTAATTTTTAATTAAATGATTTATTAATTGCAAAAGACGAAAGTTATTTCATAAAATTTCTAAATATTGAACACATATTTTTTTCAATAACAAAAGACGTGTCATTAACAGTTCAGTTATAGTTATTTTTTTAATATATAATTAACATTTTAAAGCCGCACAAAAACTCAAATTTTTATGTTATATTTAGTAAAAAATATTGGATAAAAAAATTACATTTGCAGTATGAAACCAAAGAAGCAAGAAAAAAAATTAAGCTTCAGTTATGAAGAAAATTTATACTGATTCTTAATAAAAAAATTTTAAATTAAAAAAATATAGTAAAATTTTACTTTAAAAACTATAAAAACATTATGTCAGAGATATGATTATTTGATTTTTGTTTTAAAATTATTTTGTTTAGTATTTTTTTTAAATAATTAAAGAGTAGTAACAAAATATTAACCCGACAAAGTTTAAGTCTGCTATTTTTATAATAATTACAAAAACGTCAATCTACATGTAGTATATATAACAGTAAGAGAGATATCTAAAATAAAGCCTAATATTTATACTAATAGATGCCAGTAATATTTTTATAAATTTAAATATTTAAATTCGAAGATCTGAAAGAAAACTTTTTAATTTATTTATCCAAAAATAAAAATAAGTAGTAGCTAAATTTCTCCAATTTTAAATATTCTAAGATATATAAAATATAATTTCTCTTAGATGTGTACTTATATAATATGTCACTACATACATAATTAGTAATTAAAATAATTTGTATTTTTAAATTTAGAATGAGTTCAATTTAAATTTTTTTTAAAAATCTTTATAATTTATTTATGAAACAAATATTAGGACTACAAATGAACCAAAGTAATTGGTGTCAGAGTTTGCTTGCCGAAATATTCTTATAGTTTGAGCTTTATTCAAGTATTACATTAATTTTGTACAACATTACTATTTAAAATAGTTTAAGGTAATTTAAAAATTTGTAATTACACAACATTTAAGTTATAATTTTGCCAATATTTTTAAACGAACATATTTAGGATTTTCCTAAGTTTATTACTCTATGTAAGTTAAGTGTTTTTTTTTAATTAAAACCTGCAAAGGAGACATTCGGCTCACTACTGCTCAAAAGAGTCCTTATAGGAGACATTCGGCTCATTACTGCTCAAAAGAGCTACAAAACAAAGAAAAAAAAACCTACGAGACAATTGTCTCCACTACAAAAAGATACAAAGCACCCTAGTAACATTCTAATGATGCTATAGAGAAGCATCCAAAAAAGAAAGATCATATAATAACAATAAAGACCTCTCTTTCTATCAAAAAACTTGAAGCCAAGCTTATTCAGCCCCACCTGCAAAAAAGAAATGCAACAGAGGAGAAAATTATACCTAAACAAACTATTAATAAAATCATTGCCAAAATTGGGATAGATAATAGAAATGAATACGCAGGATACAAAAATGTTCAAAGTAAAGCTAGACTTAGCATTTAGATCATTAGAGCTCAGAATACTCTAAATAATACTAGCTTCATTAGGAGAGTCCAGTTGCCACTCAATCCTACCAGGGAAAATAACCAGAGACATCACAAAAACATTCCAACAGCTAATTCTCATGATACCAACAATATAGCACTGGATAATCGGACACCAAACATAGATAATCAAGGCAAACCACCAAATCCATCTATAAGAGTAGCACCACCAGATAAAATAAACAGCATGATAATAGTGGCTAGCACAATTGCCCCATATAAATTTACAAAAAAGGAAGAAATAGCTTGGGTTTGACATACTGCCAGAATACCTGATAGCATCAAGACATAACCAGTAACCACATAGGCCAACCCCCTCAAAAGGAGAGAAAAAACTAGCCTTAATCCCACCATTACCCCCAACACCCAAACAAGTAGGAGAGCAACAAAGGGACAGACCCTCAGCAACAAAAATAGAGAAATCACTGCTCTAGTCTAAATCCAAACAAACATAAGCAAAATAATAAACCCCATCAAAATTCCAGCCAGCGAAAACCCCATCACTAGAAAAACAACCTCAGCAGCAGCATCAACACATGAAGACCAAGAAATGAGGAGGCGGTAAAGCGAATTGCCAAGACCAGCAATACACACCAAAAAAGAGAAATAAACAAACACTCCAGCAATACCAAAAAAAAAAGCCATGAAGGATCCAGCCAATAAAAAACCATAAGTCAATAGTATACGGGCTACAGAAAATACTCCAGAACAACAACAACACCAATCAGAAATGCCATAAATTCAATTGGGTCCAAGAAACACCCCAAACCATAGAAACAAACATCGAGAGCAGTAAAAGCCAACAAAAACTCCTAAAAAACAACATAAGGAACCCCACAAGCATCAAGGTAAAGCAAACAATTAAGGGGTCCAAGAATAGAAGATTGAATGACATCAGTAAAACATCTAAGCCTACACCCCCAGTTAGCAAGCCAAGCGGCACAAGAGTTACCAGCCTTACTAACATGGCAAAAAGATGAATTCTTAATCAACAACAACCTTTTAATTTCCCTAATAATATATAATAGATTCGGGTTGCAACACACATCCTCTCTATCCTGAAAAGGGGTAATGTTGAAACTAGAATTCACCTCAATAATTAAATTAGTTAAATTAGAAATGAAAAGTTGAATACCATAAAGAATAGCTATAATAAGAGCAGTATCAGCATTACCATTATGAATTGGACCCGCAAAGGCAACAGTTAGATGCCCACAGCTGTCCCGAATAAGACCACCACAACCAGCCAAAGATTCAGAAAAAACACCATCAATATTCAGTTTATAAATATTAGGAGGAGGTTTTATCCAATAAATAACATTAACCGTAGAAGGAGTTCTCTCCCAATTAATCACTAAAGTGGAGCTAACATTATAATAGTTTTTAAAATTCTTAACAGTAAGCAAATTAACAGCCATAAGAGCCACAATTTTATCCTTCACCCTTTGAATGACATTGAGATGGTTCATCCTCACTCCATTGAAAATGGAGTTATTCCTCTCTAACCAAAGAAACCAATGAATGAGAGAAGGTAAAGTATTTTAAATATGACATTTAGCATCAACAAACCAAGACTTAAGTAATGAAAAAAGAGAGAGGTGAGCATTAAAATAATTTAAGTGAAGTAAATCATCAAATAAACCCACGTTCTAACAGCCATGGGACCAAAAACAAAAAGATGATGCGTACTCTCCATGTGATAACAACATTGACACCTAGAAGCTAAACTAAAACCTTTTTTAATAAGACTGTCCTCCGTAGGAATAAATTTCTGAGAAACCCTCCAAACAAAGATAGAAACCATAGAAGGAATACACTTATGCCAGATTTTAGAGAAAATATTACTCAAATTTCCTTAATCCCTAAAGGAATGCCATGCATTTTTAAGATGAAAAGCATCATCTTTGGATAAATTACATAAAATAAGATCTTTGGAATTAGTGTTAATAGGCACGTTTAAAATATGATGAACAATGCAATCAAGAATAAAACTAGAGAGTTTAATATAGTCCCAACAATTCTCATTGAAGAAAAAATTAACTTTAACTGAAGCAGAAGAAGTAGAGTTTAGAATAGAATCAATAGAATCATTACCTAACCATTTATCTTGCCAGAAAAAAAATATTACCTTCACCAAGACTCCAAGAAATCAAGGGTTCCACCTCCCATTTAATCTTGCAAAGCCTTTTCCACACTTTAGAATCCCCAATTTTAGAAGAGATATTAGTAGGGTGTTTACCCCTACAATATTTAGAAATCATAAAATTGGCCCAAAGATTCTCTTTAGTGCGCAAATTATACCAAAGTTTAAAGGAAAAAGCCTTAGCAAAATCATGTAAATTTTTACAACCAAGACCACCTTCAGATAAAACACCACAATATTTCTCTCAAGCCGCCTAAGTAATTTTAGAAGAGGAAGAAGTACCTTTCTAAAAAAACTTGTTAATAAGCCTATGAATCCTACTGCAAATAGTATTAGTAGGAAAAATAGTTTGAAACATATAAACAAGTAAAGCATAGAGGACACTTTTGATCAGAGTAACTCTATCACCAGAACTAAGAAAGTTAGAGTCCCAAGATAAGAGCTTAGTTTGAATAGAAGAAATAAGAACATCAAATAAAAAAATCTATCTTCTACCTTTAAACAGAGGGACACCAAGATACTTAATAGGTAAATTAGAATGAGCAAAAACCAGTAGCATCTTTAATAGCTAAAATCCAATCATTAGAAATCCTTTTAGAAGCAATAAAGCAGCACTTATGTTTACTAAAAGACAAGCCACTAACCATTTCAGAAAGATTGAAAAACTCCATGAGTTTATGAATTCTATTAATAATAGCATTCATAAAAATAATAAAGTCATCCGCAAAGCATAAGTGAGATATATGAAAGCCTCCCAAAGTTCTAAAATACAGACCAGGATTAGTCTCAAATAAACTAGCAAGACCCCTAGACAAAAATTCTGCTGTAATAATAAAAAGAGCCGGGGAAATAGGATCCCTCTGCCTTAAGCCATGAGAGGATTTAAAAAAGCCATGATTGGAACCATTAAGAGTAATGGAAAAATATACATTCTCAATACAATTCTTAATAAGATTAATAAACACAGTTAAATCCAAAGTGCTCAAGCATAAAGTAAATGAAATTTCAATTAATATTATCATAAGCCTTAGTAATATCAAGTTTCAAAATCACATTACCCCCTCTAACATGGATATCCAAATCATGACTTAATTCTTGAGCCAAAAGACTATTCTCTGTGATAGCCCTGTCTTTCACAAAACCCATTTGATTAGGAGAAATAATTTTAGGTAAAATGAAAGCAAGCCGATTCAAAATAATTTTGGAAACTAATTTATCGAAGAAAGTACTAAGACTAATAGGATGAAAATCATTCCAAGTTTGAACAGAATTATTTTTATGAATAAGCACAAGCGAGGTAGAAGAAAAGAATTTAGAAAAAGGGTTACCAGCAAAAAAAACCAAAATAACAGAAAAAATGTCTTTTTGCATAAAGTACCAACATTTTTGAAAGAAAAGAGTCGTGAAACCATCAGGACCCACCATAGAATCACTATTCATGTCCATCAAGGTATGTTTAACCTCCTCCAAAGAAGGAGGTCTAGATAGAGAAGCATTATCCTCAAGGGATAAAAAGTTGGGAATAAAAGAATGATCCATACCCTGAACATGATAAAAAAAATTTATTAAAATGGTTTTAAAAATGTTACACCACTAAATTTGCAATCTCAACAAGATTATCAGAATAAGAGCCATCCTCCCTTTGGATGTTGTTGATACTATTCTTAATCCATTTTCTCTTAGTTAAATCATAGAAGTACTTAGTATTATTATCTCTCTCAACCAAATGCTTAGCAGCAGCTTTTTGCTTCCAAAACACCCCTTCCTGAGCTTGAAAGTTAAACAAATCAAGTTTAGATTGTGTAAGTAAGGAAAAATTAGCACCAGAAGGATCATGCTGACATAAAATCTCATTAGCGATCACACATTATTCAGCTTGTAAAATATTAGAAAAGATATTTCTGAACACATTGTGATTCCACCAATTAAGAACTTGCTTTATCCTCTTCAGCTTCAACCAAAGCCTTTTCATACCAAAAATAGAGTTATCAGGATGTAAATGAGCTTGCCAGTTCTCATTAACAACATCAAAAAATGAATTATTAAGAAGCCACATATTTTGGAATCTGAAGTGAGAAGAAACATTAGAACGTTTATTCTTAATATTAATAAGCAGAGTAGAATGGTCAGATAAAGTTCTACTAAGATGATGCACATTCGTGACATTAATAGCATTAATCTAAGAATCATTAAAAAACACACGATCAAGCCTTTGCCATAAGTGACCCCTATTCCAGGTAAAGTTATTGCCAATAAACCCAATATCACTCAAACTACAAGACAAAATCATATTATTAAAATCAGACATAGAACGAAAAGAAGGGGCAGATCCACCAATCCTTTCAGAGGGGGCAGTGATAACATTAAAGTCACCACCAACCATCCAAGGCAAATGACATAAAGTATGAAAATTCATAAGATGTGTTAAGATAGTTGCTATTTGCATGCTTTATATTTTTGCAACTTATGAAGTTTTGATGATTCCAAACATTATTGTTCAAATGTGTAGTTATCTCCTAACATTTTTTAGAAGAATTGTATTTGCTCTTGTGTGTACTAACATTTCAGGAAAAATGAACTCCAGACTACGAAGACTTCAAATTAAATTCAGCATGAGATACTTTGTAAAATTTGAAGCTTGCACTTTTCTTAGAAATCAAATTGAAAGGGAGTGATTGTATTTTGAGTGAATAAAAACATACACACACACATAAGGAGATCATATAAAATTTATACTGATCGTATGGGACGATATCAGTTCGTACTGGACGATCAGACAGTTATCTCCTATAGAGCACATGGAACGAATAGGAACTTGCTAGAAAAATTTTTTTAAGTCCTATTCGTCCAGGACGAAATTAATTATCGTCCAGGACGATTGGTTCACTGTAAAATTTTCGTCCAGACGAATTTAAATTATCGTCCGTGGCGACTGGTCCTCTGGAAAGATTTCGTCCAAACGAAATTAAAAATCGTCCAGGACGATCGGGTCTCTGGAAAATTTTCGTCCATACGAAAATAAATTATCATCCGTGGCGATTGGTCCTCTGGAAAATTTTCGTCCAGACAAAGTCAAGAATCGTCCAGGACGATCGGTTCTCTGTAAAAATTTCGTCCAGACGAACATATTCTCGTCCAAATGATTAACCGACTTAGAACAGTTTTCAGCAGTTTCTAGAACCGATCTTGTAATAACCGTTCGTACTGGACGAACCTAGTTCGTACAGGACGATCAGCTGTACGAAGACATTTTGTACACATATTCAAATAGGGTCGTTTCAGATCATTTAAGTAAAATCATCCAGGATGATCCACGATCGTACAGGACGATCCACTACGTACAGAATTGAAAACTTGCAGTTTTTGGGCGGTTTTTCTTGTCTTTTATATAAATAGTCCAAATTAGACTGCCACCTAATCTTTTTGTCATTTGATCTTCGTGCCTCTTGAGAGAATAGCCAAGGAGAGAGTGGAAGAGAGCATTCAAGGGAGGATTTCTACCACTGGAGCGAGAAGGCTTCACTTGGATTTCAAAGGTAAGAGTCTCTACTTGTGAATTGGGATTACTTCACTCTTTTCCTTCTTCGTTCTAGATTCTTGTGAGAAGATCTGTCAAGGAGATCTGGTTCTCTGCCGACACTTGGAGAGTGTGAACAGCCGAAGGGTTCTCTGCCTACACTTGGAGAGTGTGAATAGCCGAAGGGTTCTCTGCCTACACTTGGAGAGTGTAAACAGCCGAAGGGTTCTCTGCCTACACTAGTAGAGTGTGAAAGGAAGACGGTTCTCTGCCAACACTGGGGATAGTGTGAAAGGACGGACGGTTCTCTGCCAACACTGGGGATAGTGTAAAAGGACGGACGGTTCTCTACCGCACCGGGGAGTGGTGAAAAGAGTGTGATGTAAAGGCTTCTCCACCTTGCTGTGGGTGGAAAAGGAGAGTCACTATTGGTATTAGTGCAATACTCAGAGGGTGCCTCTGGAGAGTGGATGTAGGTCTGGTTTTAGACCGAACCACTATAAATCTGGTGTCATTTACTTTACTGTTTTTACGTTTTCGCACTTTAAATTTTAGTTTTAAAAACTCTGTGGTTGAAAAATATTTTTCTACAAAATTTAAAAGAAATTTTTATTTTGGTTCAATAATTTTCAAAAGGGGACTTAAATTTTTTAAACTACCAATTCACCCCCCTCTTGGTAGCCTTGGGACATTCACTTAGGCTTAACAACCTAATTACTAGGCTCAACAAGATGATCCCATTTCTAATATAAAGGGAAGAGGCAGCATAAATAAAAGAGGCAAAACACTAAAAATTAAAGGCCTCAATTTTATAGTGCATGACTTGAATAAAATCTTTAATAACATCAATTTTAATATAATTTTTCCAAAAACCCCAAATTTTATTAGATACATTTGAAATGGCATGGTCAAAACCCAAAAATCGAAAAGTATTAAGCAACCGAGTAGTAGGAATAAGATGCTCTAGTAAAACTAAAATAGAAATATTATGAACACGACATAAGTTTTTAACATAAGTCCTGGAAGATTGACAACCAATGCCCCTGACATTCCAAATAATTATACTAAACATAAAGAAAGATTAATGAGAACTATTCGAGCGTGTATTTCTGGCAGTTGATCTAGGAGGTTGCAAGGAAATATGCGTGGGCTTCCTCCCTTTTTTATTATGAAATTTTATAAAGCTAGTATCATTATTATCCTTAACAAAGCATCTAGCAGCAATATGCATCTCCTCAGTATCCGATAGAGCATCACTATTATAATTAGAAGTTGAAGGAGTCTTACCACCATTAGATTGTCCCCTATGCAACTCAAGAAAGTCATCCTCCATAAACTTACCATCACCCTCCCAATTATCACTAGCCACAATAACCGGTACGGTAACCCGTGTAGAAGATACCAGGTGGTGATCCGTGGAGACAAACTCTCCATCCTCTTAAGCCATATCAATCCTCTCACCTTCAGTACCAACTAATTGAACATCCACATTAGATGTTGAGTCTAGTATTTAGGTTGTTAAGCCTAAGTTAATATCCCAAGGCTACCAAGAGGTGGGGTGAATTAGTAGTTTAAAAATTTTAATCCCTCTTTAAATTTAAGTTGAACCGAAATGAAAATTTTTCTTTTGAGTTTTTCTAGAAAATATTTTTCAACCACAGAGTTCTTAAAATTAAAAATAAAATGCGAAAACGTAAAAACAGTAAAGTAAATGACACCAGATTTATAGTGGTTTGGTCTAAAACCAGACCTACATCCACTCCCCAGAGGCACCCTCTGAGTATTGCACTAATACCAATAGTGACTCTCCTTTTGCACCCACAGCAAGGCGGAGAAGCCTTTACAACACACTCTTTTCACCACTACCCGGTGCGGCAGAGAACCGTCGTCCTTTTACATAATCCCCAGTGTTGGCAGAGAACCGTCCGTCCTTTCACACAATCCCCAGTGTTGGCAGAGAACCGTCTGTCCTTTCACACTCTTCTAGTGTGGGCAGAGAACCCTTCGGCTATTCACACTCTCCATGTGTAGGCAGCGAACCCTTCGGCTATTCACACTCTCCAAGTGTAGGCGGCGAACCCTTCGGCTATTCACACTCTCCAAGTGTCGGCAGAGAACCGGATCTCCTTGACAGATCTTCTCACAAGAATCTAGAAGGAAGAAGGAAAAGAGTGAAGTAATCCCAATTCACAAGTAGAGATTCTTACCTTTGAACTCCAAGTGAAGCCTTCACGCTCCAGTGGTAGGAATCCTCCTTTGAATGCACTCTCACACTCTCTCCTTAGCTATTCTCTCAAGAGGCACGAAGATCAAATGACCAAAAGATTGGGTGGCAGTCTAATTTGGACTATTTATAGAAAAGATAAGAAAAACCGCCCAAAAACTGCAAGTTTTCAATTCTGTACGTAGTGGATCGTCCCGTACGATTGTGGATTGTCCTGGATGATTTTACTTATACGCTTTGAAATGACCCTATTTGTATATGTGTATGAAATGTCTTCGTACACGCTGATCGTCCCGTATGAACTAAGTTCGTCCGGTACAAACGGTTATTACTAGGTCGGTTCTAGAAACTGCTGAAAACTGTTCTAAGTCGGTTAATCGTCTGGACGAAAATGGGTTCGTCTGGACGATATTTTTACAGAGACCAGATTGTCCTAGACGATAATTAATTTCGTATGGATGAAAAGTTTACAGAGAGCAACTTGTTTTCTGACGATTATTAATTTCGTCTGGACGAAAATTTTATAGAGACCAGATCGTCCTGGACGATAATTAATTTCGTCTGGACGAAAATTTTACAGAGAGCAACTCATTTTCTGACGATAATTAATTTCGTTTGGACGAAAATTTTACAGAGACCAAGTCATCCTGGACGATATTTAATTTCGTCCCGGACGAATAGGACTTAGAAAACTTTTCAAGCCAGTTCCTATTCGTTCCATATGCTCAATAGAAGATAACTGTCTGATCGTCCCGTACGATCTTGTATCGTCCTGTACGATCAGTATAAATTTTATATGATCTTCTTATGTGTGTGTATGTTTTTATTCACTCAATTACAATCACTCCCTTCCAAATTTAATTCAAAGAAAAGTACAAGCTTCAAATACACAAAATATTTCATGTTGAATTTGATTTGAAGTCTTCATAGTCTGGAGTTTGATTTTTCTGAAATGTTAGTACACACAAGAGCAAATACAAATCTTCTAAAATTGTTAGGAGATAACTACACATTTGAACAATAATGTTTGGAATCATCAAAACTATACAAGTTGCAAAAATGTAAAGCATGCAAATAGCAACTATCTTAACAATCTCCCCCTTTTTGATGATGGAAAAACAATTATTGTTTGTATGATTTTAATTTAATCAAATCTCCTAAACTTCCCCTGAATTGATGAATACATGAAAATAAGGAGGTATTTTGAACCAAAGAACACAATTTTTTGTTTTTCAAAAAAAATTAACAAAAAATAAAAAATACAAGATAATAACACAAGCCAATAAGATAAATGACACAAAATCACAAGCTAAATGACACAAAATCAGAATACGAAAATAAAACATACAAACACCAAAATCAGAATACAAAAACAAAACATACAAATACCAATTTCTCCCCCTTTTTGACAACAACAAAAAGTGAAGAAGAAATAGACGAGAAATGTAAGTAATTATATGAAATTCACTTGAAAATTTAATCTAAATGGTGATTGACATAAGGTATGCAATCTAAAACTAATAACATTAGGTAAATCATAGAAATTCATAGAATTTAAGAAGTGATATAATATTGTAAGTAAGAAGAATTTATCAAAAATATGATTCAATTTTAGACATTTGAATATAGAAAATCATTACAAGAGAGATGAATAAAAATTCTATATTTCAAAGTTCAATAGAAATATAAATGAACAGAAGATCAATTTGAATTAAGAGATTGAAAGAATTTGGAAAGAAGAGAATTATCACATGTGGCGCTTTGCGCATCTTTTTCAAATTTTTGGCACATTTTTGTGCATCTTTTTACATTGGGCTTATTTTGTGCCTCTTTTTCACATTTGCGAACCTTTGCGCTTTCTTTTTGTACTATTTGTACAATTTTCAAGAGTAATTGAAACTAATTCTTTCCAAGATCAATAATCTAAAATTTCAAATATTTCTAAGTGCATAAATATCACTTGAGCAAAGAAATATAAAATAAGAAAATATCTAAATTGCAATAATAATATTAACTTTTATGTAGTCTAAATGAATAGACATGAGATTAAAAATTCTAATTATGACAAGTTATAAACAAATTTTAAATTTAGAAAGACTAGATTTTCTAATGTAATTAATCTCAAATCACAATCTAGGATTAAAAAGACTAATGAAATTCATAAGAACTAAACACATTTAAAAAACAATCCAAAATTAATTCAACTACAACATATATTGATATTTATGAAAAGGATTACAAGATCATTTCACAATATCAAAATAACAAAAAATACACTGAACTTTTAATAAAAACAAACTAAAACAAATACTAAAATAAACACTAACACAACAAACATTAAAACAAACACAAGTATAACAAACTAAACATACAAATCACAAAAAACAAAAGACAAAATCACAGAGTCTAAATTAAACTCATTCAAAACACATAAAAATCACAAAATTCAAAACAAAATAAAAACAAATAAACTAAGAAAACATAAATATCAATGTTGCAAAAACATTTTTATTTAAGCATTCAAATCAATAACACCAAGCCTTGTTCTTAATGTACTGAAGGTATCAAAGGCTAAAGGTTTTGTAAAAATGTCTGCAAGTTGATTTTCAGTTGAAACATGTGTAAGTTCAATTTCTCCCTTGGATACATTATCACTTATGAAATGATGCCTTATGTCAATGTGTTTGGTTCTAGAATGTTGAATAGAATTTTTGGAAATGCAAATAGCACTAGTATTGTCACAATAAATTGGAATAGTGCCTATAGTTAATCCTAAATCAATCAACTGTTGTTTTAACCAAAGTACTTGTGCCACACAACTTCCTAATGCAATGTATTCTGCTTCTACAGTAGATAGGGCTACTGAATTTTATTTTCTACTGGACCAAGAAACTAATGAATTTCCAATGAATTAACATGTTCCAGAAGTGCTTTTCCTATCCACTCTACAGCCTGCAAAGTCAGAATCTGAATAACCAATAATTTCAAATGAAGAGCTAAACTTAGGATACCAAATTCCTAAGTTCTGAGTTCCTAGTAAGTATCTTAATATTTTTTTCACTGCTGTTAAATGTGATTCTTTTGGATCTGATTGAAATCTAGCACATAAGCAAACACTGAACATAATATCTGGTCGGCTAGCAGTCAAGTAAAGTAAAGATCCAATAATTCCTCTATATTTCTTTTGATCAACAAATTTTTCCTTAAGGTTCTTATCCAACTGAACTGAGGAACTCATTGGTGTACTAACAGGTTTAGCATTGTCCATTTCATATTTTTTGAGGATGTCCTTAATATATTTAGTTTGACTAAGAAATGTACCTTCCTCAAGTTGCTTAATGCTAAATCCTAGAAAGTAATTTAAATCTCCCATTAGACTCATTTCAAATTCACTACTCATTATTTTAAAAAAATCATCACAAAGATTTTTATTTGAAGATTCAAAAATGATATCATCTACATAAATTTGAACAATGAGTATATCCTTTCCAAATTTCTTTAAAAAGAGAGTTGTATCCACACTTCCTTTTTCAAAAGATCTTTCAAGTAGGAAGGTGCTCAACCTCTCATACCAAGCCCTAGGTGCCTATTTCAATCCATATAATGCCTTTTTTAACTTGAAAACATGATTTGGGTATTTTGAATTTTCAAAGCCTGGAGGTTGTTCTACAAAAACATCTTCTTCAATTATCCCATTTAAAAAGGCACTTTTGACATCCATTTCAAACAATTTAAAACCTTTAAAACAGGCAAAGGCAAGTAAAACCCTAATTGCTTCAAGTCTAGCTACAGGGGCAAAAGTCTCCTCAAAATCAATTTCTTCAATTTGATTATACCTCTTAGCAACTAATCTAGCCTTATTTCTAATGACTACTCCTGAGTCATTCATTTTATTTTTAAACACCCACTTGGTTCCAACAACACTTTGATCTTTTGGCCTTGTAGTTAATTCCCAAACTTTATTTCTTACAAATTGATTCAACTCTTCTTGCATGGCCAATATCCAAAATTCATCAAAAAGTGCTTGATCAATATTAGTGGGTTCTATAGTTGAAATAAAGGTTGAATGATTGTCTTCTTTGTTTAATCCACGCCTAGTTCTAACACCCTCACTAGGTTCACATATAATCAATTCTCTTGGGTGATTTTTAGAAAATCTCAAATCTCTAGGCAAAGGGTTTTCTCTTTCCAAATTCTCTTTCACATTTTCTTCCAAATTTAATCTATCAATCTTTTGGGAGTTTTCTTCAATCTCATCTTCAATAACATTTGTCTCTTCCAAATTTTCAGATTCATCAAATACAACATGTGTGATTTCTTCAATGACTAAAGTTCTTTTATTGAATACCCTATAAGATTTTTCAACACTTGAATATCCAACAAAAATTCCTTCATCTGATTTTGGATCAAATTTTCCTAAGGCAGATTTTCCATTATTATGAATGAACACATTGCAATCAAAAACATGCAAATGTGACAAGTTAGGTGTTCTACCTTTTAGCAACTCATAGGGTGTTTTATTTAAATTTGATCTCACATTCACCCTATTCAGAATATAACATGCAGTGCTAACCGCCTCAGCCCAAAAATATCTAGAAAGTGAGTATTCCACCAACATTGCTCGGGCGGCTTCTATTAATGTTCTATTTTTCCTTTCAACTACCTCATTTTGTTGAGGGGTTCTAGGTGCAGAAAAATTATGATCAATCCCTTTTTCTTTACAAAAATTTTCAAATCTTTCATTTTCAAATTCTCCTCCATGATCACTTTGTAAGGAAATTATTTCACATCCTAATTTTCTTTGAATCCAAGTTGAAAAATTTTTGAATTTCTCAAATGATTCACTTTTATGAAAAAGAAATCTAACCCTAGTGAATCTTGAGAAATCATCCACTATAACAAATCTGTATACTTTTCCTCCTAGACTTACAGTTCCTACTGGTCCAAAAAGATCCATGTGAAGAATTTTCAATGGTTTACTGGTCCTAAGTTCCTTATTGGACTTAAAAGAGGACTTCACTATTTTTCCTAATTGACATGCATCACAAAGATGGTCCTTAGTAAAGTCTAGTTTTGGTATACCTCTCTCTAAGTTCTTTTGGGTAATTCTTCTAAGGTTTTTCATACTAGAATGACAAAGTCTCCTATGCCAAAGCCATGATTCATCAGAAATAATTTTCAAACAAAAAGCAGTAGGAGATTGAATTGAATTCAAATCTAGCATGCAAACATTGTTTACTCTTTTTCCATTTAAAACTTCTTTCCCATTTAGGCTTAAAATAAAGCTAGTAGGTAAAAATTTTACATTATAGCCTTTATCGAATAGCTGACTTATACTTAACAGATTATATTTTAAGCCTTCAACCAATAACACATTGTCTATGAAAAAGTTTTTCAAATTTCCAATCATACCTGATCCAACCACTTTCTTTGTGGTATTATCTCCAAGTGTAACCTTTCCTCCATTCCTAGCTTCCAACGTTATAAATTGAGCAGTATCTCCAGTCATATGCTTTGAACATCCGCTGTCCAAGTACCATATGCTCCCATGAGATCTTGTGTGAGAGCCATCCTGCAAAACTCTCAAATATTAGACCTGGGAACCCAAATAAGTTTGGGTTCACCTTTTAGAAATTTATAATCAGATACATGTATGATATGTCTAGGTTTATGCATCTTAGGTCTCCACACCAAATTAGATTTCATCTTCAAAGTACAGGTGTGAGCTATATGTCCCAAAAATCCACAATTATTACATTTAACTTTAGGAATAGTATTCCTAAGTTTTTTTCCATTTGTTTGTCTTCTAAGAGATTCCATATATTTAGGATAATATTTAGGATTTATAAAATCTTCAATTTTGGGGGGTATCCTATTATCCTCAAGAGCTTTTATTGTCAATTTATAAAATGAATTCATTTCTTCCAAGAGTCAATTTGTATAATTGATTCGATATATTTTTCTCTCAGATTCAACCTTAAATTTTTAAAAATCTTTTTCAAGATCAGCATAGGATGATTTTAGAATTTCAAAATTCTTATTCAAGTCATCATATTCATCAAGTAGTTTCATGTGATTGTCATCTATTAATGCATGATCTTTCCTAAGGATTTCATGTTCCTTCTTGAGCTCTTCCAATTCTGAACTTAAACTAGCATGCATCTTTTTTATTTTCATATATGCATCATGCATGTGTTCAGAAACTTCAAACAATTCATCATAGGTTAAGTCACATACCTCTTCTTGATCTGATTGATCAACATTATCTGCCATCAAGCAAAGGTTGGTGACTTCTTCTTCTTTTTCAGTCTCAGATGAGTCTGAAGCTGAGTCCGCCCAGAAAGCTCTTTGAAATTTCTTCTTGCCCTTCTTTACCATTGGTTTCTCCTCCACCTTCTCCTTGCTAGGAGTGGCTTTGAGTTTTGGGCATTCATTCTTGATATGACCTGGTTTCCTACATTCATAACAAATCACTTCATTAGAAACCTTGCTATTTCTGTTAAACTTACCTCTATTCCATTGCTGGCATCTCTTCTGTTTCCTCTTTAAAAAGCTTCTGAATTGTCTAGTCATCAATGCAATATCATCTTCATCCTCAGGTTGTGAGTGTTCACTCTCTGACTCTTCCACCTTTAGTGCAATATTCTTTTCCTTTCGTGGTTCACCTACATTAATCTTTCTTTGACTTACTCCTTACTCATAAGCAATGAGTGAACCAAGAAGATTGTCAATAGAATAAATGTTTAGATCTTTAGACTCTGTAATTGCAGTAATTTTTGCATCATAAGTAGTAGGTAAACAACGAAGAATCTTATTAACCATTTCAGCATTAGTTAATTCCCTACCAAGTGCATGCAAAGAAGTGACAATTTGTGTGAATCTTGTGTACATGTTAGAAATAGATTTATTAGGTTTCATGCGAAACAACTCATAGTCATGTAACAAGATATTGAGTCTTGATTGCTTAACCTCATTAGTCCCTTCATAAGTTATACAAAGTCTATCCCATATATCCTTTCCGCTTTTGTAAGTGGAAACCCGCATATAGTCTTCAGATTTTAAAGCACAAAAGAAACTATTTAGACATTTGGCATTTAATTGTGCTAAGTCACGTTCTTCTATAGTCCAATCTGCAAAAGGTGTTTCTACCCTAACTCCATCAACTAATCTAGTTGGTTTTATGTAACCTTCCTGGACTAGAATCCACATACGATAATCAGTGACTGTAAGAAAGTAGACATGTGTGTTTTCCAAAAATCAAAAGGAATATTGTCAAACAGTGGAGGTCTAGTAATAGAGTAACCCTCAGGTGTGTTTAGGTTTTCGAATGTAGCCCTCTACGTTAATAAAAAAGTAGTTCAAACTTATGATTTTGAAACGAAGGTCTAATACCACTTGTTGAGACTAGTATTTAGGTTGTTAAGCCTAAGTTAATGTCCCAAGGCTACCAAGAGGGGGGGGGGGGTGAATTGGTAGTTTAAAAATTTTAATCCCTCTTTGAATTTAAGTTGAACAGAAATGAAATTTTTCTTTTGCGTTTTTCTAGAAAATGTTTTTCAACCGCAGAGTTCTTAAAATTAAAAATAAAATGCGGAAACGTAAAAACAGTAAAGTAAATGACACCAGATTTATAGTAGTTCGGTCTAAAACCAGACCTACATCCACTCCCTAGAGGCACCCTCTGAGTATTACACTAATACCAATAGTGACTCTCCTTTTGCACCCACAGCAAGGCGGAGAAGCCTTTACAACACACTCTTTTCACCACTACCCGGTGCGGTAGAGAACCGTCGTCCTTTTACACAATCCCCAGTGTTGGCAGAGAACCGTCCATCCTTTCACACAATCCCCAGTGTTGGCAGAGAACCGTCCGTCCTTTCACACTCTCCTAGTGTGGGCAGAGAACCCTTCGGCTATTCACACTCTCCAAGTGTAGGTAGCGAACCCTTTGGCTATTCACACTCTCCAAGTGTAGGCAGCGAACCCTTCGGCTATTCACACTCTCCAAGTGTAGGCAGCGACCCCTTTGGCTATTCACACTCTCCAAGTGTAGGCAGCGACCCCTTCGGTTATTCACACTTTCCAAGTGTAGGCAGCGAACCCTTCGGCTATTCACACTCTCCAAGTGTAGGCAGCGAACCCTTCGGCTATTCACACTCTCCAAGTGTCGGTAGAGAACCGGATCTCCTTGATAGATCTTTTCACAAGAATCTAGAAGGAAGAAGGAAAAGAGTGAAGTAATCCCAATTCACAAGTAGAGATTCTTACCTTTGAACTCCAAGTGAAGCCTTCACGCTCCAGTGGTAGGAATCCTCCTTTGAATGCACTCTCACACTCTCTCCTTAGCTATTCTCTCAAGAGGCATGAAGATTAAATGACAAAAAGACTGGGTGGCAGTCTAATTTGGACTATTTATAGAAAAGACAAGAAAAACCGCCCAAAAACTACAAGTTTTCAATTATGTGCGCAGTGGATCGTCCCGTATGATCGTGGATCGTCCTGGACGATTTTACTTAAATGCTTTGAAATGACCCTATTTATATATGTGTACGAAATGTCTTCGTACACGCTGATCGTCCCGTACGAACAAAGTTCATCCGGTATGAACGGTTATTACTAGGTCGGTTCTAGAAACTACTGAAAACCGTTCTAAGTAGGTTAATCGTCTGGACAAAAATGGATTCGTCTGGACGATATTTTTACAAAGACCAGATCATCCTGGATGATAATTAATTTCTTCTGGATGAAAAGTTTACAGAGAGCAACTCATTTTCTGACGATAATTAATTTTGTCTGGACGAAAATTTTACAGAGACCAGGTCGTCCTGGACGATAATTAATTTCGTTTGGACGAAAATTTTACAGAGAGCAACTCATTTTCTGACGATAATTAATTTCGTCTGGATGAAAATTTTACAGAGACCAAGTCGTCCTGGACGATATTTAATTTCATCTCGAACGAATAGGACTTAGAAAATTTTTCAAGCTAGTTCCTATTCGTTCCATGTGCTCAATAGGAGATAACTGTCTGATCGTCCCGTACGATCTTGTATCGTCCCGTACGATCAGTATAAATTTTATATGATCTCTTTATGTGTGTGTGTGTATGTTTTTATTCACTCAATTACAATCACTCCCTTTCAAATTTAATTCAAAGAAAAGTATAAGCTTCAAATACACAAAGTATTTCATGTTGAATTTGATTTGAAGTCTTCGTAGTCTGGAGTTTGATTTTCCTGAAATGTTAGTACACACAAGAGCAAATACAAATCTTCTAAAATTGTTAGGAGATAACTACACATTTGAACAATAATGTTTGAAATCATCAAAACTATACAAGTTGCAAAAATGTAAAGCATGCAAATAGCAACTATCTTAACATTAGTATCCTTCATGGCTTCTTGAGCAATTAAAGGATTAGTAATCATAAAATCACTAACATTAGATTTATTGAAATTGATAATATTAGAAGTAGATTTATCAACATTATTTAAAGCATTGTCCATAATTTTTTCACCATCAGTAGAAGCAACAAATGTTGGGGCTTAGAGTTGATGGACCCGCTGTGGTGGGACCAAATGTTGTTGGGCAAGGATGCATATATCCAACCTGGCCTAGTTGCTGTGATGAGCTACTTAGGACACATCCTAGTAGGGATACAGTATACCTCGCTCTAGCTGATGAGGAAGATGTTATGACCTTTAGGATGGGTTTAGCACAGGTTGAGTATATGCTTCCACTACGTTGGCTACGATGATTTAACCCTAGAGACTTTTCTTCAACATGTGCGAGCATACATCCTATTTATGATATGTTGTTTTTTGATATCTGATACATCACGGAGTCATGTCTCGCTATAGTGGTTACCTCTGCTTGAGAACGTTGAAAGCTTTAACAAGATGTCTATAGGAGGTGCAGTTCTTGCACATCTTTATAGGAAGCTCTGCTATGCGACAAGGCCAACAAGGACATATATTACTATATGTGTAGCACTCTTGTAGGTTTGGTCATGGGAAAGATTACACATCGGTCGACCGACACTACGAGTCCCACAGATTGTTGACTTGGATGGACGACCTTTGGGTTGCAGGTTAGTAAGCTTTAAACAACTTAATTCAAATGTATTATAATCAATAATGCTCTTTATAAATTAATAGTTGGGCTGAATAAAGGGTACATGAGCTTCCTTCTGGCAACACGATGACATATAGAGATGATTTTGATGGTCTGCGAATGAGTAAGGTATAATTATATTATAATAATTAAAATAATTTATTAATATTCATAATTAAATAAAATATTATCTTTTTCATAATTATCAGGTTATCATAAATCCATATACACAAGAAGTTTTGGATGCTCTTCCCAAATAATGTCAGGATGGGAGGGATATTTAGAGGGCACGAGTACCGCTTATTAGTTGGAAGTGTACGGAGTGGCACCTCCTGGACTGGGTCATGAGATAGTTTTTAGGCGAACAAACTATTGATATTGAACCGATTGATCAATCTTTTAGGCACATTGATGGCCGTGGTGGATTGGACTGTACAATACCGTGGTTATCTGCATATATGGTAGGGGAGAAGGGCATACGTTGTTCCCATCACTCCATAAGTAGGCACAGGTAATCAGGAAGTAGGTGCTTATCTATTTTGGTATAGATCTTGGGCATCCATCTACGTTTTGCAACCACAAATTGAGCCTCTAGAGACCTTTTTTCCTAGATCATGTGGCGAAAGATTAGTGGTATGTGTTCCATTATTATATTTACTATATAAATTATTTATCCTAATTTCTATATTTATTAATATTTAATCAGTAATTACTCTTTAGGCAGACTACTATATATGATCATCTGTGATAGTTGAGCCACTTGTTGGGGGAGGAGGACAAAATGCTAGTTCTTTGCAGTTGGCTGTAGATCAAGTTGCTAAACTTTCTACCAGAGTTCAACGATCAATTTATATTGACTACAACATTTTGATATGTCTGTAAAGGGGGTACAACAAAGTAGGGAATGTGGTGGGAGTTCTCATAGGCCTCAGCATAGTAGACGATCTATTTCAGATGCTCCATCCCGATCGATGGGGAACAGACACCGACAGACTATTGAGACTGATCCGCATCGACATTCCATTCACACACCATCTATGGGTTATGACTTCACGGGAGAAGGTCCTTTAGCCCCATATTAGAGCTAGCATATTGGACAATCTAATCAATCGGGAGATATATATTATAGCACATAATACGAACAACCCAACACACAATCATTATTTCTAATAGCCATTCCAGGGTGGATGTTATCAGTAGGATTACCTTCATCCCCCAAGTAGATGTATATTATATTAATAGGGGGTTATTCAATAGAACAAGATACATAACATTCACAATAACATGCCGAATTTGAGCAACAAGAGGATGAGGTCTCAGAGGAGCCACAATTACAAAGGAGAAGATGGAAGGCACCAATTAGATATACTCCAGGGAGTGGGGCTTTACCCATGCATCGTTAGTTTGTTGGTGTGAACTGGATTTTTGTCATGTTCTGTGAGATTTGTCTTTAAGTTGTAAACTTTATTTCATTTTATAAACTTTGGTTATCAGAATAAATTATTTTCTTTATATTTTTTTGCTTCATAAGCTAGCGTTAAATAAGAAAAAGTGGAATATTTTTGGCTGGCCAAGAACTCCAACCCAGCATGGCATGGTTATGGAATAAATCCAAATTGACATCGACACTGCACAAGAGAAAGGGGATCATGAACAAGAAGAAGAACCATAGCTCTAGAGGAGTAGGCAGGAACCCTCACAATACACCCCTGATATAGATGCTCTTAAACCTAGAAAGAGGAGGTAGTATAAATTTAGGAATACTTAATCATGTATTATGTTTGAACTTTCATATGTAACTATTTCAGATTATGTAATATATTCTTAATAATAGGTTCAATAATTTAATATATATTTTGATTCTTTGAATTTCATATTATAAAGGCCTATTCTTTTCTACCTAACTTAAAAACACAAAAAAATTATGTTTTAAGATAACATGCAAAACTTTTTAATTTCATAATATGACATTTTATAAATCTACCACCTCAGCTACATTACTCAACAAAGCACAAACTCGTTATGGATGCCTTCATAAGTGATCGAACCAAGGAAATGATTATAAGGGGAATTAGCCGCTTGCGTGAAAGTTTATCTTTTTAGACTGATGAAATCCTTGAACCTAAGGTATAATCAAATAAACTATCTAGATGTATTTTGCATAGTTGGGGGGAAGACATGGATTGCATACTGTGGCACGAGCATGATGACGTGAAAAAATTAAGGCATATCAGGCTGGCTTTGAACTTTGAGATGTGGGTTGGAAAAATCTATAACAAAGATTTTGCAATCATTCCAATCACATTGTATCATTAGATTTTCTGAAGGGTCTTCATAATGATGGTACAATTGAACCAGGGATAGGAAGGTCGATGCTTGACATAGACCATTGTATTATATACTGTAACTGGTGTCATGATCATAATAAATTATTATTAAAGTATTATAAAATATTATTGTAATATTCTTAAAAGGTAAATATAAGGATTTTCTAAATAAAAAAGACTGGCAGCATATACAAGAAAAATTTATAATCAATTTTAGATGTTATCCCACATAAACTCAGCTTCAAGGTTGTGTACGATTCATACTGAAGAATATGTTGAAAGTTTATTAGGGATGTTAAGCCCTTGAGAACTAGCCCGAGGCTAATCAAGAGGGGGGGTGAATTGGTATTTTAAAAAATCTTTCTTAGATCAAATCACAATAAGAACAAACCAAAATCAATACAGAAAAATAAGTGCGGAAAATTGAAATGCGGAAGCAGTAAAAAGAACATAAGGGTTTATAATAGTTTGGTCAACTTGACCTATGTCCACTCTCTGGAGGCGCCCTCATGGTATTGCACTAAGTAAGTGTCAATCCTTCAGCTCCCACAGCTAGGCGGAGAAGCCTTTACACCCGACTCCTTTTCACCAACCCCGGTGCAGTAGAGAACCGACTCCTTTTGCTTCCTCCTGAAGTGGGCAGAGAACCGACTCTTTTTGCTTCCTCCTAAAGCGGGCAGAGAACCCGGACCTTTTGCTGAAGTAAACCTCCCAAGAACCTCTCAAGAACGAAGGACGAAGATCGGAGAAGATGACTTAGAACCTTGCTTGGAGCAACCCTTATGAACCCTCTCACAAACTCCCCCTCACAAGTTCCTCTCTCTCTCTCTCTCTTCCTCTCCCAAGGCTCTCCTAGGTCAAGACAGCAGCAATCAAGGTCTCATACATGAGAAAAATTAGATCCTTTAAATAGAATTTTAAGAACCGACATTATCGTCCAAGACGATATGAATATCGTCCTAGCCGATCAGTACAATTCGTGGACTATCGTACTGAAGATCACCCTGAATGGGGGTCTAGACGATTCAAAATTAGCTTGATCGTCCAGTACGATCTCGATCGTCCCGGACGATTAGTTCAAATCAGAGGTAAATCGTCCAAAACATCGCCCTGAATATGATCTGGCTAATGTTGATCATCCAAAAGCAACTAAGGTTTTTAAAATGATAATCCCGGACGATGTGATCATATCAATCATCCTTAATTGCTTTTCTTAATTTTCTGATCAATTTAGACATAATTGTATCAAATCGTCTAGGACGATACACGATCGTCCTGTCCGATATCCAAAAAAAAAGTATGCCTAAATAGATCATGTCGGCGAATTCTTTTTGTTTTGAGCATATCGTCCTGGCCGATACATGTTTCGTCTAGGCCGATAGCCTAATGACGGCTACCTTGACTGGGAGTCCTGATTAGGGTTTTTGTTTTAAACCCGATCATCCAGGATGATATAGATATTGTCCGAGATGATGTGAGTAAAAATAAAAATCTAAATCCGTTATGAAAAGAATCACTCAAGTGTGTGTGTAGGGTTACTTAGCATCAGACACTTCCAAGATTACAATTGACTCAAGAAAGGAAATAGAAAAGTTACATACTGACTCAACCCTAATCTACCCAATATTGAGCTGGTTCCATTTGTCGTCTGATCTCTTGGCCTTGAAATGTCAGTATAAAAAGGTAGTCGTATTGTTTGCTATCATCAAAACCATAATTCTTGAAACCAAATCTGCAACATATGCAACAATAAGAGTTCTATTTTTTTGCTACATATTGTTATGTAGGATTTTGCTCATGATGAATATGTTATTTTGTAATATTTTATTTTGTGTAATGATAATTTCTAATTATTACTCAACTTCTATTTTCTTTTATTAATAAGACTTTTTTTTCCTCCATTCATTTTTTATTTGACAATTTTATTTAATATTAAATTTCTAATGACAATTCAAGTTACATTTCCTAAATATATCATATTTGTATTTGTATATGTCCTTTTCCAAAGAACTTAGTACTAATTTAAGTTAATATTTAGCATATAATGTCATCATCATCAAGGTCCTCATCAATAAAGCTGTCACATTCAAGGGATTTCATTCATATAATCCCTAGAAAGAAGTTTATCTATGATGGTACTGTTCGATTGATAGAATCTATGTCGCATCCCACAGATGAATTCATGGAGGAGAAAATAAGATCGATTGAAAATTTTTAATGTTGTATACATGAATGGTCATGGTATGAAGATGACAGTTTATGGGATACATGTGATGAAGTAATCAAGACTTGTTATCCCATATATGTGGATGGAGAAACCCTTACTGATATGGGTTGGAAACTTTTACATCAAAGATTTAGGGATCATAATAGTCATTTTGCTCATACGAGTATTATTAAAATAATAATCGGTGAAATCGGACGAAAAGAAGATGGTTTTGTTATGGTCAATGTTGAAAATCCAATAACTGATGTGCAACAATGTATTCTTTATACTAGATGACATACTTTGTCAGATGCATTTCTATCTAAAAAATATCGAGAGATGAATATTATAGATGGTAAAAAAGGAGTTTTTGAATATAAAAGATTGGCAATACATTCAAAAGAAGTTCACAGAGGACTTCATATGCTGTCCAACTTTAAGCCAACTCCAAGCGTGTATGCGCATAGTATTAAGCCACATGTAATAGTAGTTTTTATAGCTTTATTTCAACGCTTATTATATGTATTTCATGTTGTTAGTGACTTATTATGTATTTTCATGAACTTATTGGGGCAAATTTTAAGAAGGAACACATTTCATGTAGTATTTACACTACCAAAAAATAAGGTTATCGCAGCACAAATTTTGAGCTATCGTGGTGGTTTTAACCGCCACAATTTTATTTGCAGCGGTTCCAAAATCGCTACTAATACGCTGTATATACTATGCGCTACAACGACATTCCGCAGCGGTTTTACGACCAGCGGGGTAGTAAAACTGAATCGCTGGCTATTGCAGCGGTTTTAACCAGTACAAGGTCTAATTGTGGCGGTTTAAACCGGTACAATTCTGTGTACCTTGTACCGGTTAAAACCGCCACAAAAGATCAAAAATTTTTTTTTAAAATTTGGAAGCTTCAATGTCTACACAGTTCTGCAGCACAAAATCTAATTGCACAAATCTATCTGCGATCATCAACATCATAAGTAGCATTTAGCCTTCATAATCATGAGTAGGGTGGGAAAAAATTACTACACATAACAAATAGAAAAAATTACTACACATAACTAATACATTTTGTTATTATTATTATTATTATTACTTCAATGTCCCCAAGCTCAAAATTCTTCTCTAATGTCCCCAAGAGGGTGGGAAAAAATTACTTCAATGTCATCAGCTGCATCTTCCTCTCAGGCTCCAATTTGTTCCCAAGATCAAAATTCTTCTCTAATGTCCTCACCTGCTCCATGTTGAGCCTCCTCTTCTTCTCCCCAGGCTGAGAGCAGTCATCTGACAGATCTTCCTCCCCTTCACAAGCCTCAACAATCTTCTTACCTTTATGTTAAAAATTGGGACCACTCTTGACTGAGCTCAGTGAGTCAAAGTCAATTGGTGTAGGTTTTTATATAAGAGAATGCTTCAGTCGTGATTTTAAATTTGCATTTACTCTTTGAGTATGGAAATTAGTACAGATCGTTACTAACAACTGTAATTACTACACATAACAAATAGAAAAAATTAAAGACAACATAGAGCAACAACACCAAACAGCCCCTAAGAGCAAACAGAATTCAGTAAAAGCAAAAATTCATCATTCATTGATGGTAAAATCTGATAATCCCAAAAAGAGTAGAACATTCATCAGTCATATATGATAATCTATAATATCATAATTGTAAGCAACATCCCAAAATAGTAGACTTCCATAACAAGATATATTTCAAAACAATTTGCACAAACATGGGTTATCTTCAAAACGGCATTCTCTTTGTTCTATAACATCATCTTTCGGAAGAAGTTTCATTGCCACCCTATAAATTATAAGAAGAATGTATAATATTAGTATTTAAATAACCAACATTAAAATTAGAATGTGAAATTTTACATACCATTTGTGAGCTTCCTTGAGGTGGATAATGCATTCGAATTTCTTACATGAATTGTCTCATTTCAGTATGTAATGAGTTGACCTCCTCTTTGAGATTTACTATTTGAATTAAATTGCTTCTAGAACTACTCATGCCATGATTTCTGCTATAAGGGAAATATCGTGTAGGTGTGACACCAAAACCTTGGGTTCTAACTCTGCCTGGGTGTTCAAGTTCCATTACCATGCTGAACACCCTTTCATTAGCCTCCGCATTCCCATCCTCTGGTGTAAGTCCATCCTTAGGCAAGAGCTCGCAAGCTTGTACCTATGTTATAATAAATTTACATATAAATAAACAAAAAATAATAATGAATTACATATAAAAAAATTATAGCTAAACTAAAATTACCCATCTCTGATTAGCATCTTCAGATGACCAGGTGCCATCTTTACGCAATCTATTAACTCTCCATAATAATAATCTATCTTTGATAGCCTATATCAAGAAATTTCATCATTAGACAATTAGTTAATAAATGTGAACATAAAATTTATATAAATTTAAATATATACCATCTCTTGTTGCCTTCGAACAAAACTCACACGCCCCATAGTGTGAGGACAAGTCTATTTCTTTGCATTTGTAGCATTTATGATAGCCCTCTCCTGTTACATATGAATCCAACTCTATGTTGATTTGTTATGAAAATTTTAATTAAATATAATCATGTTACTAACCTTATCTTTTGGTTGTGACCACTGGGTGACTAGATGACACCACTGTGTTGCATCAACACCAGATGGAATAGACTCCATAATTTTCTCGATAGGACGGCAGTCCCAATGCTCAGCTTTTAAATTAGTCTTATGGTTACGCCACTGAACTCCAAGGGATTGAAGAATCAAGTGATGTATATGTCCAGGAAATGCAAACTTTGACTGCAATATAAACAAATATTTTCTTAATCATAACATAAACCTTAATATTGAAAATTTATTTAATATTTTACTTACCTCCACTTCAGCTAACATTTTTTTCTTAAAGGGCTCCAGACCCTTATTTCTCCAATCTGGAAAGGATAAGGGTGCCAGTACATGATCTCTTGCAATGACACCTAGATATGATCCTAATATGACAGACTCTGAAATATTTCTTGGCACATTATTCTCATTCACCTCTATATGAACACGTGTACCTGGCGGCATATTATGTATGTCAATGCATGTGGTGCGCCCCCTACGACGTGCAAGTACACCTTGCACATCTATGCATAACACATTTCATAAGAATAATTATACAATTACTTGTACTTATTCAAAGAAAAGATTAAAATCAAACCTATGAGCAATATCCCATCATTTGGAGTCTGAATCTGCTCACAAGTAGAATGACGTGGTGATTGTTGAGTGCCGCTACACTCATTCTCCTCTTGACTTTGGTCACAAGTAGAATCTGGGTGAATTGGAGTAGAAGGGGTTTCAGATCCTCTGCTAGACCCGCCTCTTGATACAACCTTCTAAGCTCGCCTTTCTCGTTATTTCCTGAAAATGTATTATAATATCAAAACTCACAAAAGAGCCAAAGTATTCGATTTGATGCATAACAAAAATGCCCAACCTTCATGACAATTTTAAATATTAAAGGTTTGGTTTTCTGATGCTAATAAAGTAAAATAACTACATTGTTCTATATGTGATAAAACCATATTCTGATGTTTTCTGCCCAGTGCAACTCCAGAAATTCAGTTGCTAATGTGAACTTGTTGGGAGAGATACCAACTGCCATCAACCAAATTATCTGACAAAAAATAATTCATCACTTTTCACAATAAGATTGAAAATTGAAAATTTAGGTGAACAAAAATATATGTTATAATACTCCATATCACCTGTAAGTTGATAATCTTGGCCAAAAAAGTTGTTCTAAATGGCAAAACATTCTAAAACACAGAAGAAAAGCAATTAGCCAAACAACAATGTGATTGAGGCTTAAAAATTGAAGTTATGACAAAGTTGTCCCACACAGAGCCAATGTCGTTGTGGTTTAATCAAGTTCTAATTTTCTAATTCATAGAAACCTAGAATCCCTGGAAAGGAAAAAAAAAGACAACAGAAGCAAGGAACCTTACAATTCAACAGAGCATACATTTCAAGAAGAAAGTCAGCATTTGGCAAAACCAGAAAAAATAACATTTTTAATTTGTTTTTAAAATTCTGTTTCAGGTATTAAACTATTTCTTCATATATTATATTTAATAACTAATGAAATGAACTCAAATTTAGAATACATGCAAAATAAATTTTACAATTTCAAGCATACTTCACGAGTCAGCAATCCATCCTAAATACTAGGGAATCCACCCTAAAATCCTCAGGATAACTTGAAACTAAACTCTAAAAAAAACTCTCTTGACAAAGTTAAACTTTAATGCATCTAAATTGAAAGAGAACCCTAAACCCTAACCCACATCATTTTCTGGCACATGTTCTCAATTGAACAACAAATATGAACTGACACTGAAGTTCTTTCCAATAGCACATGTTTTCAATTGACAACTTGCTGTATAGAACGAGTAGATGGAGAAAACTAATTCATGTTGTCATGTGGGAAAATACTAGAAAACATTACTTTGTCTTTCTTTGACATTGTGAAAGGAGCTGGTGGCAATGAGTAGCTACCATCATCTAAAATTTGTGGATACAAATCATTTTTTATTCCAATGTCAACCAAATCTTGTCTTGCTTGTAAGTTATCTTTTGATTTTTCTAGATCAAGCAATGTTCCAATAAAATTATCACAAATATTCTTCTCAATATGCATAACATCTAAGTTATGTGGCAATAAATTATACTCCCAATAAGGTAGGTTAAAGAAAATTGATTTTTTCTTTCATCCTTCAATCCCTTGTACAGCACGTCCCCTTTTTAAACCAGCTTTACTTAAGGAGGCAATGGGAAATTCTATATTATGTAGCTGTGATAGAACTTCAGTGCCAGTTCTCCTTTTAGGTTCTCTTCGGACTTCCTCTGTGTTATCAAAGTAATTTTTTTGGCGGCGTAAAATATGATTATCTGAAAGCCAACGACGATGACCCATATAAGAGAATTTCTTGCTTTTGTATAACCATAAGGATTCTGTATTTTGCGCACAACAAGGACAAGCAAATCTCCCTTTAGTGCTCCACCCAGACAACATGCTATATGCTGGGAAATCATTAATAGTCCATAGTAATGCAGCTCGCATGTTGAAAGTTTGCCCACTTGTTGCATCATAACATTGAACTCCATGCCATAATTCACATAACTCTTGAATCAAAGGTTGAAGGTAAATATCAATAGCATTTCCTGGACTTTTCTCCCCAGGTATTATAGTTGATAGGATAAAAGAATCATGTTTCATCCCAACCCATGGTGGCATATTATATGGAACTAGAAGCACAGGCCAAATACTATATGTACTACTTATAATCTTGAAAGGATTAAACCCATCACTAGCCAAACTAAGGTGAACATTACGTGGATCTAAAGCAAAATAAGAATATTGAGAGTCAAAAGCTTTCCACGCTTCTCCATCAGCTAGATGTCGTAACAATCCAACTACATTTCTGTGTTTAAAATGCCAAATCATCTCCTCAGCAGATTTCTTTGTTTTAAAAAATCTTTGAAGTCTAGGAATTAAAGAAAAATATCTGACAATTTTGGCTGATTTCATACGAGTTCTTTTTCCTTCAGAAGTATTCTTCATCATACTTGACCATCTTGATGCTCCACATATGTGACATATATTCTGATCAGATCGATCTTTCCAAAATAGCATACAATCATTAGGATATGCATCTATCTTCGTATATCCAAGATCAAATGCTTTCATTATCTTCTTCACTTCGTATGTACTTTTAGGCAACAAGACCCCTTTAGGAAAGGCATCGACCAGTAACTCAAGTAGCATATCAAAGGATCTTGCCGTCCAAGAATGCAAACACTTCAAACGAAACAACTTCAATATAAAAGAGAGTTTTGAGAAGGTTTTACATCCAGGGTACAACTCTGCTCCTGCATCCTGCATTAAATTAGCAAATTTCTCACCATGATCATTTTCTTCATTGGTATTAAACTCATTCTGCTCCATTGTTGGATTTTGAACTGGATCATTTGGACATAATATGTCTCTTAATAATCCATCTATATCATCTGTTCTTATATCTTCAGAAGGAGCTTCGCCTTCATTTAACTTTGGTGTGCCCCTAGATGCTTCATTCATTGCATATTCACCTATAATACAATGCTCTTCCCCATGTCGATTCCATACGACATATCCAGGAAAAAATCCTTTAGAAATTAAATGATCTTTCACATCTTTTTTCGAATGGAAGTACCTATTAATGCATGACTTGCACGGACATAAAATTTTCCCTGAAATATTTTGGCTTCGACCTGCAAACTCTATGAAATTATTTACACCATTTACATAATCACGACTCCACTTGGCCTTTGTAATCCAACTCTTATCCATATTAAGTGCAAAATGAGTTTCCAAGTCACTGCTAAGAATAAAGATTCATTAGGTCAGTAAAAAATTAATACATAAATCACTATGGTCTCTATTTATTATTGTCTTGAAGGAACTTTGAATTTCAAATGGCATTAGCATATCTATGCTTTCTCTTTTTTTGGTGCTTCTAGCATGATTCATTATCTTACAATAGAGGTGAACAAGTTGGATGACATGTTAGACCATGCTGGTATGACAATATAACAAGTTTAACTAACTTTGACTTTATATGTTTTATTTGCTTTATCTGGTTGTGTATGGGGACCTACTTTTTCATGTTTTGATATTTAAATGGAAGAGCAAGCTTAGCTCTACTGTTTTAGATGGTTGGTTTATCTGTCTTTGAGTTCTTTTGAAGCCTTTAGCTTTGTTCGTGGTTCCTATAACTGAATTAATCATCATGCATGACCTATTCTAAGTTTCCTTTAACTAAAAAAATAACAAACCAGTGAAAGCAAAACCCTACATATAAACCACTTAACATTCAATTAATTCAATTATTTATACATGGGGCCCAATACAAATATCTAGATCCAAGAATGAAGAAAATAGTAAGAACTGTGTCAAAAGATTAAAAAAAACGTAAAGTATACATGCTTTGTATAATCCTAGTGGCTCAGAAAAACATCTTGATGAATGGCTAAAATATTAATCCATTAGATCAAAAAGGTCATAAAAAATTAGCGTATAATGAGGAAACACTATGATAAAATATAGAATAAGTGAGCCAAAAGCTTCCTACAACAAAGAAATCAAGCAAAGTCATGAAACAAATAATAAAATAGCAACAAAACAAGAAATTTACAGAACAACACAATTGCTTTATTTCATCTCACTAGTGCATTAGTTAAGTCCAATTAGTATTTTTCTTGATATTCAAAAACAGCATGCATGATTAGCAAGGCGCAACAAGGACAAAGCAAGATCATGAAACTTAGATGTTAAATTTATAGTTTTCTTTCAATCAATATACCTAAGAAGTAAGAAGCATAACCCTAATGAATTCATGAAGCAAAGTATTTCAAGTTCAAAACATGTTGCTCTATTTATATTTTCCACAGTAAGAATAAAAATGAAAAGATGACAAGTATATGTTCAGTTATTTCCAAGGTACAATTCATAGTTTGTTTATTCGATTACCTTAGTGACATGCACAACAAACACTCATAGGCACAGAGTAGAAATCAAGCATTTACAAATGTTAACAGAGAATTAACATCAGCTTTTGAAGAAAGGCTACTAAAATAAGACTTTCTACCTCGTCGTCGATCAGCCTTTCTACCTAGCTCATTGATTTTGGATTTTTCGCCGAAGATTCCCAAGCAGAATAGCAGCCGTTAGGCACAAAGTAATAACATCAGCTTTTGGATTTTTCGCCGAAGATTCCCAAGCAACCGTTCTACCTCGTCGTCGATCAGTCGTTCACACCGTTTCGGTGACTTACGGTGAGAAGAATAACAAATGTGATGTGCAGCGGCCGGGCTCCAGCTTCCTCACACCGTTCTACCTCGTCGTCGATCAGCGTCTCGCTCCGGTTGGGTTGCACGAAGTAAAGAAGACGGAAAGCGAAGCAGCACGAAGAAAAGAAGACGGAAACTGCGGTCTTAAAATTGGGAATTAGGACGGAAACCGCGGTCTTAAAATTGGGAATTAGGGTTTTTTGGCGCTTATTAATTTTGGGCTATTTGCACCGGTTAAAACCGATGCAAAATTAACCGGTTAAAACCGGTGCAATTTGCAGCTACTTGTTTCGGTTAAAACCGGTTTAAGTAGCAGCGGATAAAATCGATGCTAAAAGATGGTTTTGGCAGCGGTTCTAAAACCGCTCCTAACATCTGCTGCGAAAAATCCAAATTTTTAGTAGTTTTAGGATAAGGATCATGATAAAAATTTAATTTAAATATTAAAATAAATTTATTTTGAAAACAAATTTTCATATTTTTAAATTATTTAAAAATAACAATTTTATTAAAAAAATAAAAAATATTTTTATTTAAATATATTAAAAATATTTTTACTTTTAAATTGTTTATTTATTTAATTAAAATAAATATTGAAATTTTTTTTGAGATATTAATTAATTATTCGTCTACTACTACATGCTTCGTCAATAATTATTAAAATAATTTGAACTTATTTTTAATTTTAAATAAATTTATTTTTAACATTACTTTTAACTTACTTTTAAAACAACAATAAAATAATTTTATTTAACTATTTAAAATAAATTTATTTTAAATCTATTAAAAAAATTAAACGATTAAAAATAATAAATTTTTTTTTATTTAACAATTGATATATTTAAAATTTTTTAATATTATACATAATTAATAGATTAATCATATTTAATATAAACCATTAAATAGTAACTTATTTAAGTATTTAACTTAAATACTTTAGTAATGTATTTTAATATTAGTTAAAAGTTTATAAATAAATAAATTATATTAAATATATATAATTTAAACTATATTAAATTTAAATATTATAATTATGATTAATAGAATTAATTTTAGTTTATATTTATATTTAAGTTAATAAATTTTATAAAAAAATAATATAAATGACATTTAGAAATTATATTCTTTTTTATTAAATGATATTTATTTTTCATATATTCACATTATTTATAACTATATACTTTTATTTAAAACACATATTTTTATTAATTATATTTTTTAATTTTTAATGAAATATAATTTTTATTTATTTAAATTATTTATAAGTATTAACTTTTACTTGTAAAAAATATTTTTTTAATTAAATGAAATTTAATTTTTATAAATTTTAATTATTTATAACTATTAACTTTTACTAAAAACACCAACATATTTCAGATTTAGCTAACAAAAAAAAAATATTGACCAATAATTACTTCAATCACCGGATCGGATGACTAGGGGTGTCAATTTCGGGTCACGGGTCGGGTTCGGGTCGAACTCGGAAATGACCCGGCATATTCGGGTCAACCCGAACCCGACCCATTTTTACAAACGGGTTGATTTACTGGACCTGAACCCGACCCGCGGACACGGCATGGTTGGGATCAGCTTCAGCGCGGCAGCAGCGTTAGGCGACTTCGGCGGCAGCGGGCAGCGGTGTCCAGCGGCCACGACGTCCGGCGTCCAACGACTGAGCGGCATCGACATCCGGCAGCACGCGGCAGCAGCGTCCTGGGCAGCGGTCAGCCGGTCACGCGAAGCGGGCACTGGGCAGCGGTCACGGCGTCACGCGATGCGCTGGTTTGACGCGAACGAAGCGACCGCGGGCAGCCGGACCTCGGGCAGCGGTCACGCAGAGGGAAGCCCGAAGCCGGACCGCGGGCAGCAGGGCAGCCGGTCACGCCTCACGCGGGATATTCGGGCAGGGGGCGGTAATTCGAATTTTTTTTTAAATTAAACGGGTTGGCGGGTTGACCCGGTATCCCGCCGGGTCAACCCGAACCCGACCCGTTTTTTAAACGGGTCAATTTCTAGAACCTGAACCCAACCCGTTTTGAAATCGGGTCGGGTTCAACCCGAATTTTCCGGGTCAGGTCCGGGTCGGGTTTTCGTGTCGTGTCAAATATTGACACCCCTACGGATGACCATCAATCATTCGAAAATTCATTTTGTTCCCAGCAGATGAGATAATAAATACCCGAAATTAACCCGTAAAATGCGCTTACATATTAGGCGCATTCTATAGAATGCACCACACCCTTCGGCTCATTCTATAGAATGCGCCTAAACGTTCAATTAGGTTCGGCTCATTCTTTGAATGCGCCATTCAAGATAGCGCATTCTTATAATGCGCCGTGCAGCTTAGCTTATTAACTAGTTTTTAAATTAATGCCCAATCACACTGCTTCCTCTAAATTTGAGGACAAATAAGCTGCTTCAAAAAATTTGGCCAAATTGATCACATCTCAAAACCCTCTCTTTATCTTTCTCCCACTATATAAAGACGAAATCCCCAAATTAATTTTTGGAGGATTGCCAACATTGGAAGATGAACTGACATCGCCGGATGGATGACTCAACGAGTGGCTCAAACTCGTTTTCTGTAGAATGAGTCGAGCTCGAGCTCGGTATATGACAGTTGAGCGCGACTCGAACACACCCTGACTCGAGCTTGACTCGACTCGTTTGCACCCCTAGTTGGGGAGGTCAATGCCAACATGAGCAGTTCACATGTTGTTCACCACACCAATTGGGGTCCATTTGTTGACCTCAATTTAGAAATATTTTCCCTCAACCGTATTTAATTGAGTTGATTGAGCCTTATGAAGCCCAATTTAAGTAATGTCAACATCGACCTGGGTTTAATTTCATCAAATTAATGCAATCGAACAACATTAGATCACTACAAGAAAAATCACTTATTATCGATGGAATTTTCCAGCTGCTTTCTGGCAGTCAATTTTCCGGCGACTTTCCGGCGATTTTTCGATGGAAGACAATGAGACACCTTCTCCGGTGGAAGTTTCCGGCGGTTTCTTTCCGGTGTAATTTTCCGGCGGTTTTCTCTAGCTTTTCGGCAGATATTAAATAATTTAACTAAAATGACTAAAAATTTAACTATTTAAATGATTTAATAAAAAAGATTAAAAATTATATTAAATAATGGAAGTTTCCGCCGGAATTTTTTATTGCCAGAAAAGTCTGTCGGAAAATTTTTTCATACGCTTGTTTTACCGGCGAAAAATTTTCAACCGGAAAACCGTCGGTAAATTCTAAAGCCACTAAAAAAATGATAAATTTCCATTGAAAAATGTCGTCGGTAATAGGTGATTTTGCTGTAGTGGACCCAAATCAACTTGAATTAAGTCATATTAAATTCAATTTGAGCTCAAATTTGACCCACATCAACCCAATTAGTCTAAGGCTTCGTTTGGGACGGCTTTTTTACTGCATTCTAAAACAGAGTTTTAATAAAAAAATAAAAAAATTTGTACTAAAACGCCGTTTTAGAAAGCAATTCATGTTGAGTATTCATGTTGATATTGGATTGTATGCAATTTATTTTTGTCATCATTGTTCGTGACAAAGCATACATTGCTGGTATAATCTCCAACATAAAGTATGGTATTCATATGCATTTGCAGTTCATGATTAATTGAAGGAATGTTTAGTGTACATAAAGTATGGCATTTCTCCTTGGTCTCATTAATTTAAGTATGCTTGGTGAGGTTTGATATGCAGAAATGTTTGCATTTAAGATTACTTCAACATCTTGTGTTCATTTAACATCAAGTGCGAAAAGTCTACATTGCAAGCATATATAAATGTGAAGCATGGGAAAGTAAGCGTGATGTCCTGCAAGACATTCTTTGCGTCCGTTAGTAATTGTGTGATATGTACATTTATTTTGAAGTAGGGTGTTAGTTACAAAATGGAAAGCATCTTGGCTTTCAGTATCTCTTTCTCTCCACTCTTCACTTGAATTATGAGAAATTTGTGTTTGATGTGATGTGTTAAGGGATGCATGAGCATGGGCATTGCTTTCCTACTTTTTATTATGGAAGTGTTGAATGTATGTCTTGCACATATATCCACATATGGAATGAAATTCCTCTTTGAACAAATTTCTCCCTAGAAAATGGCTCATCAAGTTTCTTTGTTGAAGTTTGGAAAAGAGATCAGATTTCTTACTATAGTCCATTTCTTTTAGAAAAATTAAAGTTTCAATGTGTTTTATGAAATAATTTTGATCTAAAGAAATTGCTTCTCTTGAGATTCAATTGTTAGCATTATATTATTTTTTAATGAAAGATGTTTAGAAACATTTTTGTTATCATGTAATGAATATATTTACAATTATGCTTGATAACTTCATCCATCCTATGTTTTAGTTGTAAACATGTATAGAATCAATTCAAAAAAAAAAAAAAAAAAATTTACCAACATTGGAAAGTCTATATGTATACATGTATAGCCATACTCAGTGCCATTTGATAGAAAGTTCTCATATGCCCTATGTTCCTACATCATGTTACACACTCAATAGAAGGTTTTTATGCTAGTTAAGGTAGAAAGCATTTCATATGGATGTTTCGTAAATGATCATTGTTTTGTATTTAGCTACTCATTGCTAGTTACATTGCAATAAATGGACTTCAATAGTACATTAATATTTGACGTCAGGTGAATTTAGAAATTTGTTGGAGAATCTCCTTTACATATTCAATGTTATGTGATTTACTGATCCATAGCTATGTTAGCGAACATTTATTTGTTTTATGAACAATTCTCATTCATATTTTGTGATAGCAAAGTTTTATGTTCTTTGTTAATAAACTCTCACATGTTTTATATCCAGCATTCTTCCATGTCAATTCTTCTCACCCATGCTAGGAAACTTTATATTGTTTTATGTTCTAATGGTGGCATGCATATGTTTGATAAGTTAAAATGTTGAATTTCTTATTAGTTAGGTCTTCATTTACTTACTTTGCCTTTAAACAATATCTACTCTCATTCCTATCTTCCCTCTTTATTTTTATGAGGTACTTGTGTCCTGCATACGTCACTAGTTAGCGGATCATGTTTGCTTGAGCCTTATGAGAAGGCTCCTGCGTTTCGCTTAAGGTCTACGGATATGCCCCGGCTTGTCACAGTCAGGTATGATTTCTGCAACTTGTAAGAACTTTCTCCTTGTATGAAGAATGGTACACAAATGCACACACATTGTGGGTTATTATTTTGTTTTTCCCACCCAAATCTATATGATAAGATGTCTAGTCATTAGCCATAGGATAGTGCACCTATGAAGTCCTGACCTTTTCGCTGTGACTTTTCCCCTCTGTGAACCATAGAGAACTTCATGGTCACCTAGGCCTATAGTGTAGGCCCACCTATTATGTTATGTGCATCACTATGTTGATTTTCTTTAGATTTTAAAATGTTAAATAACTTTAAAAATGATATCTTAAAATTTTTTGGGCTTTTAAATATTGCCTTTCAAAAATATGTCATAAATATAAAAAAATGAAATAAAATTTGAGCTTTAGTCTATCAGGTAGATATGTATATTAGCTTTATGTTGTTTATCTCCTTGTAGTCAATGTGTCTAGAATCTAGAGATGTAATCCTTGTTTAAAATTGCGCAATATGAGGCTCACCTTGAGGCCCGCCTTTGCACAATTCCAATAAAAAACGCCTCGATGCTTACACCTCAAATTTTTTTATGAGGCTTGCGCTTCAACTTGGTTGAGGACCGCCTCGCCTCACTGGCATGAGGCTTACGCCTCATGCTATATATATTAAAACTTACATAAATCTTGAAGTAAATGTCCGACATTGGACTCTATAGGAGAGGAGGAAGGGGAGAGAGCAATTCGTCATAATGATGATTCAAACGAAGAACCCCTTAGTGATGACAATGCTGATGACTTATGAGTTCTTATGTGATATGTCATTGCTATTTATTTTTGGAAATTTGAATTATATGTTAATGAAAAAAATACTGGGATTTGGTAAAGATAGAATTTTGAGTTGAACTATATTTCATGTTGTCTTATTATTGGGATATTTTGATTTCACTTAATATCTTATGTTTTTTTATGTTTTATACTATTCACTTATTAGTATATAAAAAATTTATCATTTTATGTTTACGCAGTCTTTTGATTTTGAGGCTTAGGCCTCAAAACGCCTTGAGGCTTACGCCTCGCCTCACGAATAAAAAACACCTCAATACCCGAATACGTAATTTTAAACATTGTCTGTAATTCACCTTTTACATTTGTATAATATCATTCATGGTCAGGTTTGAGGCTCATTTCCCTCATGTGTCTCCACCACTCTTGCATTTGTATAAGACCAAATTGCATGAATTTGAGATGTTAGGTGGAGTTTAGCTAGAAGGTGGTAAATCCAGGTTGGTGCTACCAAGATTGGTAGTGGGGTTTAGGTTATAAGCCCCCCTCGTGGTGTCTTGCATTAATTAGGTCGTGGGTATTAGTACTTAATGTATGGTATATCCTTTATAAATTTAGGGTTAAAGGTTGGCGGTATAAGTATATCATTGGGTAGGTTCTCAATTTTTGGAGACTGTAAATCCCACACATCTGCATCATAATGATGGCGCCACTTCTATCTTTTTCCCATGCATGCTTCGAGTGTGATGTCTCCTCTCTTGAATTATCCATCTATGATCGGCCAAGTGACAAGATGAGCATTATGTGTTAAATAGCCCGATTGAGCCTATCTTCTCACGAATTAAGAGAGTCTAGATATTCCACTATGCACTAAACCTAAAAGAGAATAAAATAACATCCCTAATCAAGAGTTTTCCTAAGTTAAGGCCTATGATGTAATTAACTACAGGGGCTTGCACCTGTGAGAAATTGATATCCATATCAAATAAATCTCATTCAAGCTGATGCATTGAATGAGAAAATTTTGTGACTATCGAGTATTGCTTATTATTATTCATCAAGATGTGTAAGCGAAAGCTGCTATTCTCTATGGATAATCATATATATAATTTCTTCTTTCTCCCATTGGCCTGCTTACACAGAATGTAAAGGTCTAAGTCCATTTTGTCCTACGGGACAGAGCAATCATATTATTTGCATTTTGATCCCTGCAAATAACATCCTTTCAGCGACTCACATCACTTTTTAACTTTTCTCATTATGGTATGTATTTGATACATGTATATTAATATTTAATTCTATTTCAAATTTGAATTTTAATTGGCTTTAAATATTCATTATGGGTTAAATCTTTCCAATTTGTTGGATCAAAACCAAGCAATCAATCTGCACTCTACATGTAAAAAACACATCATCTTTATCTAACCAAATACTCCTGCTACCCTTATACAGTTAAATAAATCATTTTTTTTTTAATACATTAGATAATGTGAGCATGTCGTTTTACCTTTCATTATACCAGCTCTCTGTTATGCTGCTTTGAGATACTTCATTCATCCCTCGGTATAGCAAACATGCCATGACAAACTGGTAGATTAAGCACTTATTCAATAACATATACAATCTTTCTACTACATTATAGAAAGGTTTATTTTATTATATTAATTCGCGACCTCCAAATTACAGTGAAGGTAATATAATTATTACTCCATGCCCATTCGAAAAACCATTATATTTGCTTAAATATTGAAAGTTAATTTTCTTTTTGCCACGTTATTGTAAAAGATAAAAATATTATATGAAAAGAGTTAAATCAATGTATTTTAAGAATATATCATTTCAAAAATATAATATTTCACAAATTGCTCATGCATTTATGTAAGTTGTGGTTAAAGTTATAAGTTTCCTTTGGCAGAGATTCAACATAAATAAATTTGAGATTCATAGCTAATGTCGACAGCGTGCATCAATCTTATAAGTGATGGTATGTGTTGGCATTATTAATGATAGTAGGTGATGAAGCCAATATGCGTTGGAGTAGCCAGGTGATAATAATAAATAGATTATAGGTTAGAAGACTACAATTGGTAATCGAAGGAGGACAGAAGATTGTTATTGGCGGCAATGAAAGTTGGAGAGTCATAGTTAGGTAGCAGTGGTTTGAGAATCATAGTAGGTGGGCAATAGAAGTATGTGGATCATAAACACCTGGTGATGAGGTTGGAAGACTATAGTCGATGGGTGACGGTGGTTGAAATGATCATAATAAGATACTATTTTTCTGAGGACTGTAGTCGACAAACGATGGAGGTCAAAAGGACTATAGTTTAACAATGGCAGTTAGATGAATATAATTGAAAAATGGTTGTCTAAGGGCCATAATTAACTAGCGACTGAATTTGAAAGGATCGTAGTTAGACAATGGTGGTCAGAGGATCATAGTCGAGTTATTATGATCTGAGAACTTTAGTTAGGTGATGATGATATGAAAATTATAGTCTACGGGAGAAAGAGGTCGGAAGGATCATAGTTGGGTGCCATTTCTCCAAGGAATGTAGTTGGCGAGTGATGGAGGTCATAAGGGCTATGGTTGGGCAACGATGGTCGATGTATCATATTCGGGTGATGATGATCCAAGGATCATAGTCGCGCAATAGTGGTTCGAGGACGGTAATCAATGGGTAACATAGGTTGGAAGGATTGTAATCAAACTATGGTGATTTGAGGATAATTGTGTAATGCCCCAAGGTCTAATTTTGAAAGAATTATCTATTTATTTTTTAATTAATCTACCATAGCCACTAGTCTTATTTCAACAAATTTAAGAAAATATTTTTAAAATTTTTTCAAATGGTTTATATTTATTGAAATGAGATTCATTTCTCTGGAAGATTAATTAATAATAAATAGACAATTCTTTAAAAATTAGACTTTAGGGGCGTTATACATAGTCGGGCAATAGTGGTTTGAGACTGTTGTCATAAGATGATAAAGGTCGAAGGACTATTGTTTATGGGCTACAAAGGTTGGAAGAACAATAGTCATGCTACGATGGTCGAAGGATACTAATCGGACAATCGTAGTCTGAGGGCCGTAATAGGGCGACAATGATAAGAAGATTATACTTAGTCAATTGTGGTCTAAGGATCGTTGTCAGGTGACGATGGTCCGAGTATCATAGTCGAAAGGTGATGAAAATAAGTAGGACTGTAGTTAGGTGATGGATGTTAGAGGATTCTAGTTGAGTGATTATGATTTGAGGATTGTGTTGTCGAGTGACGATAGTACAAGGATAGTAGTTGGTGGGCAACGGCGGTCAGGAGACGGTGGTTAGAAGATCGTGGTGGTTGGCTGATGAAGTCCCAATGGCAAAAGTTGGGTTGTGGCTTGATGGTGGTGCTCAAGTGGTGTGTTGGGATCCTTAATGCCCAAAGATTTCTTAAATCTCAAGAGAGAGAGTTTAGGTTTTTGCTCTAAGCTCCTCCAAGATCCCCTCTCTTGTAGAAAGCAGGGGCCTAATTTTTTTAGAGCAACATGAGTGTAAATATGAAAATTTTGGAACACTTCATCAAATTGTCCATATTAATTCCCTTTATCTAAAGCACTCACTCAACATTGAAGTGCCTTAATGATGTCGGAAATAAGTGATCTTGGCCTTAATGATTTGTCATGCCACATAGCTCGATTTGACTATTAGTAATCTAAATTTTGATACCATTTAGTCACCCCATTAATTTTAAGAATTGTTCTATTATGCTTTACGCCTTTAATTTGAGCTCATTCAAGTACAGAATGGACCATTTTTTATGATGTTAAGCTTGTCATGTCAAGATTCAACTTGATTATAAGTTTGCTAAAATTAGAGTTCAGATGATCAAGAATTTGATTTTGGAAGTTTTCAATTTGAATATGAATTGAGATTCATGCTCGATCAAGGTAAGCTTTGGAGATGTATTAATTATCCTTAGCATCATAATCGTTATAGTTTATATATATATATATATATATATATATATATATATATATATATATATATATATATATATATATATATATATATTTAGGGTTACAATTTCTGAATTTTATGCACTAAAATAGTTAATGCATTCTTTATATGTCACCAAAAATCATCTTTATCAGGCTTGAATCTCGAAGCATATATAAGTTGAAAACTTTCGAAGTAAATTCAAGATCATCCAAACTCCAATTTTACTAGACTTATAGTCAAATTGAACATCTCGAGGCCATGAACATAACAACGTCAAAATCAGTCAAATTCTAACCCAAATGGGTTCAAATCAAGAGGCCAAAGCGTATTTGGAATGTTCAAAGCATTTATTGGATGACCAAATGGTATCCAAATATGGCATGCTTATAGTTAAACTGAGCGGCTCGACGAGTCGAATCCTATGAGCCCAATATTGGTTAATTTTGTTATCAATAAGGCAATTAAATACTGAATGAATGGCCTATAGCTAAGGAAATTAGTATGGGCCATCTGATGGAGCACTCTGAATCTACCTCTATATTAGGGGAGTAAGGGAGCCGAGCTGGCTCAATCACAACTCGTTAACAAGTTCGTGAGTCGAGCTTATCTAGCTTCAAGCACTAGATTGAGCAGAATTCAAGCTTGTTGTATTATCAAGCTCGGGTGATGCTCAACTCGATTACTCTCGAGTGTTCTTGAGTGTCTCAATTAGTGATATTAATTTATTAAGGATGGGAAAACTACAAGCAAACCATGGAAGGCAGAAGGTCCAGGCAAAGGCAGAAGCGAGGCGTAGCGTGGAAGCATGGACGACGTCTGTACGTGTGAATCGCGGAAGGTTTGCAAGCTCATTTTTCAATGACATGAGCTAAGATCGAGTTTGCCTTATGAGCTCGACTCATGTTTGAGCTTAGGTTTTGGCTTGCGAGTTGACCTCTAGTTAGGCATGACTCAAGCTTGACTCAACTTGTTTGCAACCCTACCTAGATTTTCACCACATTTACAAGGTGTGCCACTCAAAACAATTATAAATACTCCCACTCTTTATATGAGGGAGACCTTTAATTAGAGCTTAAAGAGAGCTTAAAGACTTCAAGGATCCTAGAGTTTTACCCAAGCACCGTCGCTGACAAACTTCTGTTGACCGTCGTTGGACCACCACCTAGCCTCCAACCATTACCATACCACCACATGTCCGTTGACCGTCACTGAACAACCACCCGTCCCTTGATCGTCGCTAGAACACCGCCTAGCCGCCTTCGCCGCAAGACCTCTACTCGGGCGCTGATCGTCACCGAACCATTGCTTGTCCTCTGATCACCATCAGACCTCCACCAGACCTCCACCAGGCAAGCATCGACGCACATTTGTGACCTATGTATAACAATTAAAGCATATTTGAGAATATGTGAGAATTACACAATTTTTTATAATGATAGGCAACAAAAAATCTTTCAAAGCAAAGATGCAAAATTTCAATAAATAATCAAATTAGCAGGAATTGTGTAAAATATTGTTGTAAGGCTAATCATATTACATCACTATTATTTAACATGTAGATAATTTTTTATTCAATAAAAACCTCACAAATACAGTTCCTTCTGCCTACATCGTTCACCAACTAGTCCCTCCAACCCCCATCACCCGCTAAACTAAGGACCCTCCGACCTCTATTTCTCACTGAATACGAGCCCACTAACCTTCATCTCCCGCTGACTAAGGTCTCTCCGACCACCATCTATGGCTAACTACAGTCCCTCTGACCTACAATCCCTCCGAGCTCAATTCACACTAACCTTCATCTCCCGCTGACTAAGGTCTCTCCGACCTCCATCTATGGCTAACATGTAGATAATTTTTTATTCAATAAAAACCTCACAAATACAGTTCCTTCTGCCTACATCGTTCCGACCACCATCTATGGCTAACTACAGTCCCTCTAACCTACAATCCCTCCGACCTACAATTCCACTAACCTTCATCTCCCGCTGACTAAGGTCTCTCCAACCTCCATCTATGGCTAACATGTAGATAATTTTTTATTAAATAAAAACCTCACAAATACAGTTCCTTCTGCCTACATCGTTCACCAATTAGTCCCTCCAACCCCCATCACCCGCTAAACTAAGGACCCTCCGACCGCTATCTCTCACTGACTACGAGCCCACTAACCTTCATCTCTCGCTGACTAAGGTCTCTCCGACCACCATCTATGGCTAACTACAGTCCCTCTGACCTACAATCCCTCCGAGCTCCTTCGCCACTTGACTATGGTCCCATTGATCACCATTGTCTACATACTATTGTTCCTCCAACCTTCGCCCCCCGCTGACTATAGTCCCTCTAATCACCTTGGCCCACCAATTAAGGTCCTTCTGACCACTATCACCTGCCGATTACAGTCTCTTCAACCACCATTACTTGCCTACTAGGATCTCTCTGTTCTTCATCGCTCATCCGAACACCGTCACTAGCCAACTACAGTCCCTCCGACCACCGTTACCCGTCGACTACAATCTCTCTAACCTTCATCGCTTGTCGACTATGGTCCCATCGACCTCCATCGCCTGCGGACTATAATCCCTCCTACCTCTATCATCCATCAACTATAGTCCCTTCGACCATATGGTCCCACAGACCTTTGTCGCCCATCGACTAAGGTCTGCCTGGCCTCCATCACTCGCCAACTACGATACTTTCAACCTGCCTCATCGACATCGATGGCCCGTCTGACCAATGTTGCCTGATTATAGCCTACTGATTAAACGGACAAGCCAACATTCTCTTGAGAATAACTCTCATATCACTATGTTCTTCCAACTCCCATCATATAATGTGATCTATATGATGTATATTTACTACGCCAAGCCAATGTCTTTCTCTCATAGAAGTGTCTCATTTGTAATAAAAAATACACTACAAAATTTTTTTTAACTACGGTAAACCCCGTCATCATTTTACCTTTTCATAATTTTTCATGTAAAAATCTTGTTTTCCCTTATGACTCTCGCACCCCTCTCTCTTTATTTATATATGTGCTTAATCTTCGTTCAAAGTTACTCTTTATATGGAGGGAGAGAGAGAGAGAGAGAGAGAGAGAGAGAGAGAGAGAGAGAGAGAGAGAAATTCAATCTCATTAAATATGATTTTCAACCAAAAAAATATGAATCTCAAAGCTCAAAATTAACGCGAACTTTTGAAAATACTTCAAAAGCTATCCCAGTAAATGTTCCCCAATACATCCCGCTTGATAAAGGCAAACCTCCCTAAATTATTATGCCCTGTTGCTCAAAACCCTCAAATGAACATTTATTTCTTCATTTTCTCAGCGTGGTAGCCTGCTTAAGTTAACAAACGATCAAGCCAAAACTACACAGTGGCCCTCTAAACCATTATAGTTCGATTGAACACCTCGACGGTGCCACATGACAAGTCATTTTTATGCTCAATTGACAAATATCTCCTTTTTATGAAATGAAACTACGCGAATGCAACAATTTTACAAATAAGCAAATAAAAATTGCTTATTTCATGATAACTACACACTTTCATTAGAGCATTATTCTTCTTTGAATCAAGGTATAGATAGCAACACAATAAAACAATAATAATTCATAAAAATAGGTGACTGTACAAGATAAGTTTGTCATTCATTTGAAAAAATAAGTTATAATTACAAAAATTGTCATCCCTCCATTTATTACACAAAATTGCTTGACATATATATGAATGACATACATTATAAAATTCACAAACACTAAAAACTAGTATTACATTGCTCTAATACTTAAATACTACATGAAGACAATAACTTTCTGATGAAAGAATCTATCAAAAAATGAACAAAGACCATAAAAAATTATATTTCTTGCAGATTTTAGTTCAGAGAAAATCTTGGCCGGAAAGGAATTCCGATGGCTGACTATCCCTAAAAAAATTTGCTGGAAATCTTAAGCAAAAATAAATGGTAGGAAATCTACTAGTTGGCCAGCTGGAGTTGTTACCAGCATATCTAAATTGTCAAAATTTCAGGCGGAGCAATAAATCTTCCCTAAATTTGAGTGATTTAGATATGCAGATAAAACTTTTGTTGGTTATTACCATAAAAAATTTCAGTTAAAATCCATCAAAATATATAATTGTTTTTATTTTTGAAAAAGTGGGCTAAATGGAGTTTGGCCAACTCACGAAACAAGAATGATAACCAGAAGAAGCCCAATGTAATCTCAATATTTGAATTAACGATACTTAGAGCATTTGCGTTTGCATCTGCGAACAAATAAACTTGCTCCAAATACAAACCATAACAATTACATGCAGTTAGGAGCAACTAAAAATTCAATAAAGTCTTGTCAAAGAACTTATAACTATCACCAGCTAAATAAGTATTAAAATCATAAACGGAAGACAATTATCTTAGACATCATGATGTAGATAAAAACACAAAAATGCTATCTGCCAAACATTTACATAGAATAAACTATTTAAATGATTCTTTCCTCTTCATAATTAGTTATAATCTGATGGCAGGAAAAGAAAATTTTCATCCTCCAAAATCTAAATAAAATTTCAAGCTTACAAAGGAATTGTAATTCAACAAAAATATTTTTTACATGTAAAATAATGATTGTGAAAATTATTCCTCAAGAATTTGATGAAATATTCCACTGACCATAAACCGCTAAACTATATAAGAAATTAATGCTCAATTTTCATTCAAAAATTAAATCCGGATGTCTAAATTAAATAATTATTTACATTTAAAATTAAATTTATTGATATAACAGAAAGACAAAAACATATTAGTAATTTATGAAGTAAAATATGTATTAAACAATGTGTATGCTACTAAAGAAAAAAATAAACTTATCATGAATTAATAAGTTTACAAATTAAAACATTTTCATGATAAACAAAAGAAACAAAATATATTTTAGCATTAGTTTAAGAAAAAGGACAACCTAATCTAAGCATTCTAAAATAACCAACAGATTTCAGGAAATTTGGAAAGATATAAAGCTCCAAGCATTGTACAACAACCAAGAGAAGCAATTTGAGTGAGGTTCTTCTAGATAAATTAAAAGTTCACAATATTGTGAAAAAGTGAAGGTAAATCATCAATTTCAGGTGATAATGAGGGAAAAAGGCTTAATATATTGTCATTCGCTTAACATAAAAATTTATTGTATGATCAACTAAATTATTAACACAATGCATGTCAAATCAGACAAAGCAAGAGCATAAAATTACTCGAATAAAGAGAGTCAGAAGAAGTGAAAAGGGCTTCAAGTGAATGTTACAATATTTCTCAATGAAAAGTGTGCATAAAATTAAAATGCAATTACGTATTTTGATTGCAATTATAAAATTCTTACATCTCATACACTAAAAGAGACTTAAAAAATGAAAGGAAAAAAAAAAAGATACATTAGTTAATTTCCAATTCCAATGAATACCTGACTTTAGGATGCATCAGTCTTCTTGCATCTCTCCTTTACTTGTTTTTGTGCACAAATAATAAATTCACCTTATTCTGCTCTTCTTTTTATTCTTCTTTTCTTTCGTCTTCCCACTCAAAACTTTACTCGACTTTCTATTTCATTATTGATTTTGCAGCATTTGAGCATGGGACTTAACCATCAATTCCTGTAAAGAAGGATGACCAGAATCCAAAGCAGAAACATGTACCAAAAGTCACAAATAAGCATTTAGAGCAACCATTCTTATGTTTTTTACCTACAATATAAGCTCAATATTTAAGAGAAAAGTATGGAGTCCATGATGGGATGATAAATTATAATGAAATCGTACAAGTTTTCAGGACCTATAAACTCGAAGGTCACCAAATCGATAATTACTACCTTGAGGAAAAAATAATCCTTAATATAATACAATAAGCAAGCAAAGGAATTAAATTCAAAACAATTTCAGAGGCTATAAGACTTCTAATCACAACAAACATGCGTAGTCTAGCTGACAAGTCACCATTTTTAATGAAAATAATGAAATGAAATCATGAAATTCATAACAAAGTTTTGTTCAATAAGCCATATTGAATTAGCAACTGAAAAGATAAAAAATGGTGTGATTTCAATGTTGTCAGATTGCATTTAAAGAAACCAACGATTTGGAGTAGTTATGATGCAATTAAAAAATAAAGTTTAAGAGACAATGAAAACAGTAACTTTCTGATGGGAGAATCTCTCAAAAAATGAACAAAATAAATCAAAATTATATTTCTACCAGATTTTAGTTCATAGAAAATCATGGCCGGAAATGATTTCTGATGGCTGAATATCCCTAAGAAAATTTGCTGGAAACCTACTAGTGGGCCAGCTGGAGTTGTTACCAGTATATCTAAATTGTAAAAATTTCAGGCAAAGCAATAAATCTGTCATAAATTTGAGTGATTTAGATCTGCTGGTAAAATTTTTGTTGGTTAGTACCATAAAAAAATTGAATCAAAATATAGAATCATTTTCTTTCTGAAAATGTGGGCTAAATGAAATTAGATGAACTCGAGAGACAAGGGTGATAACCAGAAGAAGCCCAATGCAATCTCAATATTTGAACTAATGATACTAAGAGTATTTGAGATTGCATGCGTCTGCGAACAAATAAGACCAACTCAAAATTAAATGAAGCCCCGTCAAAGAACTCCTAACTATCACTAGCTACATAAAACTCTTGTTAGTAAAAACTACGTTTGAAACAGTATTAAGAATATTTACATAGAGTAAAATATTTAAATGATTCTTTCCTCTTCCTAATTAGTTGCAATCGGATGACACGAAAAGAAAATTTTCATCCTCCAAAATCTAAATCAAATTTCCAGCTAACAAAGGCATTGTAAGTCAACAAAAAGATTTTTTACATGTAAGGCAATGATTGTGAAAACTATTCCTCAAGAATTTGACGAAATATTCCACTGCCCATCAAGCCACAGGTATTAAGACAACCACATACTATTCAACAAAAAAGTTAGTGCACATAAACAACGCTTCAAATTAAGGCAATTAATAGTCAAATCGGATGTTTGTATTAATTTCGAACAAGCTTTCCTAGTAAACGAGTCACATAAAAGAAAATAAAGATGTTTAAACTAATGTGACACACAATGAATAAAAAGAATATAGATCCATTCCTAGATGGTAGGAGTATATTTTTCGATAGTGAAATACAAATTTGAAAGAAATTTATGAAAAATATTTAGCATTAAATCAAATATAATTCATCATTTTTTACCAAAAATACTAATTTGCAAAATAACTTTTTTACACAAGAACCTAGCGCAAATTCAAAACAAATTAGGCGGGTTATAAAATTATAATAAATTTATATGAGAATATATAAGAAATTCATGCTCAATTTTCATTCAAAAACTAAATCCTGATGTCTAAATTCAAAAATTATTTACATTTAAATTTATATTTATTGATATAACTGCAAGACAAAAACCTAGTAGTCATGTAAGAAGTAAAATATGTATTAAACAATGCGTATGCTACTAAAGAAAGAATTAAGCTTATCATGAATTAATAAGTTTACAAATTAAAACATTTTCATGATAAACAAAAGAAACTAAATATATTTTAGCATTAGTTTAAGAAAAAGGACAACTTAATGTAGTCATTCTAAAATAACTAACAGATTTCAGGAAATTTGGAAAGATATAAAGCTCCACGCATTGTACAACATCCAAGAGAAGCAATTTGAGTGCTTGCAAGTGATGACTAAAAAACATCTAGAAGCTATTTTAGATAAATTAACTGTTCACAATATTATGAAAAAGTGAAGGTAAATCATCAATTTTAGGTGATAGTGAGGGAAAAAGGCTTAATATATTGTCATTTGCTAAACAAAAAAATTTATTGTATGATCAACTAAAATATTAACATAATGCATGCCAAACCGAACAATGCATGAGCATAAAATTACTCGAATAGAGAGAAAGAAGAAGTGAAAAGGGCTACAAGTGAATGTTACAATTATTTCTCAGTGAAAAGTGCACATAAAACTAAAATGCAATTATGTATTTTGATTGCAACTATAAAATTCTTATATCTAATACGCTAAATGAGAGTTAAAAAACGAAAGGAAAAAAATGATGCACTAGTTAATTTTCAATTTCAATGAATACCTGACTTTAGGATGCACCGGTCTTCTTACATCCCTACTCTTCTTGTTTTTGAGCACAAATAATAAATTCACCTTATCCTGCTTTCTTTCATCTTCGCACTCAAAACTTTCCTTGACCTTCTATCTCAATATTGATTTTGGAGCATTTGAGCATCCGACTTAGCCATCAATTCCTGTAATGGAAGGATGACAAGAAACCAAAGCAGATACATGTATGAAACCACAAACAATCATTCAGAGAAACCATTATTAAGTTTTTTACCTACAATATATATATATATATAAGCTCAATATTTAAGAGAAAAGTATAGAGTCCAAGACGGGATGATAAATTATAATGAAATCATACAAGTCTTCAGGACCTATAGACTCAGAGGTTACCAAATCTATAATTACCACCATGACGAAAAAATAATCCTTTTAAAAAATACAATAAGCCAGCAAAGTAATTAAATTCAAAACAGTGCCAGAGGCTATAAGACTTCTAAACACAACAAACATGCATAGTCTAACAGTCAAGTCACCATTTTTAATGAAATAATGAAATGAAATCATGAACTTAATACAAGGTTTTGTTCAGTATGCCAGATTGAATTAGAAACTGAAAAGATAAAAATGGTGTGGTTTCAATGTTGTCTGACTGCATTTAAAGAAACCAACAATTTGGAGTAGTTATGATGCAATTATTTAATTGATCAAAAAAATCGTATTGGAATTTTGTGCTAATCAGTTGTTTAAAATAAACACTTGCTTGGAATTCTTATAAAGGAAAATATATAGATTTGTGAAATCAATAAGAGAAACATACCCCAAAAGTGCAATTTTCCCATGGCGCATGGCCTCCCTCTAGTTTGGATCATTCAACAATGTCCTCATCTAATAGTGGTAAATGCGCTAAAACTAGCAAAAGGTGTTGTGCTTGCTCCCTTACCTGTAGCTTTTTTCACAGTTGAAGTTTCATAAATTTTCCATAACCTCAATGTTTCATCGCCAGCTGCTGATGCTACTCTACATCCATCAGGGCTTTGAGACATGCACAGAACCCGAGAAAAATGGCCATTGAGTTCAACTAACTTCTCCATAGATGGATACCTCCACAATGCCAAATTGTTATGAGGTAGACCATGAGAGCTCAACAACTCTCGCTCATTCTTACTCCAGACAAGTCCAGAAACCTGTGAGCTAGTATCAACTGAACTAAGACAATTTCCTATGTCTGTGTTCCAAAATCTGAGGCATCCATCACTCTCACCACCGCCAGTGGCAAGCAAGTTTCTCTGAAAAGGACACCATGCAAGAGCTTTAACTGCACCCGTATGCTCCTCAAACCGGTGGAGCCACTGGCTTTGATTTGAAGTTGTGTTAGAGGAAGCCATGGAGCAATCCCACACATGAACAAGATTGTCATTACCTCCGCTGGCTAACTTTTCTCCAGAACCCGACCATTTTAGCCCACAAACCTCCATATGGTGCCCTCTATATTTTTGGACAACGTGGGATCTAATTCTCACGTCATTGTTAACAATATTTCCATCCATTCCACCTGTTGTGAGGATACCTCCATTCCAAGCAAGAGTTCCTACTCTGGACTGATGAATGCCTTCTAGAGTTCTCAATGGACGATTTGATGTAACGTCCCACAACTGAACAAAAGAATTGGACAACCCAAGGGCAATGTTCTTCCCATCGGGAGCCCAAGAGACGCTGCTCACAGGACCAACATGATCATCAAATGTCACCAATTCAAAAGCTGATCCGACAGAAGCATCCCACAAGTAAACTGAGTTCCCAAGGGCAATAGCAAGGATATTTCTTTTTCCCCAATCAAGCAGATTTAAATAAAAATCATCCTCCAAATTAGGCGCATCAAGTATCCTCTCAGCAGATTGAGGAATATACCTCTTATTCTTCAAAGGCCTTCTATGATTGGAAGGAGAACCAAAGAAAATTTCTGGGAATATCTCTTCAGTCGGCGCGGAAGGCTTGCTATTGAATTCAAGTATCCGAGTTCGATTCTGCAAAAGAACGCGGTCAAGAATCTCCCTGTAGGCCCCTTTTCCATTTCCTGAAGATGATATCCCGGAATTGTTCTCCTTCTCCTTTCTTGGAGCGGCCATTAACATATAGTGGGCGATGTCAAGGTTCATTGCGGATCTATTCGGAATAAATCTATCGCCACCACCTTGCCGCGAAGAGGAAGATTTGGAAGAGAAACGACCTAAATTGCGACATATTGCTCTGGCATCCATCAAAAAAAGATTAATCCAAAGAAATAAATAAAATTAATTCTGTAAGACAAAAAGAAATAATAATGATGAAAGCTTCAGCAAGGTCGAGATGCAGGCTGAAATGTTGATGGTAGCGGAATATAGTTAGGGTTATGGAACTCCGTCAACCGTTCACAAACCGCAAAGAGTCGCAACCCAAAACAGATTTCTCAGAGATGATCCGTAAGCTTGCTGGAAGATTTCGAAGGAATTGCGCGCAGTAGCCAGTGAAAGCACAGAACTTGGGTTTTGAGTGTAGAAGAAAGCAGACAACGGCAGAACTATGAATTAAAATTCTGAAGGGAGTCTGCTTCCATTTATAGGGGGGTTTATGCTTATTTTTAGAAGTTTTTTTTTAATTATTTTCGGAGATGTATTTTTGGAAAGATTGCCTAACAAATCTAAGAAATCAAAATTCAGAAGTAAGATATTTAAGAAAATTCAAATTTTAGTTTCCTTTTAGAGCTTTTATTTATTTTTTAAAATTTAAATGATTTGTCTTTAAGATTTCTGTTTCCAAAACTAAAGATATATATAATTAGAATATTAATCTAATGCGATAAAGAAATGTATTGACCATCACAATTAAAGCATCTAACATCTAACTTATAATTGTCATTGAAATTTTAAAAATTATAATATTATTATAACAATAAACAGCAGAAGTTTTTAAACATCAATAACACGTACCTAAATGCTAAATTAATAAATATATAAAATTTGTTTTAAAAAAACTACAACATTTAATTTTTCCTTATATTATAATTATTCGGAATTGAATATCAAACAATTTATTTGCATAAATTTAAAAGTACAGTTTGTCATCTTACTTTTAGTAATATATTATAAAAATATATACTTAAAAAAAAACTAATTTAATTAGGTGTGCATTAAGCGCAAATAATTAATAAAAATATATTAAAAAAATTATTAATGAGTATATGATACTATTTTAATTATCATTTATTTCTTTAATACCAAAAAATTTTAAGTTAATTCATTTATGTAATTTTATTATTGTTATGTGTTGGAACATTCAATGTGGTAGAGAGAAAATGTTTAATAACTTTATTTTTGAAGATCTAGCACACACATAGATAAAAAGAATAGTACAAGAATAATAAGACAATATTTTTTTATGTGAAAAATTTATGAAAGAATAGAATCATACAGCTTGATTTAGTTGAAATGATTTAACTCATTTTTATAATTAATTCCAAATGATACTTCTTTTTAGAGAAGTCATTGATATAATGCATATAACATATCTATATCTATATTACTTGCGTCTCTTATAACTCTTCCCAAAATGAATCACAATGGTACATTTGCAAAATAAATCCTATCCCATGCGTTCGGCGAAAACTCTTTGTATTTTATGCACTCTTTTGTATCACGTATAATAACTATTAAAAAATCCTTTCAATCCACCTCAATCTTCATGGCAGAAATGTCTAGATTTTCTTCACAGTTGCATCAGTGTTCAAGGTCTACATCTTTTCACTTTATCTCTCTCTCTCTCTCTCTCTCTTATGTTTTCATTGTTGAAACTTTAAAAACTTTTTTTTTGGAAAATTAAGGGCCAAGCCCATTTTCATTGTGTTGATCTGTGTTGACCTCTGTTATGATAAACAAAAATAATAAAAAAAAGGAGAGAGCCTAAACCATTACCTGAGGCCGAATGCTGTTGCCCATGTCGATATTATGGAGAAATCCCGCTCTGTCGCTACAGTGTCGCAGCCTGCAAACGGCGCTGAAGGGTCCTTTCACGCACACATCAAGCATCTTGATCCCACTCTCGCTCTGTCGTTAAAAGCCCAATGAGCGAGGCCTTCAGTTGCTGCTACTCTCGGCTTCTCCACATGAACCCTCCGATCCTTCTTGCTTCCCACAACTGAAACCCAATCAACGTCTGTATACCTTTGATCGGACATTAGTTCTAAACCAAGCCAAGCTCCAGGAATTCCGACGAAGGCCCTCCGAAAAAGGCCTAGCCAAGCTCCCGTCGCTATTTCCTACTCCCGATTCTGCCTTTTGTCCGTCTGTCGAAGTCGACCGAGCCCAAGTAGACGACCGACCCCGTCCAGCTCTCCTTCTATACCGAATTCGAGCTCCGCGGGCTCAATCTCCTGCGACCACTCAGCCAACGCAAGCTCCCCGACTACCTCATCCTCTATTTCCCTATGCCGTGCCCTCTTCTTCCCCGATTTTCACAGAGAGAGAGAGAGAGAGAGAGAGAGAGAAGATAACTACTTACCTTGATCCCAAGAAGCTTCCATAGACGAATCCTCCAAGTGCCTCTACATTCTCCCATCCGATCTCACGCCAAGAAACTTTTATTGTTAAATAGTTGCTATTTGAATGCTTTACATTTTGCAACTTATGTAGTTTTGATGATTCCAAACATTATTGTTCAAATGTGTAGTTTTCTCCTAACAATTTTAGAAGATTTGTATTTGCTCTTGTGTGTACTAATATTTCAGGAAAAATGAACTCCAGACTACGAAGACTTCAAATCAAATTCAGAATGAGATACTTTGTAAAATTTGAAGTTTGCACTTCTTTGTAATTAAATTGAAAGGGAGTGATTGAAATTGAGTGAATAAAAACATACACACACACATAAAGAGATCATAAAAAATTTATACTGATCGTACTGAACGATATCCGTTCGTACGGGACGATCAGACAGTTATCTCCTATTGAGCACATGGAACGAATAGGAACTTGCTTAAAAATTTTTCTAAGTCCTATTCGTCCGGGATGAATTTAACAATCGTCCAGGACGATTGGTTCTCTGGAAAATTTTCATTCAGAAGAAATTAAATTATCGTCAATGGCGATTGGTTCTCTGGAAAATTTTCATCTCGACGAAATTAATAATCGTCCGGAACGATCTGGTCTCTGGAAAATTTTCATCCAGACGAATAAATTTTTGTCCAAACGATTAACCGACTTAAAACAGTTTTCAGCAGTTTCTAGAACCGACCTAGTAATAACCGTTCGTACCGGACGAACTTAGTTCGTACGGGATGATCAGCGTGTATGAAAAAATTTTGTACACATATACAAATAGGATCGTTTCAAAGCGTTTAAGTAAAATCGTCCAGGACGATCCACGATCGTACGGGACGATCCACTGCGTACAGAATTGAATACTTGCAGTTTTTGGGCGGTTTTTCTTGTCTATTGTATAAATAGTCCAAATTAGACTGCCACCCAATCTTTTTGTCATTTGATCTTCGTGCCTCTTGAGAGAATAGCTAAGGAGAGAGTGTGAGAGTGCATTCAAGGGAGGATTCCTACCACTGGAGCGTGAAGGCTTCACTTGGAGTTCAAAGGTAAGAATCTCTTCTTGTGAATTGGGATTACTTCACTCTTTTCTTTCTTCCTTCTAGATTTCTTGTGAGAAGATCTGTCAAGGAGATCCGGTTCGCTGTCGACACTTGGAGAGTGTGAATAGCTGAAGGATTCGCAGCCTACACTTGGAGAGTGTGAATAGCCGAAGGGTTCGTTGCCTACACTTGGAGAGTGTGAATAGCCGAAGAGTTCGCTGCCTACACTTGGAGAGTGTGAATAGCCGAAGGGTTCTCTGCCTACGCTAGGAGAGTGTGAAAGGACGACGGTTCTCTGCCAACACTAGGGATTGTGTAAAAGGACAACGGTTCTCTGCCGCACCGGGGAGTGGTAAAAAAAGTGTGTTGTAAAGGCTTCTCCGCCTTGCTGTGGGTGCAAAAGGAGAGTCACTATTGATATTAGTGCAATACTCAGAGGGTGCCTCTGGGGAGTAGATGTAGGTCTGGTTTTAGACCGAATCACTATAAATTTGGTGTCATTTACTTTTCTATTTTTACGTTTCCGCATTTTAATTCTTAGTCTTAAAAACTCTGTGGTTGAAAAACTTTTTCTACAAAACTTAAAAGAAATAATTTTTATTTCGGTTCAACATAATTTCAAAAAGAGGGTTTTAAATTTTTAAACTACCAATTCACCCCCCTCTTGGTAGCCTTTGGGACATTAACTTAGGCTTAACAACCTAATTACTAGACTCAACAAGTGGTATCAGAGCTTCGTTTCAAAATAATAAGTTTGAACTACTTTTTGATTAACGTAGATGGCTACATTCGGAAATTGAAACACACCTGAAGGTTACTCTATCACTAGACCTCCACTGTTTGACAATATTCCTTTTGATTTTTGAAAAACACGCATGTCTACTTTCTTACAGTCACTTGATTATCGTATGTGGATGCTAGTCCAGGAAGGTTACACAAAACCAACTAGATTAGTTGATGGAGTTAGAGTAGAAACACCTTTTACAGATTGGACTATAGAAGAACATGACTTAGCACAATTAAATGCCAAATGTCTAAATAGTTTCTTTTGTGCTTTAAAATCTGAAGACTACATGCGGGTTTCCACTTGCAAAAGCGGAAAGGACATATGAGATAGACTTTGTATAACTTATGAAGGGACAATTGAGGTTAAGCAATCAAGACTCAATATCTTGTTACATGACTATGAACTGTTTCGCATGAAACATAATGAATCTATTTCTGACATGTACACAAGATTCACACAAATTGTCACTTCTTTGCATGCACTTGGTAGGGAATTAACAAATACTGAAATGGTCAATAAAATTCTTCGATGTTTACCTACTGCTTATGATGCTAAAATTACTGCAATTACAGAGTCTAAAGATCTAAACATATATTCTATTGACAATCTTCTTGGTTCACTCATTGCTTATGAGCAAGGAGTAAGTCAAAGAAAGATTGATGCATTTGAACGACGAAAGGAGAAAAATATTGCATTAAAGGTGGAAGAGTCAGAGAGTGAACACTCACAACCTGAGAATGAAGATGATATTGCACTGATGACTAGACAATTCAGAAGCTTTTTAAAGAGAAAGCAGAAGAGATGCCAGCAATGGAACAGAGGTAAGTTTAACAGAAATGACAGGGTTTCTAATGAAGTGATTTGTTATGAATGTAGGAAACCAGGTCATATAAAGATTGATTGCCCAAAACTCAAAGCCACTCCTAGCAAGGAGAAGGTAGAGGAGAAACCAATGGTAAAGAAGGGCAAGAAGAAGTTTCAAAGAGCTTTCTGGGCGGACTCAGCTTCAGACTCATCTGAGATTGAAAAAGAAGAAGAAGTCACCAACCTTTGCTTGATGGCAGATAATGTTGAACAATCAGATCAAGAAGAGGTATGTGACTTAACCTATGATGAATTGTTTGAAGTTTCTGAACACATGCATGATGCATATAGGAAAATGAAAAAGATGCATGCTAGTTTAAATTTAGAACTGGAAGAGCTTAAGAAGGAACACGAAATCCTTAAGAAAGATCATGCTTTAATAGATGACAACCACATGAAATTACTTGATGAATATGATGACTTGAATAAAAATTTTGAGAATTTAAAATCATCCTATGCTGAACTTGAAAAAGATTTTAAAAATTTTAAGGATGAATCTGAGAGAAAAACATATCGAATCAATTATACAAATCGAATCTAGGAAGATATGAATTCATTTTATAAATTGACAATAAGAGCTCTCGAGGATAATAGAAATCCCCCTAAACTTGAAGATTTTATAAATCCTAAATATTATCCTAAATTTATGAAATCCCTTAGAAGACAATCAAATGGAAGAAAACTTAGGAATATTTTTCCTAATGTTAAAAGTAATAATTGTGGATTTTTAGGACATATAACTCACACCTGTACTTTGAAGATGAAATCTAATATGGTGTGGAGACCTAAGATGCATAAACCTAGACATATCATACATGCATCTGATTATAAATTGTTAAAAGGTGAACCCAAACTTGTTTGGGTTCCCAGGTCTAACATTTGAGAGTTTTGCAGGAGTGCTCTCACACAAGACCTCGTGGGAGCATATGGTACCTGGACAGCGGATGTTCAAAGCATATGACTGGAGATACTGCTCAATTCATAACGCTGGAAGCCAGGAGTGGAGGCAAGGTTACACTTGGAGATAATACAACAAAAAAATTGATTGGATCTGGTATGATTAGAAATTTTAAAAACTTTTTCATAGATAATGTGTTATTGGTTGAAGGCTTAAAACATAATCTGTTAAGTATAAGTCAGCTATGTGATAAGGGCTATAATGTGAAATTTTTACCTACTAGCTGCATATTAAGCCTAAATGGAAAAGAAGTCTTAAATGAAAAAAGGGTAAACAATGTTTACATGCTAGATCTGAATTCTATTCAATCTCCTACTGCTTTTTGTTTAAAAATTGTTTCTGATGAATCATGGCTTTGGCATAGGAGACTTTATCATTCTAGTATGAAAAACCTTAGAAGAATTACCCAAAAGAACTTAGTGAGAGATATACCAAAACTAGACTTTACTAAGGACCACCTTTGTGATGCATGTCAATTAGGAAAACAAGTGAAGTCCTCTTTTAAGTCCAATAAGGATCTTAGAACTAGTAAACCTTTAGAAATTCTTCACATGGATCTTTTTGGACCAGTAGGAACTGTAAGTCTAGGAGGGAAGGTATACGGATTTGTTATAGTGGATGATTTCTCAAGATTCACTTGGGTTAGATTTCTTTTTCATAAAAGTGAATCATTTGAGGAATTCAAAAAATTTTCAACTTGGATTCAAAGAAAACTAGGATGTGAAATAATTTCTTTACAAAGTGATCATGGAGGAGAATTTGAAAATGAAAGATTTAAAAATTTTTGTAAAGAAAAAGGGATTGATCACAATTTTTCTGCACCTAGAACCCCTCAACAAAATGGGGTAGTTGAAAAAACAGAACATTAATAGAAGCCGCCCGAGCAATGTTGGCAGAATACTCACTTCCTAGATATTTTTGGGCTGAGGCGGTTAGCACTGCATGCTATGTTCTGAATAGGGTGAATGTGAGATCAAATTTAAATAAAACACCCTATGAGTTGCTAAAAGGTAGAACACCTAACTTGTCTCATTTGCATGTATTTGGTTGCAAGGTGTTCATTCATAACAATGAAAAATCTGCCTTAGGAAAATTTGATCCAAAATCAGATGAAGAAATTTTTGTTGGATATTCAAGTGTTGGAAAATCTTATAAGGTATTCAACAAAAAAACTTTAATCATTGAAGAAACCACACATGTTGTATTTGATGAATCTGGAAATTTGGAAGAGCCAAATATTGTTGAAGAAGAGATTGAGAAAAACTCCCAAAAGATTGATAGAATAAATTTGGAAGAAAATGTGGAAGAAAATTTAGAAAGAGAAAACCCATTGCCTAGAGATTTGAGATTTTCTAAAAAACCATCCAAGAGAATTGATTATAGGTGAACCTAGTGAGGGTGTTAGAATTAGGCATGGATTAAACAAGGAAGTCATTCATTCAGCCTTTATTTCAACAATAGAACCCACTAATATTGATCAAGCACTTCTAGAACATGTCAATTCATTGGAAATTCATTAGTTTCTTGGTCCAGTAGAAAATAAAATTCAGTAGCCCTATCTACTGTAGAAGCAGAATACATTGCATTAGAAAGTTGTGTGGCACAAGTACTTTGGTTAAAACAACAGTTGATTGATTTAGGATTAATTATAGGCACTATTTTAATTTATTGTGACAATACTAGTACTATTTGCATTTCTAAAAATCCTATTCAACATTCTAGAACCAAACACATTGACATAAGACATCATTTCATAAGGGATCATGTATCCAAGGGAGAAATTGAACTCACACATGTTTCAACTGAAAATCAACTTGCTGACATTTTTACAAAACCTTTAGCTTTTAATACCTTCAGTACATTAAGAACAATGCTAGGTGTTATTGATTTGAATGTCTAAATAAAAATGTTTTTGCAACATTGATATTTATGTTTTCTTAGTTATTTATCTTTAATTTTTATTTTGAATTTTGTGATTTTTGAGTGTTTTGAATGAGTTTATTTTAGAGTCTGTGGTTTTGTCTTTGTTTTCTGTGTTTTGAATGTTTTGTTTGATTTTTTTCAATAAAAAAAAAATTCAAAAATCCAAAAAATGTGTTGAAATCGTCCGGGACGAAATTTTTCGTACTGGACGATGTGTGTAAGATTCAGTTTGCGTGATATGAAACGTTTTGAGAGCAGTTTTAATGTAGTTCGTCTGTACGATCTTATAATCGTCCAGGATGAAATTTTTTTTTTTCTCTCAAACGTCGGGATGATTGAATGCAGCGGTTGAGTGGATAAGGCAGTTTTAAATGTGAAGTTCGTTCGTCCAGACGAACAGACGTCGTTTCATTGTAGGGGACGGTTTTCAACTGACATTAAAATGAATTAATTTTTGATCTTCTGTACGAAAAATTTTCGTCTGTATGATCGGTAAAGTCAAAAAGCCTGTACAAAGGGATGAATCATAAATTGTGTTGATTACGAAAAGCCGTTACATTTTGGACGAATTAGATCGTCTGTACAAAATTTTTTCGTCCAGACGACAATGATTTTCGTCCAGGACGAACTGTTTTCGTCCAGGACGAACGTATCGTTTTTCTTTAAATATGAAGGCTTTCTAATTCAACAATCACACTTCCAAACTTCACTTTCAGTCCCTTTTGACTTTAAATCGACAATGGCCTCCTCAAGCAAAAGACAAAAGGTGTTGGTGAAGAAACCCCACAGGAATGCCTCTGAAAACTTCCTGTCAAAAGCAAATGAGGAATCTTTTTCTCGTTTTGCCTCCGCCAAAATAACTCCCTCTCGCATTCTGATTCAAAGCGAGATTCACTTCAAGGTAATGCACCTTTTTGCCTCCACCCAATTTCAATTCATTCTTTCTCTCGTCCACCTTTACAACAAACAAACCTTTCTCTACTTCCTAGCCAACATGAGTTTTAATTCCGACCACTCCTCCATAAGTTCTTTTGTTTTCAAACAAAAAGTTGAAATCACCAAGCACGACATTGGTGCCTTTCTGAACTTAAGGACTGGAGGATATAAAGCCCACACCCTAATGAGTGAAGATATTTTCAGATGGTATGAAGTCAATAATGTGATTAGACAAAGTGGCCTAACATATCATGTTGCTAGAGTCTCTGGTATGACTAAAAATGCCTGAATCATCCAGCATATCCTTCGATCTTCAATCATTCATAAAGCTGGTGATAGGATCAATATTACCCATCTCCTTTTTGTTCTAACCTTTTTGATTATCAATTGTAAGCCTATCGACGAAGCCCAACTTATCCTAGACCATCTCTATGGACTTTCAGAAATTGGGCATGCAGAACAGAAGAGAAAAAGGAACATCTCATTAGGACACTTAGTTACATATATTTTGGAAAAGAAATACAACTTAGTACATCCTGATGATGAATACGAAGAGCCAGTATACTACAATGATGCTTCCTTCAGAGCAATTTTCAAGGAGGAAAAAGGGAAAGCACATGCCAGTGCTTCTGAAGAAGAAGAAGAAGGAGAGCAAACTTCTGCATCTCAATCAGATTATCAGAATCTGATTGAGAAATTTGATAGACTTGAGACTCATGTTGATCAAAGATTTGATCAAATTGATGCTCAACTTATGCAGCAATAATAGGACATTGGTAGTATCAGAAATGAAGTACATGAAATCAATACCAATGTTATGTTGATGGCCTCCTACTTCAACCTTTTTGGTGGCATTCCTCCTCCTCCTCCAGAAGAATAGAAAATGAGAGATGAATTTGTGTTTGTTGTACTTCTGTTTGTTTCTTGTGTTTGTGTTTGTGTTTGTTGTGTTAGTGTTTATTATAGTATTTGTCTTAGTTATGTTTATTTATGTTTATTGTTTTTATTGTTGTTTTGATATTATGAAATGGTCATGTAATCTTTCTCATTAATATCAAAATATGTCGTAGTTGATTTAATTTTGATTTGTTTTTTAGAATGTGCTTAATTATTATGAATTTCATTAGTCTTATTTAATCTTAATTGTGCTTAAATTAGATTGTGATTTTAGATTAATTACATTAAAAAATCTAATCTTTCTAAATTTAAACATTGTTTATAACTTGTTATAATTAGAATTTTTAAATTCATGTCTATTCATTTAGACTACATACACGTTAATATTATTATTGCATTTTAGATGTTTATTTATTTTGTATTTCTTTGCTCAAGTGATATTTATGCACTTAGAAAAATTTGAAATTTTAGATTATTGATCTTGGAAAGAATTAGTTTCAATTACTCTTAAAAATTATACAAAGAGTACAAAAATCAAAAGAAATGCGCAAAGGTTCGCAAATATGAAAAAGAGGCACAAAATTAACCCAATGTCAAAAGATGCACAAAAATATGCCAAAAGTTTAGAAAAGATGCGCAAAGCGCCACTTGTGGTAATTCTCTTCTTTCCAAATTCTTTCAATCTCTTAATTCAAATTGATCTTATGTTCATTTATATTCTATTAAACTTTGAAATATAGAATTTTTATTCATCTCTCTTGTAATGATTTTCTATATTCCAATGTCTAAATTGAATCATGTTTTTGATAAATTCTTCTTACTTACAATGTTATATCAATTCTTAAATTCTATGAATTTTTATGATTTACCTAATGTTATTAGTTTTAGATTGCATAACTTATGACAATCACCATTTAGATTAAATTTTCAAATGAATTTCATATAATTACTTACATTTCTTGTCTATTTCTTCTTCACTTTTTGTTGTTGTCAAAAAGGGGGAGAAATTATTGTGTTTGTATGTTTTGTTTTATTTTGATTGTTTTATTTGAATTTTAGTTTTGTGTTTGATTTTGTGTTTGTATGTTTTGTTTTGTTTTGATTATTTTATTTGCATTTTGGTTTTGTGTTTGACTTTGTGATTTTGTTAAAAATTTTCAATTTTGTTCTTTACTTCAAAATGCCTCCTTATTTTCATATATTCATCAATTCAGGGGGAGTTTAGGAGATTTGTTTAAATTGAAATCATACAAATAATAATTGTTTTGCCATCATCAAAAAGGGGGAGATTGTTAACATAGTTGCTATTTGAATGCTTTACATTTTGCAACTTATGTAGTTTTGATGATTCCAAACATTGTTGTTCAAATGTGTAGTTTTCTCCTAACAATTTTAGAAGATTTGTATTTGCTCTTGTGTGTACTAACATTTCACTAAAAATGAACTCCAGACTACGAAGACTTCAAATCAAATTCCGAATGAGATACTTTGTAAAATTTGAAGTTTGCACTTCTTTGTAATTAAATTAAAAGGGAGTGATTGAAATTGAGTGAATAAAAACATACACACACACATAAGGAGATCATAAAAAATTTATACTGATCGTACTGGACGATATCCGTTCGTACGGGACGATCAGACAGTTATCTCCTATTGAGCACATGGAATGAATAGGAACTTGCTTAAAAATTTTTCTAAGTCCTATTCATTCAGGACGAATTCAACAATCGTCCAGGACGATTGGTTCTCTGGAAAAATTTCGTCCAGACGAAATTAAATTATCGTCAATGGCGATTGGTCCTTTGGAAAATTTTCGTCCCGACAAAATTAATAATCATCCGGGACGATCTGGTCTCTGGAAAATTTTCGTCCAGATGAATAAATTTTCGTCCAAACGATTAACCGACTTAGAACGATTTTCAGCAGTTTCTAGAACCGATCTAGTAATAACTGTTCGTACCGGACGAACTTAGTTCGTACGGGACGATCAGCGTGTACGAAAAAATTTTGTACACATATACAAATAGGGTCGTTTCAAAGCGTTTAAGTAAAATCGTCCAGGACGATCCACGATCGTACGGGACGATCCACTGCGTACAGAATTGAATACTTGCAGTTTTTGGGCGGGTTTTCTTATCTTTTGTATAAATAGTCCAAATTAGATTGCCACCCAATCTTTTTGTCATTTGATCTTCATGCCTCTTGAGAGAATAGCTAAGGAGAGAGTGTGAGAGTGCATTCAAGGGAGGATTCCTACCACTGGAGCGTGAAGGCTTCACTTGGAGTTCAAAGGTAAGAATCTGTACTTGTGAATTGAGATTACTTCACTCTTTTCTTTCTTCCTTCTAGATTTCTTGTGAGAAGATCTGTCAAGGAGATCCGGTTCGCTGCCGACACTTAGAGAGTGTGAATAGCCGAAGGGTTTGCTGGCTACACTTGGAGAGTGTGAATAGCCGAAGGGTTCGCTGCCTACACTTGGAGAGTGTGAATAGCCGAAGGGTTCGCTGCCTACACTTGGAGAGTATGAATAGCCGAAGGGTTCTCTGCCTACACTAGGAGAGTGTGAAAGGATGATGGTTCTCTGCCAACACTGGGGATTGTGTAAAAGGACAACAGTTCTCTGCCGCACCGGGGAGTGGTGAAAAGAGTGTGTTGTAAAGGCTTCTCCGCCTTGCTGTGGGTGCAAAAGGAGAGTCACTGTTGATATTAGTGCAATACTCAGAGGGTGCCTCTGGGGAGTGAATGTAGGTCTGGTTTTAGACCGAACCACTATAAATCTAGTGTCATTTACTTTTCTGTTTTACGTTTCTGCATTTTAATTCTTAGTCTTAAAAACTCTGTGGTTGAAAAACTTTTTCTACAAAACTTAAAAGAATCAATTTTTATTTCGGTTCAACATAATTTCAAAAAGAGGGTTTTAAATTTTTAAACTACCAATTCACCCCCCTCTTGGTAGCCTTTGGGACATTAAATTAGGCTTAACAACCTAATTACTAGACTCAACATTTATTACGTCCGGTGTAAGGACGTAGAGGAACGTCCGGTTGGAGGAAAAATCCTGCCAAAAATTCGGTATTTGCTTGGTACAACTAGGTATTATTTGATATTAACAAGGAATACCGCTCTTTGAAGACCAATACCGAGTTATACGGAGATGTACCGAGAAATACCGAGTTGTACCGAGTTTTTCTAGGAAAAACTCGGTACAACTTTTGTATAACTCAGTATTTCTCGGTTTAGCTCGGTATAACTCGGTATTGGGTCTTCAAATGATGGTATTCCTTGTTATTATTTGGTATTGCTCGGTATTTGCTCGGTACAACTCATTTTTTGGAGGGATTTGGCCTCCGACCAGACGTTCCTCTGCGTCCGATCGGAGGACGTAATAATTCGCCAAGACCGCGCCCTATCTCCACCCCATATAGCCAAATGAAAACTTATAGCTCGATCCACTGCCTACTCCAGCCGACTCCACTCTTCCCCCATTTGATCCTAGCATAGGTCCGATCTCACCTCTAACCCGACGCTCTGTATGTAGTTAAACCTAGACAGTAGGTAAAACTACTGTTATTTTATCTTATTATTACTATTATTATTCAATTTTAATTAGTTATTATTATTAATAGTTAATTATAAGTAATTATAATTATTGTAATTAAATATTTTAATCATATTTAGTTATTATTAATAATTAGTTTTAATTAAAATAAATTGTAATTAATTTTTAATTATTATGGTTAATCTTATCATTAATAATTAACTATAATTTTTTTAAAATTAATTATAATTAAATATTTTAATTTAAATTGATTATTATCAAATATAATTAAATATGATTAATTATTATAATTATGATTAATTATTTTTAAATTATAATTAATTATCATTAACTATAATTAATTATAAATAATTAAAATATATATATCTCTCACCGTACCTCGATGTGCGTGTTGAGTCGGTAAATCGCCCATACACGCTTTTCTCTAGCATATTGAAAGGGAACCCGGCGCGATACCTACTACGAGGTAGGTGAGCGACCCCTTAGTTCTTAAATCTTATTCTCGATGTTCGTGTTGAGCCGGCAAACCGCTCATACACGCTTTTCTCTAGCGTGGTGGGATGGGAACTTGGTGCGACGCCTATGGCTAGACCAAAATATTCATAAGTACTCGCTCGCAGGGAAAAACGGCTTCTCTTTTGTAACAAGTATCGAAGACCGATACACGCCTTTCTCTGGCATGTTGGGGTCAATGATTTTGCGGTCGTGATGTCCTTGGACAAGGGCACCAATCGTACACACTTTTCTCTAGCGTGGCGGGAGGCTCAGCTTTTTGGTAGTTTTCCCCTAAACGGGGGAGACACCGGGAGGCTGCCAAAATTTCAGGTGAATATAAGATTGAACTCAGACTTGATTTGGGACTCAAATGAACAACAGTGGACTCAGATTATTTGTGGACTTAGAACTTGTACCAAACAAAATACAAGAGGCTTTAAGACTTGAACTTGAGTTTGAATTGGAGACTAATGGACAAGTTAAATGAATTAAATTCAAATCATATACAAGCGAACTCGAACATGAATTGAACAATATCTTAGAAGACTTGAACTTGATTTGAATTTGAACTCAAGAAGACAACAGGCAACTTAATTTGAATGATAAAAAAGAACCTAAACATGAATCAAACTCGAACAACAGGGGACTGAATGAATAGAAGAGGCTCCTTTTGAGCCTGAACTTTATTTGAATATACTTTTGGAGTTGAATCAAGTGGTCAAACTTACCATTTGAACTTAACAAGATTATTTATGGATTTAGAACTCAAACTACAATAAGGCTTGACTTTGAATCTCACTTGATTCAAGAGAGTAATAATTTGAACAATTTGAACTTAAACTGAATTTGATATAACTTGGACAATTTAGACTCAAATGAATGGTACCATGCTTGGATATTGAACATGAACTAGATTTGAGCACAAGCAAGGGCTTGCAATTTGACTGCAGGGACTTATAGTTGGAGCCAAATGGGAACCACAATGAATAATGAGTGGAACCAAAGCCACTAAAGAAGGAATAAAATTTGCAATTAGAACAACATGAAGCCAGATCTAATATTTAAAATAAAAATTGTGATTTGCAAGACAACGAATTCTTAAAAGTCAGCAAATGTAAGGCACACAACAAATAACCTGTGGATGACAACGAAGAAGATGTATATGGTGACTCACTTGCAAGCGAAGGGAAATGCAAAACGTGACGACACACTTGCAATTAACAACAAGTTCTTATATTAACTAAAACACAAATATCAACAAGAAAATTCATTATGTGAGCCACAAGCTATTTTCAAGAGCATTGTGAAATTGGTGATATTCAATGCAACTCATGCAAAGACCAATGAAGATTGTAGAGAATATGATGATTTTCTTATAAACAACAACATGTGACCTTTGAAAAACTACAACTTATTTAAAATGATCATATAAGTTGAAATGTAAATTCCAATAAGCAATTATGGCAGTTTCACCATGCATGCAAAGAAGATAATGGTTCACCAACAGAACATGGACAAGGGAATGCTTGCTATTTCACCTACAAGCATGAATAAGTCATGAATATAAGCATGAACAAAGGATTTGTAGTGTAATGATCCATCTACTACTATAACAAAGGCTCATACAATATCTTTATTGAATACTTTAGGCATTCTTCTGGTGGATGCTTACAGGAAAGAACACAAAGGTAATGTTGAATCATGTAAAGAATGAAATAAAATTAGATCCTTCTCTAGGAGAGACCAATTACAGTATCAAGAGCATTGAAACGAACATTGACTTAAAACTATGGCATAAAGAAAGTGGTAGTGCTTTCCAGCCACAATGTGAATTAAAAAAAAAAATTTCTAGTCATGTTCCAGGAGACAAGCCTCAGAAGAAATATGCAGTAATTCCTACTAATTTCTATTGCAAACACCATGAAAGAGAAAGGTCCTACGAGATCTAAGTAGGGTACAAATAAGCATAAAGGGACTTTTAAGAAACATAGTTTATCCTGCAATCAACATCAAGATTGAAATTAATACATTGACATGTACGCAAGTGGTAACGGGAGATACGTTGTCGATGGGATGAATCCCTTGATCGTACAAGATTTTCTGCAAGAGATCAATGACACTGAAAGAGACCCATTATCCATTTAACATGTTGTCTACGAGCAAATATGAAAGAGCAATGATGGATACAAGTATCTACATATATACAAAGCATGAGATTAGTTAGTGTACTTTGATCTACCTACAGAAAGCAACGAGTAGTGTACGACAGTATACCTATACGAAGCAGCGAACAACTCTATTTAGAAGCTGCTACGCCACGCCATCAAATCTGCGACAATCATATAAGCAGACAGAAGGCGTTTACAAACATTTCAAAATAAATATCCCGTATATGCACCATAATTTGTATACACATAGGTACACAAGGGATAAATGCAATCACAACACCTGCATGGGCCCTGACGAGAATGTTATTGGTACACACGTGACATCTAGGGATGCTGCACGGGTTAGTAAGTGAATTTAGGTTTGAACTCGATCATTATATATGGATCAATAGGAGTCGGCAGGGTTCGAACTATCAAGCAAATATACGATGATGACGATCAGTATATTTGTCTTAATATATTCATATTAGGCCTTCAAGGCCTATAATTAAAAGAATTCACTCACAAGGGCATAAAGCCTACGAAACTTGATCCTCAACCGATAGCCAGACATAATAGATAAGGTTCAAGCTATAAATGAAAATGCCCCCAAACACCCTGATGATGATCGTGTTGAATGAAGATCTCAACCGAAGGGGTTAATACTAAATATTTTAAGTTCCACCCAATACTCATAAAATCCAAAATTCCATAAATCCCAAAATCCCAAATATTTAAATTTGAAACTATCCATTCATACTTAAAGAAAAATCCATCCACCCTCCGTAATAGTTTGTCGAAGTGGATAAATTAAAATTTACTTAAGCTCATATGGAGCCAAATGCCTAGTCAAAAATATTAATAGAATTCATTCTCAAACAATCTCCTACAAATAAAAATGTGGTACGTGTCATCTAATCAGTGGTTTTGCCGCTAAAAGGTACCGCAGGATAAACAATTATGCCCCGAGCCCTATGAACCGAGTGGTTTTGTCGCTAAATGGCACCTCGAAATATCGGTTACGGCCAGAGCTAATATGTTCCTTAGTGGCATCAAATCCTTGAGATATGAATCAATAGGATATAATTGATAGGGCACAAAGCTATCTATTAGCTATGGTGGATTCAAATTTGTCCCCTTAGACAAACATTCACCCCAGGTCTACAATGTCCAATTATATGAAGTAACCCATGGCTGCTGTTAAGGATCCTTCGGTCAGATTGGGTCGACTACCTCCTTTGACTAAGTAGACCTGGGACCACGATGGCCCGGGACGACGGAACCATGGGATCTTGATCGGGTCCATCATCCATTCTCCCACCATCCGCTTTAAGTGAAAGTTGGTGAAATTTTTATATTAAATATCAAACTTTTCAAATTTCCAACTTCAAACCTAATTCCCAAATCCAAACCTATGCTGCTACTATGTGCCAGATAACACGTATCTCTACGTATATGATTGAGGACTAGCCTTAATCAAAAGTTCTCTCTTATTATCGAGAGGGATAATTAACTATTGGGGTTTGTGCCTATAGAAAACCAGAACTCAGATCATAAAGTCCTCACAAAATGAGGGCGAAATCTCTGGGTATTGTCTTATCTACAAACCCATCTACCTTCCAAAATTTAGCCTAAAACTTAGTTTGTTAAAACACTTCCTCGCAAAAGAAAAAGCAAATTAGTGCAGGCAGAGGCCGAGGCCAAATTTTTGGGGCCCCATAGATTTCTGGTGATTCCACTGAAGATTTGTTTATCTTTCCATCTTTGGCTAATCTTCTAAGTGTTATAATAGCAACAAAAAAGTGACGATAATATTGAGCTCTATATGATGAGCATCAGGGTTTGACACTTGGAAGTATATCTAATAATCCATTACCGAAAGGTCCCGACATAAGAAAAAATAAATATAGAGACTCACATCTCTAGAAAAGAAAATTCAAAGAATGGGGTGACATCTAATGTGTACCCCTAGAGATCCACCATTAAAGAAATTTATCAAAAGTGGGTCTCAAAAATGACCCCTACAAATAATATACTCAATGGTCGACATCTTGAAGAGCACTCCAAGAAATTCCATCACTTTTTAAATATATCCTCTCAAATTGAGAAAGATCCATGTTCGACCTTCATCAGTGCTTTTCTTCTTGAAGAGAAAGTGGAGAAAATAAAAGAACTCATCGGTGAATTCAATGATTACTATTCCTGGACATACGCTGAGATGTCTAGCTTATCCCCTGATGTGGCAATTCATAAATTAGCCATCAAATCAGATGCAACACCCGTCAAACAAGCTATAAGGAGAATGAGGTTAGAGATTGAAGAACAGGTGATTACAAAGACAAAGAAGCTTATAGATGTAGGCTTTATTCTTGAAGAAAAATATGCAGACTGGATTGCCAATATAGTCCCTGTAAAGAAGAAGAATGGCCAGATTCGTATATGCATCGACTTTAGGGATCTTAATAAGGCGTGTCCGAAAAATGACTTTTCGCTCCCGATATCACAACTACTAGTGGACAATACTTCTAACTACTATATATTCTCCTTCATGGACGGATCATCATGCTACAATCAAATCAAAATGGCACCTAAAGATGAAAAGCATACATCATTTAGAATTCCTATAGGCATATTCTGCTACACAGTCATGCCCTTCGGCCTAAAAAATGCTGGGGCCACATATTAACGGGTGATGACTCGTATATTCAATGATTTGATTCATCAAAAGGTCAAATGCTATATAGATGACTTGGTCATTAAGAACACGGACCGAAAAGACCATATAAATGACTTGAGAATTGTGTTTGAGAGGATCAGAAAATATGATCTGAATATGAATCCCCTCAAGTCTACATTTGGGGTATCCTCAAGCAAATTTCTGAGGTACGTCGTTCGACATCGAGGAATTAAAGTTGACCCCATTAAGATTAAGGCAATTATGGTGATGCCACCACCAAGAAATCTTTGACTACTCTGCTCCTTGCAAGGACAACTAGCTTTCATTCAATGATTCATATCGAATCTGTCACGTAGAAGCTAGCTATTTTCAAAGCCGATGAAGAAGGATATACACTTTAAATGGGATGATGAGTGCCAAGAAGCATTTAATAGTATTAAAAGAAATATGTTGAATTCTCCTATTCTTACGGTGCCAATTCTGGGGAAGCCTATTATACTGTATACGACAGCACTAGAAGAGTCCCTCGGAGCACTATTAGCCCAGCATAATAAGGAAGGCAATGAGAATGCACTCTATTACATCAGCCAGAGGTTGATAGGAGTAGAAATTCTCTATTCCTCAATTGAGAAGTATTGCTTAGCCCTAATTTTTGCAGTTCAAAAGCTCTGCCATTATATGCTGTCTCATAAAATCACCTTGATATCAAAGATCAATCCGCTGAAGTTCTTAATGACACGACCAGCATTGACAGGTCGTTTGGCAAGGTGGGCAGTGATACTCTTATAATTTGATATCACATACGCACAAGAGAAGGTAGTGAAAGGGCAGGCACTGTCAGATTTCCTTGCTGCATATCCTATCCATGCAGATTCACCACTCAACGATAATCTACCTAACGAGCAAATAATGAATGTAAAAGAGAAGGAGATGCTATGAGTATGAGAAATGCACTTTGATGGAGCATCATCAATTAAGCGTACTCGACCTTGAAATCTAAAAAAAGATCAAGATAGAATTGGAATCATTTTTGTAGCACTTGAGGGAGGCATAATGAGATTCTCATTCAGCTTGAATGAACCTCAAACCAACAATGAGGCTGAATATGAAGCCCTAATAGCTAGATTGGAGATTGCAATTGATTTTCAAATTCGAAACCTCCAAATTTTTGGTGATTCTCAACTTGTTGTAAATCAATTACTGGGAGTTTACAAAATCACCAAGTTTGAGTTGGCCTGTTATCATCAGCGAGTTTTTGAACTTATGAAACAAATTCTAATTGTTAAATTAACTCAAGTTCCTTGACGTCAAAATGATAAAGTTGATTCCCTTGCCAAATTGGCAAAAGAAATGATGAATATGGATGATGAATGACCTATAATAATTTTTGGTTCACACTTGGTAGATCCTAGAGCCATCATTATTATAACTCCCGTAGGCAGAGGAAATACCATATTCAAGCCAGCAGGATGCAACCCTAGTTGATCCTCAACCTCCTTAGCCAGTTGATCTTAAAGACCAACTTGAAGAACATCAAATTCCTAAGAGAAGGTGCAAAGCTAGTCAAGCTTCATAATCATGATGGCATTGTCTAGATATTGAAGAAGAAGATGACTGGAGGTAGCCTTTCATTAATTATTTCAAAGAAAGTAAATTATCAATGAACAAGTCATTAGCTGCTCAAATCAAGAAGAAAGTGCTACGATATGCATTTATTAACAACACGTTATACCGGCGTGCTTTTGATCAAATATGGCTAAGGTGCCTAGAGATCTGAGAAGCTGATAAAGTGGTAGCAGAAGTTTATGAAGGGCTTTGTGGAGCACATAAGTCAGGTCCCAAAATACAGTCAAAATCAAAAGAATGGGCTACTATTGAACACAAATGGTAAAGGATTGTATTAACCATGCTAAGAGATGCCATAAGTGTGAAATTCATGATGATGTTATACATCAATCGCCAAATTTACTGCACCCAATAATAGCATCCTAGCCATTTGAATGCTAGGGTATTGATGTGATCGGGCAGATATATCTACCGTCATCACCAGGACACCATTTCATCTTAGCACCAACATACTACTTCTCAAAGTGGGTAGAAGCGGCTTCATTCAAAGAAGTCACATATAAGCATGTGATCAATTTCTTCACACATAACGTCGTTTATAGATTTAGTGTGCCATGCTGCATAATCTAAGACAATGGTAACACTTTCAAAAGTACTAAAATATACAAGTTTGTCAAGCGACATAAGATTGATTGGCAGTATTCATCTATATATAACCCAAGGACAAATGGCTTGGCAGAAGCCTTCAATAAGATGCTGATGAAATTGCTAAAGAAGATTCTCACTAAGAATAAAAGAGAGTGGCATACGAAGATGGCAGAGGCGATGTGGGCATATCGTATAACTTACAAAATGCCAACCAAAGCCACTCCTTACTCTCTAGTGTTTGGAGTTGAAGCAGTGTTTCCATTAGAAGTCAAACTTCCATCACTTTGAGTTGCCATCCAGAATGAGATGACTCAAGAAAAAAATACTCAGTTAAGAATGGAGGAGCTTGATACACTCTATGAAATTTGGTTGCAAGCTCAGCAGAACTTAAAGATCTACCGAGAAAGAATGATAAAGTCATTTGATCGAATGGTGCGTCCTTGATCATTTCAAGAAGAGGAATTGGTTCTAGTGCAGAGAAGGCCAATCACCCCACATAAAAAAATTGGTGGCAAATTCGTATCTAACTGGGAAGGACCTTTAGTCATCAAAAATGTGTACTAGGGAGAAGTTTATAAACTCATTGATCTGAATGGTCAGAGGCACATACCGCTGATCAATGGTCGATACCTGAAGAAATACTATGCATGAAATATTGTGCTTAATGTGTTAAGTTTTCATATACTATTGTTAGCGCATGCATTTTGTATTTTAAAATTCTCCTGTGTTATGATAATATATTTCAAAATCTCTCATTAGATTGGGAGCATTTTAAATATTTATTTGGGTCGATATCGTGCTGCGTGCCGAGATACCTAAATAAATATTTAAAATTTTAAAATTTTTAAGTCTATTATGCTCTAAAGTGTCGCTGCAAGACAGGGGGATTTTTAAATATTTATTTAGATCGACATCGCGCTGCATGCCGAGATCCCTGAATAAATATTTAAAATTATCAATTCAAATATTCTTCTGTGCTAAAGAATACAAATACTTGTTTTCTAAAGTATATGTAGGCGATATTTCAAAAATTTGAGACACTACCTTCTCCAACAAACTAAGGCTCAAAAGTCAAGAAAAAGACTTTTGTAACTACGCACTCCTACAAATTGGGCCATAAAAGCTTGAAGTCTTCCAATAGTGTGAAGCTTAAGGTTTGAATGGGTGTAAAAAATTGGATCCAACAAGCCTAAATATGGTCGGATCGCAGGCAGCTTCGTCTACTCAACAAGCCATAAGAATGGTCGTAGTAGCAGAACCCCCACTTCGTCAACCTGTTAGTAAGGACTGTAGGAAGAACGAAGACCAATTTGACTCGACCAATTCAAGTAATTGTAGTTTATTAAACTCTCCTAATTGATCAGAGAATCAAAGTTCCAGTGGGAAGGAGGAGTCTCAAGCAACTACCAAATATTCGTGGGCTCCAAAATCTATAACCATAAAGGAGAACTCCAAATATGTGAATTTAAGTAAAATCAGCATTGGGAGAGCAATTCCCATAGCTCAAGTCTGAAGTATAAATGGGTGCAAGAGGCCGGATCCAACAAGCCCAAATATGGCCGGATCGCTGGTAGCTCCATATACTCAATAAGCCATAAGAAAGGTCGTAGTAGAGGAACCCCATCTCAACAATCAAAGGATGAAGAGATGTTAAATCCTAGCTCTCCCGATCTGATGAACTCAAGTGACTCATATTAAAGTCTTCTCAAGTGGTTAATGATCAAGATTCCACCTACGCTCGGTACTATCAACTAAATCCGAAACCTGCAAATACTTCAACAAATCCGTAAAGCACAAAGTGAGGATTGAAGGAACTCTTCTTCAACAAGTTTGCCAAAACATAAAGAAAAGGACCGAAGAAAACTATCACAAAGTTCACACAAAGCTCAAGGCTGCACTAAAAGGATTCCATCATCAACAAGTCTGCTATAAACAAAGCTTTGGATCGATGACTTATTTCCACCGACCTAATAAAAATCTAAAGGGTTTAGGTCACCGGCATCTACCCCTTCATCAAGCCCACCAAAGCAAATAGCAAAGGGCAGAAGGCATACACATTTTCTGACATGTCAATAAAGACAAAGAAGATAGCCCTTCATCAATGTTCGTAGCATAAAGCATAGGGCAGAAGGAATCAAAATCTTAGGACTCAAGCTAAAGCTATGGAATGAGCACCCTGGATGACACTTATAAATATCCTTAAAGACTGGGGGTATTTTAAATATTTATTTTGGTCGACATCGCACTGTATGCCGAGATCCCTAAATAAATTTTTAAAGTTTTACTAAGATATAACCAAATGATAGAAGAATGTTGAGCATATATAAAAAAGTTATGAACTAAGGTGACAGTGGTACCAAAAGAGAACAAATGATGGTGATGCTATTCACCATTGTTAATCTATAAATCCATCCTCTAGGGACCCAAATATGAAGTGATATATAACTATCCCGGTGGTCCCTACTTGACTAAGCCCAGCATATCCACCATCTATAGATACATCTAAGAGAGCAGCAAAGAGAAAATATTAGTGTGACATCCAAATAAACTTTTGGAGATCTACTAAATGAAAGCCCTTGTGTGACATCTAGAACAAATATCTAGAGATCCACAGGATCAATCAGCATACAACAAATGTGGTTCGCACTAGACGAGTATCATATTTGTTGGAGGGAATTTATTGACCTCTATTATGATAAAAAAAATAATATAAAAAAGGAGAGAGCCTAAATCATTACCTGAGCCCGAATGCTGCTGCCCATGCCGATATCATACAAAAATCTAACTATATCGCTACAGTGTCGAAGGGTCCTTTCATGCGCATATCAAGCATGTCAGTCACGCTCTCGCTCTATCGTTAAAATCCCAATGAGCGAGGCCTTCAGCTGCTGCTACTCTCAGCTTCTCCATACGAACCCTCCGTTCTTTCTCGCTTCCCATAATCGAAACCCAATCAATGTTCGCATACCTCTGATTGAACATTAGTTCTAAACCTAGCCAAGCTCCAGATTCTGCCTTTTATCCATCTATCGAAGTCAACTGAGCCCAAGTAGACGACCGACCCCGTCCAGCTCTCCTCCTGTACCGAAGCTCAAACATCTGCGACCACTCAGCCCACACAAGCTCCCCGACTACTTCCTCCTCTATTTCCCTGTGCCATGCCCTCTTCTTCCTAATTTTTAGAGAGAGAGAGAGAGAGAGAGAGAGAGAGAGAGAGAGAGAGAGAGAGAGAGAGAGAGAGAGAGAGAGAGAGAGAGAGAGAGAGAGAGAGAGAAGAGAACTACTTACCTTGATCCCAAGTAGCTCCCATAGACGAATCTTCCAAGTGCCTCTACCTTCTCCCATCCAATCTCATGCTAAGACCATGCCCTATCTCTACCCCATATAGTCGAAAAAAAATCTATAGCTCGATCCACTGGCTACTCTAGCCGACTCTACTTTGCCCCCATTTGATCCTAGCATAAGTCCGATCTCACCTCTAACCCAACGCTCTGTATCCAGTTCAACCTAGACAGTAGGTAAAACTATTATTGTTTTATGTTATTATTATTATTATTTAATTATAGTTAGTTATTATTATTAATAGTTAATTATAACTAATTATAATTATTGTAATTAAATATTTTAATCATATTTAGTTATTATTATTAATTAGTTTTAATTAAAATAAATTGTAATTAATTTTTAATTATTATGGTTAATTATTATCATTAATAATTAACTATAATTTTATTAATATTAATTATAATTAAATATTTTAATTTAAATTAGTTATTATTAAATATAATTAAATATGATTAATTATTGTAATTATGTTTAATTATTTTTAAATTATAATTAATTATAAATAAATAAAAAAATAATTCTTGCCTTATCTCGATGTGCGCATCGAGCTGATAAATTGCCCATTCACGCTTTTCTCTAGCGTGGTGGGAAGGGAACCCGGTGCGACACCTACGACGAGATAGGTGAGTGACCCCTCAGTTCTAAAATCTTATTCTCGATGTTCATGTCGAGCCGACAAACTGCTCATAAATGCTTTTCTTAAGCGTGGTGGGATGGGAACCCGGTGCGGCGCATACGGCGAGATCAGATATTCATAAGTACCAGCTCACGGGGAAAAATTTCTTCTCTTTTGTAACAAGTACCGAAGACCCATACTCGCCTTTCTCTGGCGTGGTGGGAATAATGATTTTGTGGCTGTGATGTCTTCGTATGAGGGCACCTATCGTACACGCTTTTCTTTAGCGTGGCAGGTGGCCCATTTTTTCCGTAGTTTTCCCCTAAACGGGGGAGACGCCAGGAGGCTGCCGAAATTTTGCGTGAATATAAGAGTGAACTCAGACTTGAATTGGGACTTAAATGAACAACAGTGGACTCAAATTATTTGTGGATTTAGAACTTGAACCAAACAAAATACAAGAGACTTTAAGACATGAACTTGAGTTCGAATTGAAGACTAATGGACAAGTTAAATGAACTAAATTCAAATCATATACGAGTGAACTTGAACATGAATGGAACAAGATCTCAGAAGACTTGAACTTGATTTGAATTTGAACTCAAGAAGACAATAGGGAACTTAATTTGAATGATCAAAAAGAACCTGAACATGAATTAAACTCGAACAACAGGGTACTGAATGAAAGGAAGAGGCCCCTTTTGAGCCTGAATTTTATTTGAACATGCTTTTGGACTTGAATCAAGTGGACAAACTTACCATTTGAACTTAACAAGATTATTTATGGATTTAGAACTCAAACTATAATAAGGCTTGACTTTGAATCTCACTTGATTCAAGAGAGTCATAATTTGATCAATTTGAACTTAAACTGAATTTGATATAACTTGGAAAATTTGAACTCAAATGAATGGGACCATGCTTGGATATTGAACATGAACTAGATTTTAGCACAAGAAAGGGCTTGCAATTTGACTGCAAGGGACTTATAGTTGGAGCTTAATAGGAACCATAATGAATAATGAGTGGAACCTAAGCCACTAGAGAAGGAATCAAATTTGCAATCAGAACAACATGAAGCCGGATCTAATATTTAAAATAAAGATTGTTATTTGCAAGAAAACAAATACTTAAAAGCCAGCAAATGTAAGAAACACAGCAAATAACCTGTGGATGACAACGAAGAAGTTGTATATGGTGACTCACTTGCAAGCGATGGGAAATGCAAAATGTGACGACACACTTGCAATCAACAACAAGTTATTATATTAACTAAAACATAAATATCAACAAGCAAATTCATTATGTGAGCCACAAGCTATTTTCAAGAGCATTGTGAAATTGGTGATATTCAATGCAACTCATGCAAAGACCAATGAAGATTGTAGAGAATATGACGATTTCCTTATAAACGATAACATGAGACCTTCGAAATACTACAACTTATTTAAAATGATTGAATAAGTTGAAATGTAAATGCCAATAAGCAATTATGGAAGTTTCACCATGCAAAGAAGATAATGGTTCACCAATATAGCATAGACAAGGGAATGCTTGCTATTTCACCTACAAGCATGAATAAGTCATGAATATAAGCATTAACAAAGGATTTGTGGTGTAATGATCCATCTACTACAATAACAAAGACTCATACAATATCTCTAGTGAATACTTTAGGCATTCTTCTGGTGGATCATGTAAAGAATGAAATCAAATCAGATCCTTCTCTAGGAGAGACCAATTAAATTTTCAAGAGCATTGATACAAACATTGACTTGAAACTATGGCAAAAAGAAAGTAGTAGTGCCCTCCAGCCAAAATGTGATTTAAAAAAAAATATTGCTAGTCATGTTCTAGGAGAGAAGTCTTAGAAGAAAGATGCAGTAATTCCTACTAATTTCTCTTGCAAACACCATGAAAGAGAAATGTCCTACGAGATCTAAGTATGGTACACAAAAGCATAAAGGACATTTGAGAAACATAGTTTAGCCTGCAATTAACATCAAGATTGAAATGAACACATTGACATGTACGCAAGTGGCAACAGGAGATACGCTGTCAATGGGATGAATCCCTTGGTCGTACAAGAGTTTCTGCAAGAGATCAATGACACTGAAAGAGACCCATTATCCATTTAACATGTTGTCTACGAGCAAATATGAAAGAACAATGATGGATACAAGTATCTATAGATGTACAAGGCAGGAGATTAGTTAGTGCACTATGATCCACCTACAGAAAGCAACGAGTAGTGCATGACAGTCTACCTGTACAAAAAAACAAATAAATCTATTCAGAAGTGGCTACGCCACGCCACAAGATCTGCAACAATCATACAAGTGGACAGAAGGTGTTTACAAACATTTCAAATAAATATCCCATATATGCACCATAATTTGTATACACATAGGTACACAAGGGATAAATGCAATCACAACACCTACATGGGCCCCGACGAGAATGTTATTGGTACACACGTGACGTCTAGGGATGCTACACGGATTAGTAGCTGCACGGGTTAGTAAGTGAATTAAGGTTTGAATTCGATCATTTTATGTGGATCAATAGGAGTCGACAGGGTTCGAACTATAAACCAAATATATGATGAAGACGATCAGTATATTTGTCTTAATACATTCATATTAGGCTTTCAAGGCCTATAATTAAGAGAATTTACTTACAAGGGCATAAAGCCTACAAAACTCGATCTTCTATCGACATCCAGACATAGTCGATAAGGTTCAAGCTATAAATGAAAATTCCCCCAAACACCCCGATGATGGCCGTGTTGAACAAAGATCTCAACCGGAGGGGTTAATACCAAATATTTCAAGTTCTACCCAAATACCCATAAAATCCATAATTCCATAAATCCCAAAATCCCAAATATTTAAATTTGAAATTATCCATTCATACTTAAAGAAAAATTCATCCACCCTCCGTAATAGTTTGCCGAAGTGGATAAATTAAAATTTACTTAAGCTCACATAGAGCCAAATGTCTAGTCAAAAATATTACTAGGATCCATTCTCAAATAATTTCCTGCCAATAAGGATGTGGTACGTATCCTCGAGCTAGCGATTTTGCCGCCAAATGGCACCGCAAGATAAACGGTTATGACCCGGGGTCCTATGAACCGAGTGGTTTTTCTGCCAAATGGAACCACGAAATACGGGTTATGGCCAGAGCCAATACATTCCTTAGTGGCATCAAATTCTTAAGATATGAATCAATAGGATATAATCGATAGGGTACAAAACCCTCTGTTAGCTAAGGTGGATTCAAATTTGTCCCCTTAGACAAACATTCACCTCAGGTTTACAAGGTTCCCTTGGACGAAGAAACCCATGGCTGCCGACAAGGATCCTTCTATCAGTTTGGGTCGACTATCTCCTCTGACTAAGTAGACCAGGGACCAAGATGGCCCGAGATGACGGAACCATGGGATCTTGATCGGGTCTATTATCCATTCCCCCACCATCCGCTTTAAGTGAAAGGTGGTGAAATTTCTATTTTAAATATCAAACTTTTCAAATTTCCAACTTCAAACCTAATTCTCAAATCCAAACCTATGCTGCTACTATATGCCAGATAACACGTATTTCTACGTATATGATTGACGGCTAGCCTTAATAGAAAGTTCTCACTCGTTATCGAGAGGGTTAATTACTATAGGGGCTTGCGCCTATAGGAAACCAGAACTCAGATCAAAATGAGGGCGAAATCTCTGGGTAGTGTCTTATCTACAAACCCATCTGCCTTCCAAAATTTACCCAGGAACTTAGTTCATTAAAACTCCTCCTCGCAAAAGAAAAAGAAAATCAGTGTAGGTGGAGGCCGGGGCCGAATTTTCGGAGCCCACACATTGATAACAAAACTAGTTACATGTGTAAAACTAACGAAATGGAAAAACCAAAATGGTGGAACATATCCACAAAAAGGAAAAACTCACCAATAAAGTGCAAAAAGATTACACATGTCAAAAAGATAACTAATAAAAAGAGACTAGCTATGAATAGAGCAAAGAGGACATTAACACAAGAACCAGGGCTCAGGAAAATTAATGGACTGCACCCTATAAGCCCAGCCTGTTCCTTTAGTTGCAACTTATTCTCTTTACTTTTCTCTCTCTCTCTCTCTCTCTCTCTCTCTCTTTGAACTTTTAACTTTTCATGTTATGATATGGCTTTGATACATGGATATTAATATTTAATTTTCTTTTTCGAATTTAACTATTTATTGGCTTTAAATAGATCAAGTGGAATCTTTTCAAGCCGTTGGATCAAAACCAAGCAATCAATCCACACTCTACATATGTAATTAAAAACACAAATACTCCTGCTGCCCTTATACTGTTAAAGAAAGGCAGGTTTTTTTCTTCTTTGAATATATTAGATAATGTGAGTATGTCATTTTACCTTTCATTGTATCAGCTCTCTGTTTTGCTGCTTTGAAATACTTCATTCAGCCCTCGGTATAACAAACTTTTCATCAAATCCTGCTAGATTATGCACTTCTTCATTAACATATACAATCTTTTTACTACATTATAGAGAGGTTGATTTTATTATTTTAATTCCGGACCTCCAAATTGCAATAAAGGTAACATAATTATTACTCCAAGACCCATTCAAAAAAATCATTGTATTTTAAGAACGTACTATTTCAAAAAAAAAAAAAAAAAAAATCGCCTACCTCTCATTTTATAGTATGATGTTGCAAAATAATAGGATTAGAAATGACAAAATAGGTCATTATGTTTTGCTAACCACACATTTCAAAGACAAGTATAGCGACTAAGTTCTCATAAGAAATTGTTTGAAGTATAACACAAACCATAAATTACATTTCATGCATCCATTAAACAGAAGAGGATTTATTTAAAGACAATTGGAAAGAACTTTAATTCATAGTTAATACAATTATAAGCCTCGTAAATTAGAGCAAAGGTAAGTATATTAGGCATTATCACTATCACAATCTTTCATTTCATAGTCTTTGTGTGTTTAAACTTCTTAATATTATCATTAGATACAAAGTAATTAAAGTTTTTATGTTTGGTATATATCATCATATCTTTATTTTTTTCATTTACTCAATAAATATTTATATTATTATAGAGTAAGTAAATTGTTCCATGAATACTTTTCATCACATAAATAGAAAGGTGAAAAATTTACCTATATTATTATAGAGGAAGCTTGCAAATCTGTGCTCACAATGCTTTAATAATCTTTCAAAATTATTAGAGTTATGATTGTTTTTTTTTCCATTGAACCTCAATTATGTGCTAACCATTGAGACTAAAAAATAAATGGTTAATATTTATGCATCTATGGCCAAAAGAGTTATAGTTGGGCGACAGTGGACAGAGGAATATAGTAAGATAATTTTGATATGAGGACCTAATCGGCAAGCAACATAGATTGAAACGGTTGTAGTTAGACGATGGTGTTCAGAGAACCATAATCAAGTGACTATGATCCGAGGACTGTAGTCGAGTGATGATGGTCCAAAAGCTATAGTTTACGGGCGAAGGAGGTTGGAAGGATCGTAGTCATGTGAGGATGCTTTAAGGAATGTACGCAGTTGGCGAGTGATCAGATGTTAAAAGGATCATCGTTGGGTAACGATGGTCAAATTATCATAATCGGGTGATTATGGTTTGAGGATCATAGTCAGGAAATGATGGTTCGAGGAACTTAATTGACAGGCAACATAGGTTAATTGGACCGTAATCAGGTAATGGTGATCAGAGATGAGATTAGTGGTTAAGGTGAACTATTAATTATCATAGTGTAATGCCCCAAGGTCAAATTTCGAAAGAATTGTCTATCTATTATTTAATTTATCTACAATAGCCACTAATCTTTTTTAAATAAATTTAGGAAAAGATTTTAAAATTTGCTTCACATGATTTCTATTTATTGAATTGAGATTAGTGGCTCTGGTAGATTACATGCCCAATTTGGAGACCATCTAGTCACCCCATTATTCTTAAGAGATATTCTATTTTGCTTCACGCGCTTGATTTGACCTCATTTGAGTTCATATTAGATCATTTTTAATGATGTTGGGTTTGTGATGCCAAGAAATTCAACATGACTTTAAGTTTGCAAATTAGAGTTAAGATGTTCCAATATTAGATTTTGGAAGCTCCCAATTTGAATTTCCTTGAGATTCATGCTTGATATATATCATCAAAAATATATCTTGATCAGACACAAATCTTGAGACAAAATCAAGTTGGAAACTTCTGAAATTAAAGCAGGGACCATCTGAACTCTGATTTCAAAAAACTTACAGTCGGGCTGAACTTCTCGAAAAGACGAACACATCGACACCAAATTCGACTCAATTCGAGCTCAAATGGGTCCTAATCGAAAACTGAAAGCATCTTTGGATGGTTTAAAACATAATTTGGATGACCAAACGATTTTCAAATGTGCTATTTATATAGTCGAATTGAGGGGATTGAGTAGACAAATCCAGAGTCCAAGATCATTGAATTGTTATATCATTAAGACATTCAAATGTCCAACGAACAGCCCATGATCAAGGGGATTAATATCGGCCGTCCATTAAAATAACTCCCAAAGTACTCTTTTCTTCCTCTTATTTACTGGTCATGCCACTCAGAAAATTATAAATTGACCCCTCATTTCTCATAAAAGAGGGACCCCAAGCAAGGAAGCAAGAAGAGAGGAAAGAAAAGAAAGATAACTAAGAGAGCTCTCTTGCCACATGACTCCTCCTCAACCACCGTCAGAGTTCTGCATGACTGCCGACTGATGTTGGAGTTTTGCTCGACTGTTGTCAGACGCCGGAGTTCTGCTAGACCGCAATCAGACGCCAGAGTTCTATCCGACTGTCACCTATAGCTGGAGTTCTACCAGACTGTCGCCTAACGCCGAAGTTATGCCCGACAGCTGATTGACGTCGGATTTCTACCCAACCATCAATTGAAGCCGTATTTCACCCGACCACCAAAAGTTGCTGGATTTTTTATCTCAATTTGTAACTGGATTTCAACCCGATAGTTGATTATTGTAATATGATCATCCTCAATTTCGGGGATGAGTCAATCACTTGCAATAAATTCAAACACTAGTGGAATATTTTTCAACCAGGCGTCATGGTTTTTCCCTTTTTTAGGGTTTTCCACGTAAAATCCTAGTGTTCTTTCATCTTATGTTGGTGTGTTGGATATCCGTATAATATTGAGATGAAAAATTTTAACTTTATCGCCGCGTATATTTCATCCACAACAATGCTTAATCAAGACGATTTGAAAATGTGGGCTAAATGAAATTAGACCAACTCGCGAGACAAGGGTGATAACCTGAAGAAGCCTAATGCAATCTCAATATTTGAACTAATGATACTCAGATCATTTGAGTTTGCATCTGCGAACAAATTAGCTTGCTTGAAATTCAAACCATAAAATTTACATGCAATTAAGGGCAACTCAAAATTCAATGAAGTAATGCCATAGAACTAATAACTATCACTAGCTATAAAAAACTATTGTAAGCATAAACTAGGTTTGAAACAATATTAACATCAGAAACAGAAGGCCATTATCTTAGACATCATGATGAAGTAGATAAAGATAAAAACACAACAACTATTTTTGCTTAACATTTACATAGACTAAACTGTTTACATGATTCTTTTATCTTCATAATGAGTAGTTATAATCGTATGGCACAAAAAAAAATTTCATCCTCCAAAATCTAAATCAAATTTCATGCTAACAAAGGCATTGTATGTCAACAAAAAGATTTTTTTACATGTAAAATAATGATTGCGAAAACTAGTCATGAAGAACATGGAGAAATATTTCACTATCCATCAAATCACAGGAGTTAAGGAAACCACATACTTTTCAACAAAATAGTTAGTACACACATATGTGATAGCACACTCATCACATGGCCAACTTAGCCATCAGCCCACTCGGCCTGCTATGCTCCAGCCTCCACCAATACCTGACGAAGTCAGACTGTTACTAACGACCCACCTGCGGTGTCATCATTTTGTCTCCTCTCTTCCTATAAAACTCTCTACAATGTAACAGTGAAGGTTGAGCTCAATAGAATCAATATTTCCCTCTATCGTCTTCTTCTTCCTCTCTACTTTCTGCACAGGACTTTCTTCTTGGTATCAGAACTCCTCGTCTGACCGATCAAGGACGAACAGGACTCATCGGCGACTATGCCTCCAGCTTCAACCACAGCAGTACCACCGATATCCTCCGTCTCTGCTGTCCTGACAGAGTTCGTCATACCACCTCCTCTTAAATTTTTGATCTCTAACCTGAAATCCATAGTTAGTCTAAAGCTCAATGACGAGAATTATGCTATATGGAGCTTACAAATATTCAAACTGTTCTCTGCCAACGGTTTCGAAGGATACTTGACGGGAAGCCTAAGCCACCCAGACAAACCAGAAGACCACGCTGACAGTCGACTTTGGAGACTCATCGATGAAAATCTCGTCTCCACATTACTATCAACTATCTCCCCTTCGGTCTTGCCATACATTCTCCATCTCACCAGTACCTGCGAGATCTGGACCACCCTTTCCAATAGACTCCAGCCCACTAACCGCTCTCACGTGATCCAGCTGAAGAGTGAGCTGCACAATGTCCAAATGAAGGACAGCACCATGAATCAATATCTCACACAAATTAAGACTCTGGTCGACAACATAGCGGCAGCCGGGTCACACGTCGACTCCGAGGACATTGTCATGTACATCCTCAATGGTTTGCCACCAGCTTACAACGCCTTCACAACGGCAATAAGAACATCCCAACTTCCCATCAGTCTCGAAGTTCTCTACTCGCTTTTGTGCAGCGAAGTAATCAACATCCGCAATTAACAGCAGCGTGAAACCAACCTCACCTCCGATCACACTGCTCTTTACTCCAACAACAGAGGCAGGGGAAGCTACAGGGGCCGCAGCAACTACCGTGGACACGGCAGTTCACGCCCAGGCATCACCAATCGCCCATCAGATAACAACAGCAACACACGTCCTACCTGTCAGATCTGCGGCAAAACTGGGCATACTGCCGTCACTTGCTGGCATCGTTGCAACCTTCAATACTCTGCCAACGACTCCACCAAAGCTCTCTACAGTCAGCCTAATGCCAACGTCACCACCGATTGGGTTTTGGACTCCGGCGCCACATCACATTTGACTGCTACACCAAACATTCTTCAACAAACTCAACCTTACTACGGCACCGATTCCGTGTCCATTGCCAATGGGAACTCTCTTCCCATCCAAAATCAAGGACAAGGTATTCTACCACTCCCAAATTCACAACATAAGCTTCTCCTTCCACAAATCCTTCACGTACCTTCACTCTCCCACAATCTTTTATCTGTGCACAAACTAACATCTGATAATAACTGCTCTGTTTCCTTCGACGCACATGGCTTTCTCATTCAGGACTGAACGGACCACCAAGTTCTGCTTCGTGTACGAGCCCATGACGGTCTCTACACAATCTCATCCACTCCAACATTGCAGTTAGCTCTTTCCTCCAAACAGCTCTCCACAAATCTATGGCATGACCGCTTGGGACATCCTAACATTCGAACCATGCAAAACTTATCTCGCTTAGTTTCTTTCAGCAATAGTTTATCTAGCTCTCTCTTATGCAAACACTGTATTATGGCTAAGAGCCATAAGTTACCCTTTACTTTAAGCAAAACAAATGTTAATACAAAATTTGCTCTCGTCCATTCGGACGTTTGGGGGCCATCTCCAATTTCCTCTGTAAATGGCTATAAATACTTCGTCACCTTCATTGATACCTATACGCGATATTGTTGGATCTATTTAATGAACTCCAAAGATCAAACATACTCAAAATTCATTCAATTTCATAATATGATACAAACGAAATTCAAAACAAAAATCATCACCCTCAGATCTGACAATGGCGGAGAATACACAAATCATAATTTCCATAATTTTCTAACTAAACAAGGAATCACACATGAATTAACATGTCCATACACACCCGAACAGAATGGTCTTGCTGAAAGGAAAAATCGACATCTCATTGAAACCACAAGGACTCTTCTCCAAGCAGCCCACTTACCACCTCAATTCTGGGCCGAAGCTCTGCTCACTTCAAATTACCTCATCAATCGGTTACCTACTACGGCCTGCAACAACCAAATACCCTTCCAACGTCTACATAATCGCCTACCGTCATACGATCACCTCAGAACTTTCGGGTGTCTCTGCTTCCCCTGGCTCCGCCCTCTCACATCTAATAAACTTCAACGACGATCACAAGAATGCCTGTTCCTCGGTTATTCAACATCCCACAAAGGCTATCGTTGCTACAACCTCTCCACACACAAAATCCACATATCACGCCACATTATCTTACATGAGCAAGTATTCCCCTTTCTCAACATTTCCAACACTCAACAAACTCCCATTTCAACCTCTGACTCTCCACCTCTCATGCTCATTCCCAACTCCACTCTACGACCACTCTCCACCATCTCTTCATCCTCTCTCTCTGCATCCACCACCCAAGACCCACCTTCACCAAATCCAACAACCACGACATCCTCAATTTCACCACTCGCCTCACCGTCCTCCACACTCCACCGTCCTCCACCTCCCACTCATCCTATGCTCACCCGCTATAAAACTGGTCATCTCAAACCCAAATCCATTCTTGATCTCTCAGCCGTCACACTTCCTACAAACACACCCTCCACATTTTGTCAAGCCATCATCCACCCTCACTGGATGGAGGCAATGCACAAGGAATTGCTTGCTCTACAGAAACAACACACCTGGATCCTCACACCTGCACCGCCTAACACCCCCATCCTTGGTTGTCGCTGGACCTACAAAACAAAACTTAATCCAAACGGAACGGTGGCTCAGCATAAGGATAGACTCGTTGCTCAGGGCTTTACTCAGGAACATGGCATCAACTACAATGAGACTTTCAGTCCCGTGGCCAAAATGCCCACCATCCGCCTACTGCTCATTCTAGCTCTTCATCGGCAATGGCCAGTGCTCCAATATGATATCTCTAACGCTTTTTTACATGGCGATCTCTCCGAAAAATCTACATGAAACAGCCACCAGGTTTCATTGATCCAACCTATCCGCATCACGTCTGCAAATTACAGAAGTCTCTATATGGACTTAAGCAGGCGCCTCGCCAGTGGTTCGAGAATTTCACCGCCAGCCTCATTGAATTCGGCTTCGTCTTCAGCAAATGCGATCCGTCATTGCTCATCTATACTTCCAATAACACTATTCTTTATCTACTCATATATGTGGACGATCTACTTTTAACTGGAAACGACGAACAAACCATTCGGCGCCTGACTCAACAGCTCAAATCACTGTATGCTCTAAAAGAGCTTGGCTCGGCGCGCACATTCCTTGGAATTCAAATTCAAAACACCGCCAACGGACTATTCCTACATCAATCTCCCTACGCTCGTGACCTTCTCCAATCATCTGGTTTCCTTTCCTGCAAACCCGCATCGTCCCCTATACCCACCAAACCATCTCAATGCCATCTACCGGACGAACCAGTTGAAACTCCCACCCTCTACAGACAACTCACCGGAGCGCTTCAGTATCTGACAATCACCAGACCCGATATCGCTTTCGCTGCCAATCAAATATGTCAGCATATGCATCACCAGACCAATCAATACTATCAAGCACTTAAAAGATTGCTTCGCTACATCAAAGGCACTCAGCACTATGGCATCCCGCTCATCCGAGGAGACCTCACTCTGCGCACCTATGTAGATGCCGACTGGGCAAATGACAAAGTTGATCAAAAATCTGTCACTAGGTTCTGCTCTTTTCTCGGACCCAACATTCTCTCCTGGCACGTCAAGAAACAGGTGACAGTCTCCAAATCCTCTACAGAGGCAGAATACCGGGCACTATCCTCTGCCACCTCCGACGTCCTTTGGCTTCGCAGACTCCTTGCCGAACTCCATGAGCCCCAATGTCACCCGACGGCAATCTACTGCGATAACACCTCTGCCTTAGCATTGGCAAGGAATCCAGTCTTTCACGCCCGCACCAAGCACATTGAAATAGACTATCATTTCATAAGTGCTCACATCAAGAACAACGCTGTCGCAGTTCACCACATTGACTCAGCTGATCAACCCGCCGACATACTCACCAAGGCTTTGCCTCTCACTCGATTCGAAGCACTTCGCTCCAACTTGACCGTCCGACCTCCAGACGATCAACTTGCGGGGGGATGATAGCACACTCATCACATGGCCAACTTAGCCATCAGCCCACTCGGCCTGCTATGCTCCAGCCTCCACCAATACCTGACGAAGTCAGACTGTTACTAACGACCCACCTGCGGTGTCATCATTTTGTCTCCTCTCTTCCTATAAAACTCTCTACAATGTAACAGTGAAGGTTGAGCTAAATAGAATCAATATTTCCCTCTATCGTCTTCTTCTTCCTCTCTACTTTCTGCACAGGACTTTCTTCTATATGATACACAACTCTCCGAATCAAGACAATTAATAGTCATATGGGATGTTGACATTAATTTTCAAACAAGCCCTCCTAATAAATGAATCAACATTAAATAAAATAAAGAAGTTTAAACTAATGCGACACAGAATAAATTAAAAGAATATAGATCTTTTCCCAGTCGATAGGAGTATATTTTCCTACAGTGAAAATATAAACTTTGATAGAAATTTATGAAAAAATTTTAGCATAAAATCAAATACTATTATTCATTTTTTTTTTCTTAGAATACCAATTAACAAAATGATTTCTTTACACATGCACATGGCGAAAATTAAAAAAAAAAAGTAGGAGGGTTATAAAATTATAATTAAATTTACATGAGAATATATAAGAAATTTATTCTCAATTTTCATTAAAAAAGTAAATCTTGATGTCTAAATTCAATAATTAATTACATTTAAATTTATAAATGAACTTGCAAGACAACAACCTATTGGTCATGTAAGAAGTAAAACATGTATTAAACAATGTGTATGCTACTAACGAAAACTAAACTTATCATGAATTAATAAGTTTAAAAATTAAAGCATTTTCTTGATAAACAAAAGAAACAGAATACGTTAGTTTAAGAAAAGGACAACTTAATGTAAGCAATCTAAAATAACCAACAGATTTGAAGAAATTGAGTTTCTTAAAATTCTACAACTAATTGCAAATAATTTTATAGAAATAAAATTCGTTCATTTCATAAATACACTTTAAGGCTGTAATTAAAATTATTTCAATCATAAATGAAAAAATAACTATTTCTTCTTATGCTCTTGCCTTACCATACGGATAGAACAACTTCCATATGCTACATCACAATCGTCTGTCACTAGCTCAATATGAGAAGGAAACTCAACCCATAAAATATAAAATAAGAAAGAATACGACCATGCTCACCAAGCCCATCAGAGAGGTATAAAAATAGTAGAAGCATCTTCAAGGGGTCTAAAAACCAAACTAGATCTTTAGTGTGGCCATGGTACCAATTATAACAAAAAATCGATGACGTGTGTTGGCTTAACGTACTTAAATTCAACTTTCTCAAAGGATGGTTACCCTCTATCGCAGATAGATGCTCTGGTTAACTTGATAATAGGATACTCAATGATAAATTCTATAGATGCATTCTCATGCTATCATCAAATTAAGATGCATCTTAGTGAGTGTGCAAAGGATTCATTCTTCACTTTAGAGGGAATATGCTACTAAAAGCTGATGCCCTTTGGTTTGATGAATGTAGGGGTGATCTATAAGAGAATGATGGACTAGAGGGACAGGAATGATGAAGTATACATGGAAGACCTATTGGTGAAAAGAAAGTCAAATGGCTAGTATATTGAAGACCTAAAAAAGACATTTCTCTCCCTCAAGAGATTTAACATGCAATTAAACCTACCAAGGTGTACTTTTGATGTAGGTTCAAGAAAGCTCATAGGCTTCCTCCTCACCCCGGTTGATGTCAAAATGAACCCTAAATTGATTACTAAAAGAAGTCCAATGACTAACTAGGAGAGTTGCCAGCCTAAATTGATTCATTTGTTAGTTAAATAAGAGGTTCTTTCCTTCTTTAAAGTCCTTCAAAGAAAAAAGAAATTCTCTTAGGATGAGGACTATGAAGTTATCTTCTAGCAACTAAAATTCCTTTCCTCAGTAACCTTCATCTAAAACCCCCAACTTGACTATGATTTGCATCTATAATTTGGGGTGGGTTAGAAAACCATTGGTAGTGTGTTAGTTAGGGAAGAAAGAAATAATTTTTTTTCATAGTACTATATGAGCAAAACCCTAACCTAGAAAATAGAGGTACTCGATCATAGAGAAGCTTGCATGGACATTGGTAACCACAATAAGGTAACTATGATCATACTTTTAGGCCCATCCCTTTCAAGATGTGATTGATTTCTTGCTTGAAAGTCACACTTTCTTAGCTTTATCACTCAAGAAGATTACTCAAATGGTCCATAGAGTTGACTGAGTTCTAATTGACATACTCACCAAGGATTGCCATTAAGTCCTAACCATTCACCAACCTCTTGGTCGACTTTGACAGTCCAACTTGAAAGTTTGACAGGGATGTTAAGTCCCACCCATTCACCAAGAGGGGGGGTTAATTGGTATTTATAAAATCTTTAATCAAAAACACAATCTTTAACCAAAACCAAGATTCACCATAGAAATCAAAATGCGGAAATTAAATGAGGAAGAAGTAATAAAGAACACATAAATTTAAAGTGGTTCGGTCAACTCGACATAGCTCCACTCCTTGGAGGCGCCCTCCGAGTATTACACTAAACACAGTGTCTCTCCTTTTGCCCCCACAGCAAGGCGGAGAAGCCTTTACAAACCTCCTTTCCACCAACCCAGGTAAGGTAAAGAACCCAACTCCTTTTGCTTCATCCGGAAGCATACAGAGGAAGCATACAGAGAACCCAACTTCTTTTGCTTCCTCCTGAAGCAGGAAAGAACTTTAATCAGATGCTGAAGTAGACCTCTCTAGAACCCCCAAGGAACTAGAGATGACGACTGATTCTTGCTTGGAGCAACCTTTGTGAAACCCCTCATGAACTCCCCCTCACAAGATCCTCTCTTTCTCTCCCTTTCTCTCCCTCTTCTCTTGGCTCTCTCAGGTCAGAACAACAGTAAAAGATGATCTCTTGGGTAGAACAAGAGTTCTTAACTACAAGAGCTTTGGAATAGCTCTTAATTGCATCAAACCGACTTTATCATCCAGGACGATATACATATCATCCTATACGATTAATACAAAAATAGCTCAATCAGCTAGGACAATTTGGGACTATTAGAAGGTTTTTGTTCATATTGTCCAAGATGATAGGATATCGTTCTGTACGATTAGTATAAATCATTGAATATTGTCTAGAACATCGCATTGAATGGATGTCTGGATGATATAAAAATAACTTGATCGTCCAGGCCGGTTTCACTATCATCCCATACAATTAGTTCAATTCAGCACATATCATCCAAAATATCACCCTGAATAGAAGCTGGTCGATGTTTGGTCATCCAGGAACGACTAAGGTTTGTGAACTAATAATCTTGGCCAATCTTGCGATCGTTCAGGATGATATGATTGAGCAATCAAATCTTAATTTCTTTCCTTAATTAAAAGATTAATTTAAGCATAATTTAATTGTATCGTCTAGGCCGATATCCAAAAATAAAAATACCTAAATAGATCTAGTGGTTGATTCTTTCGTATTTGAGCTTATCATCCCGGCTGATATGAATATCATCTAGGACAATGCACTTAATGACAACTGGCTTAACTAGGATGCCTTAATTAGGGTTTCTATTTTTAACTAATTGTCCAGATTGATTTTGGGATTGTCCCGGACGATGTGACCAAAAACAGTAAACTTTAAAAATAGTGAAAAAAATTCCCTTCAAGTGTGTGTGTGTGCAAGGTTACTTAGCATCAGGAACCACATCGTTTACAATTGACTCAAGAAAAGAAAAGATTATAAAATGACTCAGACTTAGTCTACGTAATCTTGAGTTGGTTCAAATTTCTATTTAATCTTGTGGACCTAAAATGTTAGTAGGCAAGGCAGTCGTAGAGAAAAAGAAGTGTTTGCTATCATCAAAATTATATTCCTTGAAAACAGATTCGCAACACAACTGATGAGTTGGAGGTAATGACTATTCCATAGCATTAACCTTGTATATTAATAGTGCCTCTAGAGAATATAAAAATTATGCATGCATAGTTCTAATAAGTTACAAACGGATCAACCTCACTAATGTTGCCAGCATCAAGTTTGAAGTCACAAATAACCAAGTTAAGTATGAGTCCCTACTTATAAGATTTTGCCACATTATTGAGCTAGTAGTGACAACATTAGTTGAGTACTCTAATTTGTAGTTGATGGTGAACTAGGTAAAATGTGAATACAAAGTAAGGGATGAATTGCTACTATGATACTTCTTTAAGGTGAAGGTGGAGATAAACATGTTAGGGAATTTTAAAAATTTTCAAATTCTTAAGGGAAAAAACTAACTCACGAACATCCTTAATAACTAAGAGAACACTAAAAATAAAACTGCAATGAAGATCTTGATGCCCATAGTTGAAAAGAAGAAGTTATGTAAGTGGAGGCCAATCACCATATTAGTTGGTTATATCATACTATAGATAACTTTAAGATAGCGATATAAAATGTGGAGCTCAGCGATTAGTAATAACTCAAAATTAAGGTAGGGTGAGAGTTATTTAAAATATTGAAGTCATCACTTAATTTTAGGTGCATTAGAGAAGATTAGAAGGACGTAATACTCAGGAAAGTTCACTCAATGAGTGTGGCAGCCACTCTTTTAAAATTATAACTTGCAATAATAGAAAAATCTATTATAAACTACTAAAAAAAGAACAATCATAGCATTCCATCTTTAATAAAGTAGTCAAAGAAGAAGGAATGTTACCAAAAAAAAAATAATCCCATAAAAAAATTACTACAAAGTGTAAAAGTGGCACATACATGATCCACTTTATTTTAGACTCTAGGAACATACGGAAAAACAATATTTTCAAATTCATGCAAAAATAAAAGATCCTTGTTCAAAAAACCATCCTTCTTCCAATTAGAACCCTTATAGAATACATATCATCTTAATGATATTTGCATTGTCTCCCTCAATAATAGCTCCTTTGTAATAAAATAACCAATATTTCCAATTTTATCCAAAGAATAAAATAGTTTGAAGTTTTAATTGGGAGATATCCCAATGTTTTATATGTTTACTAAAAGCAAAAAGCAATCTACCTTTATGATCCCTTAAAACTCCTTCAATGCCTCCAAGATTTGAACTGAATAAAAAAACTTCAACATTGATTTTGATTCAATCTAGTGGTGGGGGATGCCAAGAATCTAAAAACTCTGAATTGAGATTAACATCCTAGTCTTCTAGAATTTGATCACACCTTGGATGAACAATTGTCATTAAAATACTTGAAGTTGAAAAAAGCAACATATGGAATGGGACCTTTGTTCTTAGAAACATTCCTATTTTTCCAAGAATAGAAAATTGTAATAAGAAACATCCGGATAATACTTGGATTACTTTTTGCCAGCCTTATATAAAAGTTCACGAGGGTTGTTAAACTCTAAAGAACTAGTCCCAAGGATAACCAAGAGGGGGTGGGGGGTGAATTGGTTATTTTTAAAATTTCTTTAAGAAACAAAAAGTTAAAACCCCTTTATACATAAGTAGAACTAATTTTAAAAGAACAAAATTTTGAGATTTCAAATACATATCAAATCATAAAAAATGTGAAAATTAAAATGCAACAAAATAAATAGAAAGAACACAACAAATTTTATAGTGGTTTAGTCAACCTGACCTACATTCACTCCTTGGTGACTCCCTCTCCAAGTATTGTACAAAATAGAATGGATTCTCATTTTACTCCCACAGCAAGATGGATAAGCCCTTACAAAATCTTTCCACCGACTTGGTGAGGCAGAGTAACTTGAATCATTTTTCTCCCTCTTGGAGTAGGCAGAGAACTTGGAAATCCTTTTTCACCCACCTAGGGAAGGAGGACAACCTAGGAATCCTTTTACTACCTCTTGGAGTAGGCAAAAACCTTGAATCCTTTTTCACCCACCATTTGAAGGCAGAGAAATTGGATCTGATGCTGATGAAGATTTCCTTTAGAGCCACCAAGGAACCGGGACAACAACATGAAAAAATTATGAACACTTTGCTTGGAGAAACCTTTATGAATCCCTCATAACTTCCCCTCACAAGGATCTCTCTCTCTCTCTCTCTCTCTCTCTCTCTCTCTCTCTCTCAAGCTCTTCCTCTTCATTCTCTAAGCTCACTCTAAGATCTCCTCCAGAGCAAAAGATTTTCCTAAGAGACAATAAGAGAGCATAAATAGTTGGCTTATAAAACCCTAAATTTTAAGAAATTCATCCTATGTTTGTACACTACGATACATGTATCATATAATACGATAAATATAATTTAGAATCATCCAGGCAATTGGTATAGATGAACTGTTCATTTTCTTAAACATTTCATACAGTACAACCTAAACATTTTATGGTATGAACTATAGAATTTTCTTCTATTCATTTGGGATGATCCTTGGAATAGCCAGTTTAGTATACGGGTAATCCTCCAACACTCTAGAAATTATACGATACGATCAATACCAAAATTATTGATTTTGTTTGGAACGATCTCTTGGATGATCAATTTTTTACACAAGTAATCGTACTATATAAACCAAGTCGTATAGTACGATCAATGATAATAATTTTCCATGATTTGATTCGCTGATATTGAGGGATTAATTAAGGAAGATTTTAATATCATATAGTACGAACTAAATCATATTGTATGATCAACATATATTAAATATCTTCATTAACCTCTGGTAGCAAGGGTTTTAATAGGGCTCAATAGATTGTACGGGATGAATTAAAAGTGTATAGTACGATATATGTATCATACAATATGAAGAAAATCATACATTATGAAAAACTCTCTCAAAACATTTTTTGCTCTTCCCCTGTATGCGTGTAAGGTTGGTTAGCGAAGTTATCCACCAAATTACATAATATGACTCAAGAAAAGAAAAAAATATAAAAAAAATTTAAAATTAAAGACTGTAATCCTAATATATCTGGTCTTGAGCTGCTCAGAATCACAAGTGAACGGTGGACTGAATTCCTAAAATGTTTTAACAAATAGTATAAGAAAATATCATAAAAATAAGAGAAAGAAGTAACATACACAATAATGTTTGTTATCATCAAAGTCATAGTGCTTGAATCAAGTTTGCAACATTATAAGTTCAACAATACCTTCCTCCATAGAATGAAAAACCAGGATCATAAAACCCCATTATCTCAATTTGATAATAAACTCAATAATATACTTACAAAGCATAGTAATATGAACAATATTTTCAATTTGATGATAGCCTCTAACACAAGTAGTTTGAATAAGTTTTCTATGATTGAGGTTTTCATTTATAGGAAGTGCATTCTTACTTACTCTCCACCAAAAAAACTGCATCTTCAATTTGAGCTTCAATTTTGAAATATATTTCATGAAAACATCCACTTCTTCAACATAGAGCTGATCCAATATGGCTTGATATGCTAAATAAGTAATTGATTTTCCAGAATGTTGTAGTTCAATTTGATCTTCACTAATATTTAAAAAGATCGGATCCTACATCAGTAAAGACACAAGTTCTTCAAATAATAATTTATAAATTTCAAAATAAGTCCACATGACATCTGAGGATAATAAGCTTTGAAGTTTCTTATCTTGTAATCCCACATGATCCATATATGAAGGCCATCTATTTAAGTCTTTATCAAGAATCTAAACATCATCTAGAATTCTAACTTTGTGAAAGAATAACTAAGATTTTCCAAAATCAAGTATTAAACATATTATGAAACACAAGAATTTTCTAATATTTAAAGATTTACTAGAAATAGAAGCTAATTTAAGTTGGGCTCATTTGGTGTCTCTTTTATCAGTTTTATGTGTAAATTGTACAATGTTTATTTTTGATACACTTAGTGCATCTTTTGCTTTTGACGTCATTGCGAACCTTTTGATTTTGGACTCATTTTGTGTCTCTTTTGAATATTTTGCAAATTACTTCTTTTCTAAATTTTTAAGAATCTCAATTGTAAGATTATCTTCCAAATAGAATAGAAGAAAAACTCACTCTCTTATATAGGGAGGAATAATCTACAAAGCAATCCCAAGTTCTCTAACAGGAATAAACACTTAATATAAAAAAAATATTGAATTTCATTCGCTAAATTATAGAAAATATCCATGATTTAAAAACATGTAGTAGAGTGAATAAGTTTTCATTTCAACCATCCTAATTCTAATTTAATTTAGATTTTTAAGTAAACACAAGGGGTTATCATGCAAAGGAAGTATGAAGGGGTATGAAATTCATAAGATTTGTTTATCCTTCGAATTTGAACATTGCCAATAATTACTTATTTAAACTTTTAAGTCAAAATAGAAGCATGTTTATTACAAACAACAAAGAGTATTGAAAATAGTTCATTCGTACAATTTGATCCAAGTCATACTATATGAGTTAAATCGTACAATATGAGTTCAATTATGTAGTACAATAAAAAAAATACATTTTCCTTTGGATGCTAATTTCTTAAGTAAAGAGCACATAAATGAGATATATGAGGACAAAAAAATAGCTAGAAGGAAATAGCATTTAAAAGAAAGAAAAATAACTTTTTTAAAAAAGAAAGAAAAATAGCACAAAAAAGAATGAAAGAAAATTCCATTGCAAAATAAAATATAAACTAGTAGCCATATACTTAAAATAAATAGTATAATCACAACAAAAACAAAACTAATATTGTGGTGGATCTTATTCGTGAGGTGGAGGTGTTTGGAAGAACTAACTAAAACCATCATACTATTGTTGGATGGTGGTGAACTGGTTTTAAATATTTCCAAATTTCTCCATGAACCAACTTATATCATTATCATGTTGGATTTGTAGTTGCTCTAGGCAGGTGCCCAGTCTGTCAAATCTCTGAATCAACTCCTCATATGGGTAGTGGTGAGGAGGTTGTATAGGTGCAGGATTAGCTGCAGGGGTAGCTTCTCCTTCTTCATCAAAGGGAGGGTCTTTAGGATCCCGTTCTCTATAAAAAAGCATCCAGAAGGAGTCATCTGAAAAGGAAATTGGAGAGTTGTTAGATGGAGAAGGATGTATGATGTTATATTTTTTTATCCAGAATATACACAATCACATGTCCTAAGGTGATGTTTTGCATTCTCCTAGAGGCTAGGAGTCAAATGAAAGTGAGGTTTTAGATGTAGTAAATTAGCATTTGAGCTTCATCCATTTTGGTATTTGACATTATGAAGTAGGTGACAAACAAAAGTAGGGTAGTGATGTTGTTCCGGTCTCCAGCTTTAGGAATGATTGAAGTTCTCAGAATGTGCAGGATAATCCTGGCATTTTGGTTAAGGTTGTGAACCAAAGGTTGGTGGTAGTTAAGGGAAACATTTCTTAGTGGAAGGTTTATAACACTCCAGTCAAAATTAGATCTGGAGGCCATGACAAGGGGTCTATTTCCTTGGGTATTTAACTTAAGGTGAATTCCTATATACTCCTTGGTGATTTTTACATTCTGATAACATACTTGAGAAGACATAACCATAGCATCCCTACTAATCCTAAGGTTTACAAGAAATTCATAAAGGATTTTAAAAGGGAAGGGATGGGCTAATGTCAGAAGAAATTGAAGTGTACTAGAGTTGAAGAGGTTCATTACTTGGAAGCTAAGGGTCCGCTGTTTAAGAAGCCTAAAAGGCATGATCTTGGCTTGTTTGTATTTTCTATAGGCAGCTTTATCAGAAGCCATCGGAACGAGATCATCAATAGGGTCGCGAGAGGAGAAAGCACCCTGAGTTTGTGGACTATTCTTGCCACCAGCTATTACAAAGATTGAAATGCAATAAGAGAGGTTTTGAAGGATAATGTGAAAAATCTAAATGATCTTAGTTATTTAAATAGAATTTCAATGGATTATACTGTACAATCGTGGAATCGTATGTGATGATTGTGTTCAATTATTTCATCCAGATGAGCAGTTAAAAAGATGTGTCCAATTGTACAGTACTATCAGACTCCGTACGGGATGATTAGAGATGTGGAGCTCATCCCGATGAGTCAGCCTATATGACTTTTGACAAAGCATTTGTACAGTATGAATAGGTATTCGTACAATTCGATCAAAAATAAATGTCGTACCAACCAAAATAACTCATATGGATTGCCACATGAACATACAATATGAGTTTGACTTGTACAATATGATATTAAATCATTGATATAATCTAGACCATCCATTGAGCCAATGGTTAAGATGAAGGCAGTGTTGTGCAAATCATACAATATGAATGTGGTTTATACAGTATGATATCAGATAAAATTTTTTCTTGTAGGAAAAGATAGTGAAGTTAAGTGAAGTGATTTATGAGATGATCAGGACATAAGTATAAAATATGATAACAACAAAACCAAAAGAACAAAATAAGAACAAAATTTAAAATTAATAATAAAAACAAGTTAAAGAATAAAAAAACAAAATAAAATCAAGAAAATCATAAGAGACCACAAAAAAAGCATAAGACATGTAAAAAAAAACAAACATAACAAAAATAAATAGAACATAAATAAAAGGTGTCAGTTTCAAGCATGAATATCGATCACACCTAATCTGGTTCTTTAGGTGCTAAAGGTTTTGAAAGCTTGTGGTTTTATAAAAAATATCAACAAGTTGATTTTCAATGGCTACATGGTGTAGCTCTATGTCTCCTTTGGTAACATGGTCCCTAATGAAATGGTGCATTATGTTAATGTGTTTCGTTTTGGAGTGTAGGATTGGATTCTTTGAAATACCAATGGCTCTAGTGTTATCACATGTGATTTGAATTATGCCTACAAGTAGTACTAAATCCAAAGTTTGTTTTTTTAACCAAAGAACTTAGGCCACATAACTTCTTAAAGTTATGTACTTAGCTTTAGCAGTGGACAGGGCAATTTAGTTCCATTTTCTATCAGACCAGGAGGCTAAGGACTGTCCTATGAATTGACATGTTCCAAAAGTGCTCTTCATATTAACTCGACATCCTGTAAAATTTGAATCAGAATATCCTATGATTTCAAAGGAGGTGATATGCCTAGGATACCGGATTTTTATGTCTTGGGTCCTTAAGAGATATCTAAGAATTCTCTTAATAATAGTCAAGTGGGACTCTTTTGGATCAACCTAAAATATAACATAAAGATAAAGACTAAACATGATATTAGGTCTACTAGCAGTCAAGTAAAGAAGTTATCCAACTATTCTTCTATATTTATTTTGATTAACATATTTTCTAGTTCAATTTTTATTTAACTGAATAGTGGAACTCATGGGAGTGTTGATTGGCTTGGCTTTATCAATCTCATATTTCTTAAGGATGTCCTTAATGTATTTTAACTAACTAAGGAAAGTTCCATCATCCTTCTGTCTTATGCTAAATCTAAGAAAGTAGGCCAGTTCTCCCATTATACTCATCTCAAACTTCTTACTCATAATTTTTGAGAATCCATTAAAAAAGCCTTTTATCAGAGGATCCAAATGAAAAATCATCAACATAGATTTGGACAACCAATAGTTCATCTCTTATCCTATTAAGAAATATGGTTTGTGTCTACACTCCCCTTAACAAAATTTCTTTCTAGTTCGATTATGTTTAATCTTTCATAATATACCCTATGCACTTATTTTAGTCCATATAAGGCTTTTTTTAATTTTAACACATGATTAGAAAATCATGAATTTTTAAAGCCTGGGGATTGCTCAACATACACATCCTCTTTTATTACCCAATTCAGAAAGGCACTTTTGAAATCCATTGGGTATAGTTTGAATCCCATAAAATAAACAAATGCTAGTAGCCTCCTAATGGCTTCTAATCTAGCTGTAAGGGCAAAGGTCTCTTCAAAGTCAACCCCTTGTATTTGGTTATGCCCTTTAGCTACCAATCACGCCTTATTTTTCACAACTACACCAGATTCATTCATTTTATTTTTGGACCCATTTAGTTCCAACCATACTCTAGTCCTTAGGTCTTTCAACTAGTTTCCAAACATCATTCCTTACTAATTGATTTAACTCTTCTTTCATGGCTAGAATTCCAAAATTTATCAAATAGGGCTTGATTTACATTTGTGGGTTCAATCATAGAGATGAAGGTAGAGTGGTTTACTTCTTTTCTAAGTCCATGCTTAATTTTAACACCTTCTGAATGGTCTCCTAAGATTAATTCTTTTGGATGACTTTAAGAATATCTCCATTTTCTAGGCAGTGAAATTTCAGGTTCTACCCTTTCTTGCAGATTTGCAGATTCTACTCTTTGGTGACTTCTACAACGTATTTTTCTTCTTCCTTAGACCGTTAAAAATTATCAGATTCATCTAATACAACATAAGTGGTCTCCTCAACTATGTGTGTTCCTTTATTAAAAACTTTATAGGATTTTCCAATGCTTGAGTAACTTAGGAACACTCCTTCATTAGAGTTGGGATCAAACTTCTTTAGTTTATACTTCCCATTATTCGTAATGAACACTTTACATAAAAAGATATGAAGGAGAGAGAGGTTGGGTGTTATACCCTTAAGGATTTAATAGGGTGTATTGTTTAGCTAGGATCTAACATTAACCCTACTGCAAATATAATAGGTTGTATTCACCACTTCTACCAAAAATTATTTAGAAAGTGAGTATTCAGCTAACATGGCTCTAGCTGTTTCTAACATGTTCCAATTCTTTCTTTCAGCTACTACGTTTTACTGAGGGGTCCTAGGAGCAAAAATTTTTAATTTATCCCTTGCTCCTTACAGAAAGACTCAAATTTTTTATTTTCAAATTTTCCACCATGGTCGTTATGAATGGTTAGAATTTCACAACCTAGCTTTATCTAAAACAAAGTGGAAAAATAATTAAACTCATCAAATGATTTAGTTTTATGAGATATGAATCTAACCCAAGTAAACCTCAAATAATCATCAACAATCTCATACCCTAAGACTTTTCTCCTAGGCTTACAGTGCTGAGATGTCCAAAGAGATCCATGTGAAGGACTTCTAAGGGTTTGCTAGTGATAATATATTTAATTAAGGGGAAAGAGGATTTGATTTGCTTTCCTAGCTGATAGACATCACACAAGTGTTCCTTATTGAAGTTTAGTTTTGGTATTCCTCTCACTAAGTCTTTTTGGGTGATTTTTCTAAGGCTTTTCATGCTTGTATGACACAATCTCGTATACCATAACCAGGATTCATCAATAATTATTTTTAAGCAAAGAGCAGTGTTAGATTTAATATAATTTAAATCAAGCATGTAGACATTATTGATCCTTTTTTCCCACAAAAAATGTTATCATTTAAGCTTGTAATGCAGCTGGTACATAAGAATTTGATGCTAAATCCTTAATCACAAAGTTGTCTTATGCTAAGCAGGGTATGTTTTAATCCATCTACTAGTAAAACATCTTCAATAAGGAAATTCTTGGAGTTGCCAATTCTACCTAATCCAACCACTCTCCTTGTGTTTCTATCTCCAAGTGTTACCTTGCCTCCGGCCTTAGCGTCCAATAAAATGAATTGATTTGCATCCCCAATCATGTTCCTTGAACATCCACTGTATATGTACCACATGATCTCATGGGGCCTTCTATGATGACATCTTTTCAAAATAATCAAATGTTAGATTTGGGAACTAAAACATGTTTGGGTCCCATCTTATGGAAGGAGGAATGAAATACATGTATGATATACAATGAGTTTTAAAATTTTGGTCTCTATACCAAATGTATGCTACAATGAATGATGCAAGTGTAGAAGATATGTCCTAGTATGCTACAAGACAAGCATCTAACACTAATAAAAGAATTTACTAATCTATTTGGGTTATAGTACCTCTTGCTCGGTTTGAATGATGAATGCTGGTGTAATGGATTATAAAACTCTTCAAGTGATGGTGATTTTTTATTTTCTTTGAAAGCATTTACTTTAATTTATAAAAATTTATTTTCACTTTCAAGAATATAATTTTTTTACTTTTAATGCATGTTACCTATTTTCTAATTCAGATGCAAGAGTTTCTAATCTCTTGTATATAACTTCTAATTCAACATGTGATATTTTCAAGGAATCATGCAGCTCAGTTAATTTAGAATGCTTCTTATTTAAAATATCAAATTCATCTAACAAAGCCATATGATTAGTATCCAGAGTGGAATGATTTTTTCTTAAGCATTCCTGCTCTTTTTGCATAGATAAAAAATCCGATTTAAGGGTGTCATGTGATTTTTTAAGCTTCCTATATATAGTATGATTTTTTTTGAACATTTAATAATTGATCATAAGTAAGCTCACATACATCCTCTTGATTAGAATGATCAAGATGATCTCCTGTCATATTAAGCATAGGTTGGTTACCTCCTCTTCTGTTTCTGTTTTAGATTAGTCTGATGCTGAATCTATCCAGAAAGTTTTTGGGTCCTTGGATTGCCCTTCTTAAATTTAAGTTTTTCTTCACCCTTCTCCTTGCTTGGGTATGCTTTAAGAGTTGGATAATAAGACATCAGATGCCCTAGCTTCCTACATTCAAAACATATGACATCAAAAGAAATTTTAGAGCTTTTACTATTCTTACCTTTGTTCCATTGCTGATGAAATTTCTTGCTTTTTCTTTAAAAAGCTCATGAATTGGCTAATCATCAGGGCAATGTCATCATCATCTTGTCTAGAAGAGTCACTGTTAAAATCATTAGCCTTTAAGGCTACATCTTTCTCTTTTCTCCTTTCACTTGCATCAAGCTACCTTTGACTCACTCCTTGCTCATAGCTAATGAGTGATCCAAGTAAGTTATCCATGAAGTAAATATTTAGATCTTTAGTTTCAGTAATGGCATTTATTTTGCATCATAGAAAGACGGTAAACAATGAATAATTTTGTTAACATTTTCATAATTTGTAAGTTCTCTTCCTAAGGCATACATGGAAGAAACAATTTAAGTAAACCTCATATACATTTCAAAAATAAATTAACTAGATTTTATACAGAAAAGTTCATAATCGTGAAGTAGAATGTTCATCCTCGATTGTTTAACTTCCTTTGTTCCTTCATATGTAATGTAGAGTTTATCCCAAATATCTTTACCAGTTGAACAAGCAGAAACACACATATAATTTTCAGATTTTATAGCAAGAAAAAAAAATTCAGACATTTGGCATTCATTTGGGCTAAATCTCTATCATTAATTAGTCGATTGAAAAAAAGGTATTTCAATTTTAACACCATTTACTAATATAAAGAGTGCAGAATAGCCATCCTAAAATAGAATCCATATGCGATTGTGAATTAATTTTAAAAATGTGGACATGTAAGTTTTCCAAATTCAAAAGGAATGTTATTAAATAGGGGTGGTCTAGTGATTGAGTATCCTTTCACAGTGTTACGATTGCCAAAGTTAGCCACAAATATTTTTTCAAAAGTTTTCTAAAACTTAATTTATGAATTCTGCTCTGATACCACTTGAAAGTTTGTAAGGGTTTTTAAACCCTAAAGAACTAGTCCTGAGGCTAACCAAAAGGGGTGGGGTGGGTGTGGTGGGGTGAATTGGTTATTTTAAAATTTTCTTTAACAAATGAAAGTTAAAAATCTTTAATGCGGAAGTTGAACTAATTTTAGAATAAAAAAAATTAGAGATTTCAAACACATATCAAATAATAGAAAAAATGTTGAAATTAAAATGTGAAAAAATAAGTAGATAGAATACACCAAAATTTATAATGGTTCAGTCAACCTTACCTACATCCACTCCTTGTAGACTCCCTCTCCAAGTATTGTACTAAATAGAAGTGGCTCTTCTTTTGCTTCAATAACAAGGAAGATGTGAACCTCCGAAGGAGCACCGCTCGTGGGGCTCGAACGCAAAGTGTATGACCGCACAATCCCGTAGGACAAAACGATCATAGGCCTTTACACTCGACATAATCGGGTCGATGGGAGGGCAGATTAGACAGTACATACGACTAACCATTGGGGTTAGAGGCTTTCCCCAACACACCCCGATGGGTAGTAATATACACGACCTGATTAGAACGGGTTTCCCTTGCCCGATACAATAGCTCGAGTGTGGTTTATTAGATGTGGGGCCAAGTTTCCCATGGGTGTAAGCCCCCGTGGTTAATTACATCCCGTGCTGGAGCCCGAGAAAACTCTCGATTAAGGATCATACATTATCCCTTCCTAAAATGGGATCGGCACAAGGGTATAGACTAAGAAGTCCTATTCAAAGGGAAGAAGGGTCTGAAAGGGCTAGATCCACATGCAGGGTTCATACCAGCATTCGGAGGCTCTAGGGCACTAATGAGAAACTGAGAGAAGGATGGAGGTGGCGTCATCCTGTGACACATATAAGTAGGATTTAGGGTCCCTGAAAAGAAGGGACCTACCAGTATTTTAGGTATACTATGAGACCGAATGTAATAGCCTCGAATCCTAAATCTAGATTGGGGTTAGTGTTCTACGAGCAACACTAAGACCCGTGTCCTAACTAATGCAATGAAAAAAAGATTTGGACTTACCCCGGCCTGGACTAGGGAGCCAGCTAACCACCTAATTGATTCAAAACCATGTAGTCTAGCCATTTATGAAAGATGGGTGGTTGGTACAAATCTTTGGAAATAGGACCGACATCTAGAGAGTTTCTTAATTGGTCTTAGACTTATGTTGGATAAATGCACCTAACTAATGCAATTAAAATTTTATTTAATTGGTTACTAATGCAATGCATTCTAGTTGAACATTTGAATCATGTATACTTTAGACTTTAAAAATAGGCTTAATATAAAATAATTTTTAGAAAAGACTGTGTCTCCTTAGGTCCGGCACTTCATCCTTATAGGCTAGATTATCCAGACTCTACCTGCAGGAAGGGAGATGTCTTATAACAAGGAAAGAAAGATGCATTAATATGCATGAGACCCCGGATGATTCCAATAATTCCCTAGGTTCATTAAGTTTCTATATTATTTAAAACTTAAATTTTGAGTATTAATTGCGAGTAGAAAAAGTATTTTTAATCTTTAAAGAGCCTAACGATATCCAGGCAAAAATAAAAATGGCATGTAAGAAAGAAACCTAGAAAAAGCAGATAATTTCTATTACGCACATAAGGAAAACACATCAATATAAATCCAGAAAAATTAACTAAATGTCCATAGGAAAACTGCCCTTATTACAACCAAGGGCATGCAGAAAGTAAAGTGGATGGGCACCACTGCCAACAACTTGGATTTCTAAGCCTATGACAAACGCAAATGACTTTGAGTGGGATATTGGTTCTTCAAATCTTCAACTCTTCAGTCTTCTTCTCCTTGGACTCCTTGGAACTCCTTCTCCTTGGATCTCTCCTCCTTGGACTCCTTGGATTCGTTGTGGCTTGAATGTCCAAACGAAGAGATAATTACCCCTAGTAGGGGGTATTACCTTTTCTCTTTGGATATCTAAAGCCATCCAACTCGATCTTCCAAATAGAAGAAGACTCGCCCCTATGAGGATGCCTTCTTCTTTTAGAATTCGAGTTGGATAATAATATCCACACTCAAAGACATCTTCAGAACTCTTTATAAATATTACAAATATTACATTAATTGGAAAGCAGTAAATCTAAAGATCATATGCAAGGTTATCCTAATAAAATCCCAAGAAGATATAGTCTCAAGCAGTTAAAAAATAAAAGCAACCCATTGAAGCTGTGCCAAGCCATGCTCTTATTCATGAGGGCTAAGCATCTCTGAAGCACCTGTAGCAGTTATTATTAATTATTTTTATCCCTCATTTATTTCGAGGGGCTAAGCAAGCACTTGCATAAAATATTATTATAAATCATGACAGTACCCCCCTTTTATTTAGCATGAGCATGGCCACCTGCAAGAAGAACATTATATATGTCATTCATAACCTAGGAATACATCTAACGCTCATCACATCATCCATAGTGCAGTAAAAGTAAGCAAACACAGCAATTCAATTTCATACAACATGTAGTGAAACCACGTAAAGCTCCGACACACAGCAAAAAATAAACCACCATCCTAGCCTAGATCTAGAAGTGGTGCCCTGGCAAGCAATTCTATGTATGTGTATGGCTTGTGTGATTTGGGTAGCTCCTAAGTAGGGTGATTAGTTTAAATTGCCTAAAGTTTAGGTTTGTTGAAGGCCAGAAAAGAAAACTTTAATTAATATTAAAATATTAATGAATTAGGATCCATTTTAGTTAATTTAGTTTATTGATAAGTTTTAAAGCTTAGGGTGGTGATATTTGAAGTTCAGATTGTATTAACCAATTTGAGAAAGTCTCGGGTCCTCCAAGGTACTAGGTTGAGGGGTTTAAAAGGTCACTATAGAAAATAGGCTAGATTTGGATCTTCTAATATTTTAGGAAAATACTAGACCTTAATATGAGTAGTTAGACATGTAGTACGTTGGATTTGGAGTTTCCTATGCAAAGATATGAATTTTTTAAGTTTCGGGCCTTAGACTTTTGGTTGGGGTTAACCGAAAAGTTAACTTTCTAATTTAGGTTAGTTTCTAGAATCCTAATATTTTTAATAAATACTATAATCTAATAGGAGTCTAATTCAAGAGAGTTTGCATGATTTGGAATTTTTTACAATTAGTAATGAATTTCTAAAGTTCGGGTAATTAAGGGAATTATCTAAATCATCTAATAAAGGGATGATTTTATGGTTTTGATCCAAACCAGCTCCAAATTTATTGGAATCACCCCCAAAGGTGAGGAATTACCCGAGAAAGTGTTCCCAAGTGTTTGGGGAAAATTTGGAATTTTTAATAATTTTTAATGATTTATTAGGGGCAAAATTTTCACCTAAGGTTAAATTAGGGGTCAACCTGAACTCAAACTAAGGGGCTCTATGTACTCAGGCTGGGGACTAAATTCTAGATAATTTGGGCTATAGTAGGTAATTGTCTGACCTAAATTGGATTTATTTTAATTTTTAGAAGGTCTTGGGGCCCTATTTAGCACGTAAATTAGGGTTGGTTAATTAAGGGGTCTAAAGCTCCTAAAAATTCCTAGAAAATTTTGGGATGTTTATGATGTCCCTAAGTTTAAGTGTTGAAGTTTTCATGTCAATTGGTGATCTAGCCTAGCTCCTAGAATTTTTTTAAGTTTGCTAAATGGATCCTTAATTTTTGTCCTTAGGGTGTCACTACGTTATAAGGGTTTGAAGTGAATTTTTTACTAACCCTTTGGTAACAATGCATGGGAAACACACAAAAGCTTAAGATTTAATATATAAGTAATTTTAAGATATTTCAAAATACTTATATAAATATATAGATTTCAGAAAAAAAAGATAATTTAAAATAAATCAATTTATAGTAAATAAATATATGGGAGACTCACTGACCACCCAATCGAGGTTTTAAAAAGGGTTTTGAAAAAATTTTTAACTTAAAAGTAATTATTATAATAATTACCTAAATAATACTTAAATAATCAAATAATGCTCTTAGACAGAAATCTGTTAGAATAGTCAAAATTGTTTTTTAAAAATAACTTTAAATGGAAGTAATGATTTTTCTTAAAAATTCAAAGGGTTGCACGTCGAAAATGGATTAGAAACGAATAAGATATGAATTTTTGAAGTTTAATACATTAAAAGGGGTTTAAGATAATTTAAAAATAGTAAATACTTAAAATAGTAATTAAACAAACATGAAAAATAATTTTGAAAGCTTCTAAAATTTAATATTTATTTAATACAATAATAACAATAATCCTAATTTCAAAATAACAATAGTAACAATAATAACAAATAAACTTAGTTTTGAAATAAGGCTTAATAGTAATAATAATAATAATAATAATAATAATAATAATAATAATAATAATAATAATAATAATAATAATACCCATGATGCTAATGAAGGTAATACAAGTAATAAAATTCATGACAATGATAATGATGATGAACAAATAATTTTAAAATAACAACAACAACAATAATAATAATAATAATAATAATAATAATAATAATAATAATAATAATAAAAATAATAATAATAATAATAAGGAAATTTTTTTTTAAAAATAATAATAATAATAACAATTGTAAGTAATCTTAATCTTAGAATAATAATGATAATAATAAAATAAATATGACATAATATAATAATTGTAATAAATAATAATAATAAAATAGACCCCTTTATTGTTTTTACAATAATTTAAAATACAATTATTTTTTAACATAAAAATAATTTTAAATTAAAGAGGACGAAAATACGATCGATTTAAGGTATTATACGTAATATTTGGCTTTGTAAATATTTTTAAATCAATTTTTGAATTTTCTGAATTTAAAAAGGTATTTGAAATAGTTTTTAAAATATATTTATATAAATCAAATGGCGGCTCCACGCGGCTCTCCCTGATTGGATCCCGGATCCGCGGAGGCGGCTCGCCATTCATGGGCAATGATTGGCGCATGATTGCCTCACTTAGCCCGGTCAGCACACACGAGAACCGTCTGATCTCGCACTGTAATGGGTGGATGGGTGAGATTTCATCGAACGAAACTGTAGTCCAACCCCGAACTCCTGTGGTCGGACAGAAGAGCGGTAAAAATGAATCATGTCCGTTGATCGGCGAGATCAGAAACGTTCGTAGCCGGCATCTGTACAAACTGAAACCCTAAAAGCATTTTTCTTCGATATCTCTCGATTGGGTGGACGAAATCAAATAAAATTTTAAACCTAGGGTCTAATAATGAAGAGCATTCATTGGTTACATTTTGTTTGGCTTAACATTAGCTTATAAGAAAGATATTTAAATCTAAGTGTAGTGGGCTATTCTAAGAGTTTTAGAGAGATTTTACCGTTCGATCTTCAAATTCTTGACACGGTTGAGCTCGTAGATTGTCCTCGTATAATTCTTTAGTTGAAAATGCGATCAAACGAGCAGCGGATAGGTCGGATCTAGCCTTGGACGGATCTAAGCCTCTTCTCACCGAAAGATCACCGCCGGCAGGGTCCTAGCGGCGACTATAGGTCGAGAAATGTGGAGAGATGGTCTAGAAGCTCTCCCATGAAATTCGAGCCGTTTTGGTGGTCTCTAGCAAGAATAAGAGCAAACAGATCCCTCATCCAACCAAATTTTTGCTATTTAAAGCTCCATTGCTTGTGATCAACGGCTAGGATCGGATTGGTAATCAAATAAGAGGGAAAAATTTTGAATTAGCGGTTGTGTTGCCTTAAGGATTGAGTGGAATTAATTTAATGCATTAATTAGGCTCTTAATGGGCCTTAATGGGTCATTTTTGACCCATTATGACTTGGGTTGACCAAGTCAAGTGTTGACTTGGTCAACCTAGTCGATAGGTCCATAGGGAGAGTGGGATTGAGCCATACAAGAGTTTAGATTGATTTGAGTTTGATTTGGACTATAATGGGTCTTAATGGGTCATAATGACCCATTAAGACTTAGATTGACCAAGTTAAAGTTTGACTTGGTCAATTCAGCCTGTTTAGACCCATGGAATGATGGGTATGAGTCCAAAGAAGATCTGACATCAATTTGAAACCCAATTGGGCCTAAAGGGGCTTAATGGGTTGACCTAGGTTGACCTGGTCAACCAGGTTGACCTAGGACTCAGGTCTGAGCTCAACAGTGTTGGTCTGACCATCTGAGTCCAGTGGAGGCGGGATTTGGGCAAAAGAGAGGTCAACAGCAGAAACTTACAAAATATTTCCATCGACCCGATGAGGTAGAGTACCTTGAATCCTTTTACTCCTTCTTGGAGTAGGCAAAGAACATAGAAATACTTTTGCACCCACTTGGTGAAGGAAGAGAATCTGAGAATACTTTTACTCACTCTTAGAGTAGACAGAGAACCTTGAATACTTTTTCATCCACCTGGTGAAGGCAGAGAACCTAGATCTGATGCTGATGAAGATCTCCCTCAAAGCCACCAAAGAACTATGAAAGAAGCTTGAAGAAGGCAATGAACACATTGCTTGTGAATCCCTCACTACTCATAATTATACGGATCTTATTATCTCTCTCTCTCTCTTAAGCTCTCCCTCTTCCTTCTCTAAGATCTCTCTTAGATCTCCACCACAGTAAAAGATTGTCTAAGGAGACAATAAGAGAGCTTAAATAGTGGGCTTAAGAAAACCTTAAATTTTAAGAATTCCATCTTCTATTCATAACGTACGATACATGTAACATACAATATGTTCAGTATAGTTTAGAATCATCCGAGAAGTTTGTGCAGGAAAACTGTTAAATTTTTTAAACATTTTAAATAGTACGATCTAAACATCATATGGTTCAAACTATAGAATTTTCTTCTATTCTTTTAGGATCATCCTTAGGATGGCCAACTTCATACACAGGTGATCATCTAGCACTCTAGACATCGTACGGTACTACTAGTATAAAAATCATGGATTTTGTTCAGTACGATCTCTAGAATGACCAATTTCATACATGAGTACATGAGTAATCGTATAACATGAACCAAGTCATAAAGTATGATTGACGATAATGATTGTCCATGATATGATTGCTTAATATTAAGGGATTAATTAAGCAAGATTTTAATTATATCATATAAGACAAACTAAATTATATGGTACGATCAACATATATAAAGTATCTTCCTTAACCTCTGGTGGCTAGGTTTTTGACAGAGCTCAATAGATCATACGGTAAGAATTAAAAGCATACACTATTATTCAAGTACAATATAATATGAAGAAAATTGTACAGTATGAATTACTTAAAAGAAAAACTCACTCAAAAATATTTTTCTCTCTCCCTTATGTGTGTGCAAGGTTGATTAGCAAACATATCCATCTAATTATATGATATGACTCAAGAAAAGAAAAAATATAGAACAAATTAAAATTATAGACTGTAAGCCTTATCTACCTAGTCTTAAGCTGTTCAGAATTATATGTGAACGACAGACTGAATTCCTGAAATGTTAGTACATACAACACAAAACAAAATATTATAGAAATAAGAGAAAGTAGTAAGAGACACAATAATATTTGTTATCGTTAAGATCATAGTGCTTGAGTCAAGTTTGTAACATTATAAGTTCAACAATACCTTTCTCTATAGATTGAAAAACTTTGATCATAAACCCCATTCTCGAAATTTGACAATAATCTCAATAAGATACTTGCAAAGCATTATAATATGAAAATTATTTTCAATTTCGTGAAAGCCTCTAACATAAGAAGTAGTTTTAACAAGTTCTCTAAGATTGAGGTATTCATTTGTAGGAAGAGCATTCTTACTTACTCTCCTCCAAAAAAATTGCACCTTCGGTTTAAGCTTCAATTTGGAAATCCTTTTCATGAAAACATCCACTTCTTCAACATAGAGCTGATCCAATGTAGCTTGATATGCTAAATAAGTAATAGATTTTCCAGAATGTTGATGTTCTAGATCAATTTGATCTTCACTAATATTTGAATAGATCAGAACATACATAAGTAATGACACATGATCTTCATTAAAGAATTTCTAAATTTCAAAATAAATCCACCTGTCATCCGGGGATAATAAGCTTTGAACTTTCTTGTCTTGTAAACCCACATGATCCATATATGAAGGCCATTTATTTTGGACTTTATCAGGAATCCAAGCATCATCTATTATTCTTACTTTGTTACCATTAAATAACATCCATCTAATAATAGGTTTAGGATGAATAGCACCATCTACCAAAATATGTCATGTAGATAAGACTCCTCTTTTGATTTCCACATTCCAAACATCCTTACCATATTTGGCAATAAAATTATGATTGAAAAGAGAGGGAGGATTTTGGATAAAACTCCAAACCAATTTAGCTCTTTTTTTTTCTAAACTTGCAAATTGTATTATAAAAACAAAACTAGATACAAGTTAAAGAAAAGGCTCACATTCCTTCTTCAACAAACAACTAAGAGAAGAAGGGATGTTAGCAAAAGATGAACTATCAAAACAAAAATTAATCTCTAAAGCCAAACTATCACAAAGGTCAGCTACCTTATTGCAATCTCTATGAACAAGATGAAAAATTACTTTCTTGAAGTCGACTAAGAATAGAAGATCTTCATTTATCTGGTTGTAGCTTTGCCACTTAGCCTTATTAAAAGAATTTTGAGTAAACTTGATAATGTCGAGGTTATCACTTTCAATTATTACTCCTTTGCTATCTTGCATCCATCTTTAAATGAACTTTCTAATTGACATCATGGCATCCATCTCAAGTTGTTTCCACATCCCAGTGAATTCTTCTCTCCTCAAAAGCAAGTACTAATCTTCCTTTGCAGTCTCTAAATATACCCCCAATTCTAGCACTATTTATATTTAGAAGAGATGCATCAACATTTATTTTAATCCAATCTAGCGGTGGAGGGTGCCAAGCATTTTGGAACTCCCTAAGGAGATTAGCACCTCAGCTATCTAGAAATGGATTAGAATGATTCATCACTGAAGATAAAACATTTGCTGCAATAACAGAGCTTGGACTAGCCATCTTCCCAAGGAGAATCTCATTTCTATTTTTCCAGCTCAAATACACCGTAGTGCAATAAAGTTAGACCATATTAGGAGCAAAAACAACAGCAATTTTTAGCTCCTCAAACATTCTTCCAAAGAGTGAAATGTAGGAATATAAAATACCCACTCTTGAGATTTCTGAAAGACCTCCAGCAGATACTTACATCGAACAGCAATATGCTCAAAGTTTTCCACATCTTGATAGCCTCTTGCACATAAATCATGATTTGTAAGTTTCCTAAACTTCAGAAATTCATTTGTAGGAATTGCAAATTTGCTCATTCTCCACCAGAACAACTCCACCCGAGAGTTTAGTTTCAGCTTCTTTAACCATTTTGAGAATCCAAAATCTTCCTCCTTAGTATCATGGTATATGTAGGATTCATATGCTTTAGCAGTGATAGTTTTACCTAAAAGATGGCAAATCTCCTCCAAATAATCATCTTCAGCATTATTATAAATTGGAACTTGCAAGATTAAAAAGATGAGATCCTCATGGAAAAACCATTGCAACTCCTCCACCTTCCATCTTCCATTCATAAAAATAAAGTTACTGAGCATTCTATCTTCCATTCCTAAGAAATCAGCAATTGTTGGCCAAACATCCAGACATTTTTCCAACATCCAAATGTCTTCTAGAATATTTATCTTCCTTCCATTTACCACTCTCCACCCTAATAAAGGTTTTAAGTATCCAACACCCTCTGTTAAAATTTTCCAAGCAATTGAGGATCCTTTTCTGTAATCAGTATTCAACACATTATCACCATATTTAGCAGTAATTTTTCGGTGAAGCAACGAATCTGGATTTTGGATCAGCCGCCATGACAGTCTTGATCTAAGAGGTCCAGCTCTACTAACAGCTGAGTGAAAATTCAGCCCAGCAGCTGCTTTTGGCTTACACAACTCCTCCCAAGATATGTAATGCATTCCTCTCTTGCCATTTCTTTTATGCCAAATAAACTCTCTACAGCATTTGTCATTTTCATGAAGCACTTTCTTTGGAACCAAAGTATGTGTAGATATGAAACTTGGAAGATATAGAAGAGAAGATTTAGCAAGAATAATCTTACCAGCCATAGAAAGACATTTGCTCTCCCAAGCATTCAGCTTTTGTAGAATATTATCCAATAAATATCAAAAATCATCTTTCACCAATCTTCTTAGCATCATCTTAAAACCCAAGTACTGCATCTTCTTGATGATTTTGAACTTCATAATCTTTTTAACCTGCCATTTGTTGGATCTATTAGCTGCCTTGCTAAAAAGGATTTGTGATTTTGAATTGTTCACCTTCAACCCTGTCCAGGTGCAGAAGTCTGTCACTATACTCTTCAGTTTATTGGGTAGCTTTTTAGAAGGTTGAGAAAAAATTAGGACATCATCGACATATAGATGATGGTTGATCCTTTGAGCTCTAGGAGAGATTTGAATTCCCAAATCTTTTCCTCTTTGTGTCATAGCAAGTGAGAAAAGTTGAGAAAAAATAATAAAAAGATAAGGAGATAAAGGACATGCTTGATGAAACCCGTTCTCTGCCTTAATCCAGTTACCAATTTAGCTCTCAAAGACCCAACTTTACTAATAATATAATGAATACCACCACCACCCTACTTTTTTGGTTGGCACATCTCAGCCAAAGCCATATAATGTAGGCCATTCCTCTCTTTATCCTTATGCTAAATGAAATTTATGAAAAGCTTTTCAAGATCAAATAGAACCCCCTTTGGAACTAAAGAAGCACATCAGCAGCATATAATAAACTTGAAATTTTAATACCCAACTAAGAATCTCTTTAAAAGATGGAGTTAGATAAAATTTGAGTAGGTTATAACTAAATACGGAGTCAAAGGACAACCTTGTCTAAATCCAGTCTTAGCCTTGATCCATTTAGAAATCCTTCAATTTATAAGACTAGATAATCTAGAATTTATCACGCATTCAACAATAAGATCAGAAAAACTTATTAGAAACCCAAACCAATCCATGGTTTTAACTAAAGATGGCCAGCCCAGACTATCATGTGCTTGCTCCATATTGATTTTAACAACCATTAGACCCTTTTTAGATTTAGAAAAATCTAATTTATTAAAGATTTCTTGAGCTAAAAGGCAATGATCATACATCGATCTTTCAGGAATAAAATAGACTAGATCTTTAGAGATGATTTTTTGAGGACACCACTTCAATCTATTCGTTAACATTCTTTGTGCAACATTGTAAAATTTTTGACACAAGCTAATTGGTCTAAACTTAGAAGGTTCAATAAGATTTTTCACCTTAAGAATTAACACAATTAGTGTATCCTTCCACATAGGATTCATCTTGCTAGTTTTTAAAAAAACTATTTATAGCTCTCTATGTATCATTTTTAACAATATTCTAATAAAATTTAATAAAGGGTGCAGTCATACCTACAATCCCAGGAGATTTGTTATTAGCCATCTAATTAACAACTTCATAAAATTCCTTAAATTTAAAATCAATAGTTAGCCTTACCGAATTTATAATGTTGATTTTTTGATCTGCACGATCATCATGCAAATCCGTCAGCTTACAATTTCAGGTCTTCCATTTCTTTTTGAAATAATAGGAAAACCTACTTCCATGTCTTCTTTATCTTCAATTAGACGCCCATTTCGATCTTTGATTTGTTTAATCAAATTCCTATTCTTCTTAGTTGAAGCATAATTGTGAAAGAATTTAGAGTTAGAGTCACCTACATCAATCCACTTCACCATAGCACTTTAGTTCAACATGTATATAACCAGCTTAAATTCTGGTTCAATTCATTCACTTAAGTCTCATCAATTTTAGATCTTCTGAAGATAAATCAGAAGACTCACTTTCTTTTAATTGAGGATTGAAAATTTTCAATTTTTAACTCTTCCTTGAGCTCATTCAAATTCTTCAACTTATTCTTATATCAGAAATACAAAGCCTTCAATGATCTCTTCATTTTTCTATAGAGTAAAAACATTATGCAAAGCTGTTGGATATGCTTCTTATACTTCTTCAAATCGGATGAACTTCTGTTGAGGATGAGGAATGCCACTTATCTTGAAAATAAGTGGGCTATGATTTGAAGAAACTATTGCAAGATGCCTAATCATAGCAAAAGAAACATATTGGATAGTAGCAGAGTTGAGAAAGTATCTATCCAATCTTTCCAAAATTGTTGACATTCCTTCCTTCTTATTACACCATGTAAATCTTGGTCCAATAACACCTACATCATGAAAGTAATTATTAGCCATAAAATTCTTCAACTACTGAGGAACTTGAGAGAATATAAATCTCTTACCACCTCTCTTATCCTGTTTATAAAGCAAACAACTAAAATCACCACCCACAGTAGAAGGAATGCTAAAGAAAGAATGTTTTTCAATGTTATCCCATAAACCTATTCTAATATGCAAATCCTTATTACCATAAACAGTGGAAACATTCCAAACCCCATGTTAGGAATTTGAATATAACCAAAACCACATTGAGATGAACTCTCAATAACATCAAATGAAACCTCCACCCTCTTACATAATATAAGAATCGAACCCAAAGTACTCACAATAAGAAGATGAAAAAAAATGAAATCCTTACTAATAATTCTATTAAGATCCCACCTCTCAATAGAAGCTAACTTAGTTTCTAGTAGCCCAATAAAGAAAAACAATAATTTCTTTAGCAAACTCTTTAAGATAAAGTGAAGCCTCTATTTTGGCTTCTCTACAATTCCTCCCTTTTTTTAGCTCATCTACAATTCCAAAAAAGAAATGAAGAAGTTTGATAAAATAGAGGGGAACACTCCCCTCCACCCCTTGATACATCTTCACATCAATTTTCCTTTTCCTAAAAATTTCTTCAATAGATCCCAAGGCTTTTAAGTTCATTCAAACATTTTTGTTTAACACTTGAAGAGCTTATAACCTCAAAAATTTTATCACAATTCAAAGATTTAGAACTTATCTTGCTTTCAGGATTTGGAATGAAGGTTGCTTTGATGTAATCAGTCCAGACAAGCTTTATTGAGTTTAAACCATATGATGTCTTCACATCCTTCTCCAGAACACTCATAACTTCAAATATTGGAATTAGATCTTCAACCTTCTCTTTAGTTTTTTGCTTTAGCATCACATTAGCAATTTTGACAACAGAAACTTCAGCAATAGCTCTAGGCTCAATATAAACTTTAGCAACAAAAACTTTAGAATTTGAAATTACAGATTTAGTAGATTCACAATCTACCAAATTCACTTCAGTATCATTATAATCACTAATATGTGATAAAACATTGAACTTATTAGCATTAAGGCCAGCTAAATTGCAACTAGAATCATTGTATGCACCTTTAGACTTCATAGACTCAATAATAGGAATTTCAGACTGGGAATTAGCAGATAAAATTTGATTGTTCTGCACAAAATCTATTTGTTTATATATCAATTGTTTATCCTGCTTCACAAGAACATTGCCAATATTTTTTTCTAGATGAAAAATTGTACTATAACCACTAAGTTTCACCATATGATTTTTTAACTAGAACTTATTTTTTCTATTCTTGAACTTCACATTCATCCATGGGCCATATTCAGATTGATTTTCTAGAAGTGTAGCTTTATCCATATCATTTTTAGGAATTCCCTCAACTATATTATCTTTAGCCTTATGAACATGCATATTTTGATTTTCAATGCATAAATCAATTTTATAGCCAATATTTCCATATATAAAACAAAATGATAAATTTTTCTCATATTCAATCTTCTAAAAAATTTCAAACTCATTTATTCTATCCAAAAAGCATGAAGTAGTTTAGAGTCCAAATTAATGTGGACATAAATTCTGGCAAACTCCCTTCTTCCACACTTAAGCATATTACCATCTAATAACATGGGAGAACCAACTTTTGAAGCAATCTTTGCAATATTAGTTTTATCCTAACAATATAATGTTAAATCATGCAAATGAATCCAAAAAGATGAAGTTAAACCTTTTAAAGATAATTAAGAAAATTGAGGTGTCCATCTGTCAATTAAAATTACGTGTCCACCCACATACCAAGGAGCACCACTCATAACTTCTTCCATAGCTTTATTAGATTGAAATGAACATAAAATCAAATTTAAACCAAGGGATGTTAAAATAAATTTACCAAATCGAGCCCATTGACATCATAGTTCAATATAACATAATATAAAAGGGATGTTTTTACCAAAAACTTTCACCACAAGGGATTTTTCCAAGACATTCACATTTTCAGCCACTTTTTTTTTCATTAAGTTTAACAAAAATTCCATCTCCTTGTAATTTAGAATCTTGATCAATATGATCAATTTTAATATGATGTGTTTTAACCCATACTTTCATAAATTGATTTTTTTGAACTGCATTTTTAGGATCATGTTTTAAATCTAGACCCAAGTCTCATGATTTTGATGATGAAAATAATATTGGATTTATAACTATGTGGTAACATGATAATTGAATTTATTACATATCTATTTTTTTTCTACTCACGAACATTTCAGGTCTATAATTCACTTACAAATTCGATGAGCACAAGATAGGGTAGAGTAGGATTAAAGTTAGTATTTTTAGTCTTTTTGTACTTATTAACTTTCTTCAGTCAATCATGTACTATGGTAGATCCTAAAACTAAGTATCATTGCACACAAACCCTCAAGATGGTGACTTAGTGAGTTAAGAAGAAGTTAAGTTTTTTGAACTAATCATACAATACGGCTTATATCGTACTAAGTTTATTTATAAGATTATCATGTATAATCAGCAAAATAGCCTTGAATCATAATTTAGGTAATATTCTAAAATTCAAAATTTTTATCTAATCGTACTGTACAATATGTATCGTATAGTATAATATATGACATTCATGTTTAAATTGATCATGTGATTAGGGGAAAAATTATGTTTAACTTATTTAATCAAATTATACAAGGTGATTGGGGAGAATCATACTGTATGGCCTGAGTGATGCATGGGATAATAATTAAGTTGTTGCCTTTCATCCAAGATGAAATGTTATAGTCTTTTAACTAATCGTACATTACAAACCCCCAATTTCGTACTATATGAACTAAGCTCTGCACGGGATAGTAATTAAATCATCGCCTATCATATTCAATGATTAGTACAAACTCTTGAAATGATCAGACAGTGCAAGGCAATTTGTATTATTTAAAAGGCCATTTTGTACTAATCATAGTTGATGATGCTCTCAATCATCCTGGACGATTAGTGCGTCTCTTTGAATTGATTATACATGATCTACCACTTCATACAATACAAATATGAGTACTTTGAACTAATTATACATGATGATCTTGGAACGTATTGGATGATCATAGTTGGCAGATTAAAATTTAAGGTTTTTTTTTTAGAATCTCTCTATTAAACTTTCACATGGACTTGTTTTTGAAGACTTTTGCTGCAAACTATCATGAGAAGGAGCATACTTAGGGAGTTAAGGAGTGCTTTGGGAGAGAATAGAGGGAGAGTTATTTGTGAGATAGAGTTTTGATGGATTCAGAAGTAGAGTTTTGATGGATTCACAAGGTTACTCCAAGCAAGGTTCTTCCATATCTTCTTCAAGCTTTTGCCTTGATCCTTTGGTGGATTTAAGAAGACATTCCACAACACTAATCCCAGGTTCTCTACCTTCTACAGGAGAGAGAAATAGGATTCCATATTCTCTGCCTTCACCAAGAGGGTGAAAAAGGATTTCAAGTTCTCTTCTTTCACCATGAGGGTGAAAATGGATTTCAGGTTCTTTGCCTTCACTAGGTTGGTGAAAAAGATTTTGTAAGGGCTTCTCTACCTTGTGAAAGTTTGTGAGGGTTATGAAAACCTAAAGAACTAGTATGAGGCTAACCAAGAGGGGGTGGGGTGAATTGGTAGTTTTAAAAAATTCTTCATGAAAATAAAATCTTTTTGATCATTTTAAATATTTTAAAATAAAATAATAACCCTTGGTAAGGAAGAAAAATAATTCTCAGGATAATAATACAAACCTATTTTTTAAATCACAAAACAAATCCTAGAAAAGTGCGGAAATAAAATAAAGTAAAAGTAACAAGAAAGAACACACTGAATTTTATAGTGATTTGGTCAAATATGACCTACATCCACTCCATGGAGACTCCCTCTCCAAGTATTGCACTAAACTGAAGTGACTCTTCTTTTTTCTCCCACAGCAAGGCAAAGAAGCCCTTATAAAATCTTTCCACAAACATAGTGAGGTAAAGAACCTTGAATCCTTTTGCTCCCTCATAGAGTATGCACAGAACCTAGAAATCCTTTTTCACTCGCCTGGTGAAGGTAGAGAATTCAGGAATCCTTTAACTCCCTCATTGAGTAGGCAAAGAACATGGATCTAATGCTAAAAATGATCTCCTTAAAGCCACCAAGGAACTAAAGAAGCAACTTAAAAAAGATGATGAATACCTTACTTGGAGCAACCTTCGTTGTTCCCTAACAACTCTCCCTCACAATGATCTCTCTCTCTCTCAAGCTCTCTCCTTTCCTTCTATAAGCTCTCTCTTGGATCAACTCCACAATAAAAGATTTTCTCAAAAGATATTTAGAGAGCTTAAATAAAGAGCCTACAAAAAAAGCTCTAATTTTCAATTCTGTGTAACTGATAATCCAGGACGATCAACCTATGCGATTAGTACCAGACATCCCTTTCACTCAAGATGACCAGCATTACCTCATATGATTAGTTCAAGAGAAATAAGTTAATCATCCAAAATTATTTGAATATTATCCTAGACGATTAGTATACAATTGTTGAACTTCATATAGTACGCCTTATCATCCCATGCACTTCTCTTTTGTCCAGTATGATAAGGGTATATGATCCTAGATGATTAGTTGAAAAATTATGGTATTCATCTAGTACGATAGGTGGGGGTCCCTTATGCACCAAGGATATTCTCTATCATCTAGGACGATCCTCACAAACATATCAAATTATATTTTATCATAATTGTTCACCAAATAATGAGATTAATTTATTAAGGATTGTCTAGAATCATCCTGGATGATCTATATTATCTTGTATAATTAGCACAAAATTTGAAAATTAAAATATTTCTTAAATTATGATTGGCTCTTGTTCTCACAATATGAACTGATCATCTTGGATAATAGGGATCATCCAGTATAATTATTTTAATCACTCTTATAACTTGGATGCCCTAATTAGTATTTTTATTTTAACTAATTGTCCAATATAATTTGAAATTATCCTATACGATTAGGTAAAAAATAGAGAATTCTCTAACACACCAAAATTTTGTGTAATGTTACTCAGCTTGGGGTCCACCAAATACATGACTTGACTCAAGAAAAGTGAAAGGTACACTGAAATAAAAGTTACAAACAAACTCAACCCTAAAGTTGTGGACCTAAAATGTTAATAAGATGGGAAAAAAAAAAAAAAAAAAAGATGTGCAGTAATAATAGTGATAAAAAAATAATAATGTTTGTTATCATCAAAATTATAGTACTTGGATCCATATTTGCAATAATCTCCCCTTTTTTGATAATGACAAAAATTATTAATAAAAATTTTAGATCAAGAAAGTATTATATATATATATATATATATATATATATATAAGAAATGATAAAATGAGACATAAAAAAATAGAACATAGCAAATTCAATAAAAAACATAAGTAAATAACACACTACTCCCCCTTTTGACATCATAAAAAGGAGGAAATAAGAAAAAAACTAAACAGGACAACATACAGAAAAGAGGACCAATACAAACATAGAAATAATCTCAGACAAACTAGTAGAAGGAGGAAGCTTGATCAGGTGGAGGTGGTGGTGGTTGCTGCTGAAAATAACAACGAAGAGAGCTAATCTGCTTGCCAAACCAGGTCATGTCCTGGTCATGTTGCTGCTGCTTTTAGGCGACAAAGTTTCAAAATGAGCAACATTCGCTAGATGCTGCTGCTCTTTTTCAACTATATAGGAGTCAAACCTAGCCTCCTACTGGTCAAATATCTCAACCAGCTGATCTAGTTATGTCAATTGAAAGATAAGAATAGGTGCAAGAGTGGGTGCTGAAACTTCTTCATATTAATCTTCTTCTTAGTAGCGAGCCTGGTAGTGAGAAGAACTTTGGATAACATGGAAAAATGTATCAGAGAAGAAGATTGGGAACTGATTCAGTGGTGTAGGAAATTAGAAGTTGTACTTGGATTCTATGATAAATACTATGATGTGTCCTAAAACCTAATTGGGAATTCTTTTATGTTTGGATCTCTAATGTAGGTCAAATTAAAAAGATAGTAAATTAGAATATTAGCTACATTAAAATCTATCTGAGCCATTATGAAATATGTAGCAAGAGAAAGGACAAGAGTGATGTTAATTCGATCACCAGCTTTAGGAATGATAGTATTTCTAAGTATATGCTGGATGATGTGAGCAACCTGAACTAAAGTGCTAATCTAGGTAACATTGTATTTACTATTTGATCCTCTAAGGGTGTTATTGATAAGGGTCCTGTCAAATTCACGATTTGCAGCTAAAATATGGACTTTTCCACCAGTATTAGAAAGATGTAGAAAGGCATGAAGGTCTTCCTAGGTGATTTCTACATGACGCCTATTGACATATGAATAAAGGGCAATACACTCATTATTGATATGTATGCTTGCGAAGAACTCAAGGAGTAGTTCAAAAAAAAAAGGATAAGCAATAGTAAGATAAAAATCCAGAGTGGTGTGAGCAAAAAGGGGTAATACTTAATAGAGAATTTCCTCATGATTGATGATTTTGGAGAGTGTAATTCTAGCCTCCTTATATCTATGGTAGGCATCTTCATCAGCTGCCTCAAAAAAATTTCATATAAACTTGACACCGAGAGGAATTTCTTATAATTTTTCATGACTTCTTGCCTCCCATAATTGCAAAGGATAAAAGTTTAGAGGAGAAGTGAGGAGTAAGAAGCATTGGAGTGAAGAGAATAACAAATTTGTGATGTTTATATAGCATCAGCCAGATTGTCTAGGATGTAGTTCAATCATCCAGGATGATCAAGTGTAATTAATTAGTCCAGACGACTAGTCCAAAAGGTTGGTCATATCATCCATGTTGGTATGATATCATCCAAGATGATTAGATAAAAGAGTTCATCTCAAGGAGTCATCCTACAAAATTTTTGACTAAACAGATAGTATAGGATGAACACATGGATTTTTTGGGATGATATACAATAAAGGATCAGCCTAAAAACATTTAAATTATCCAACCGTTTCTACCACATGGATCATACAAAATGATGTGGATCCTCCTTGATGATGTGAGTAAAAAAATAAATTTTCAAAAGATGGAATGGAATGATCAGGAGTATTCCAAAATAAAAATTAAAAATATAAAAAATTTAAAACAACACAAAAGCAAACAAAAACCAATCATAAATGAAAACAAAAGAACACAATTTTTTTTAATTGATCAAATCTAGTAAAAGATAAATTTCACTTGTGAAAGGATTATAAATAAGTAAGAAATGAATTAGCAATGCTAAAATCTAAAAAAGGTAGAAAACATATGTTGTTAACCCTAGCTCAAACTCCTTACAGGATAAAAATCATTTGAAAATAAAAATCTAATTCATAAAAGAAATCATATAAGAAAAGTGATATTTTCAAACTTCATATAAAAAAAAAGTTGATAGAATAATAATGGAAAGTAATCAACCAAAATTATGATTTTCAAAATTTAGGTGTTTAAAGATATCATATGGCACATTAATTCTTCTAAGATTTAAGGATTTAAAAGAGAAGAAAATTTATTTTTGTGGGCTCATTTTTTGCCTCTTTTTCAATAATCTGGCGCACTTTGTGTCTCTTTTGATTTGTGATTCATTTTGGTGTATCTTGTAATTACTTGGTTGACATTGCACATCTTTCCATTTTTTGTTTGGGCTTATTTTGTGCCTCTTGTTAATTTTTGCAAGCTGTCTTTCTTTCAAAACCTTTAAGGATTCTTAGTTTTTTTTTTGAGGAAAATACAACTAGGTGCATTTAAATTTTATTAAAACTAATAGCAAGAACTACTGAAAAAAAATTGGTTTCCTCCTTTAATAAAGAGATAAAGGAAGGAGGAACCTTATTAAGAACTAAATCATCCCAAATAAACGAACTAATAATAACATAGTTAGCACATAGATCCGCTAACTTATTACACTTTCTATCTATACAATTAAATATAACATTTCTACAATCTTTGAACATACCTCTCAAATCGGCATTCTTGTAAAAAAATCCATCTTGGAGATCCTTGATGACGTTTGCATTATCACTTTCAATTATAATGCCATCATAATTCATCATCCAATCTTTAAAAACCTCTTTGACGGATTGAATAGCAAGCACTTCAAGCCTTGAGACATCCCAGTGAACACAAGAATATCTAAATGCTAATAAAAACCTGACTTTGAAGTCTCTAATTACTCCCCCAAATCCTCCTTTATAAGATTAAAGTAAGGAAGCATCAATATTTATCTTGATCCAACCGGGTGGAGGGGGATGCCAATGAACATCCAACAGCTTACTAAGCTTATTGACATCCCATTTACCCGAGACAGCCACAATATTTGAAGTTGAAATTGAAGCCATATTAAGGGACTCCATTGTAATGAATAAGGAACTCGCCTCTTTGCATGTATGCACAAGATTGTTCCTTGTTTTCCAAGTGAAATAAATAGAATTACAAAACAGGTTTATCAACCAGTAATTTTGATTAGATATACAAAAAATGCATTATGAGAATGAGCTGAAGGTAGGAATTCCGAATCCCCACCGATTTAGTTGCTGAAACACCTCACATAGCTTTTTGCATTTAAAAACTAGGTGTTCAATATCTTCTGTCATATTGCAGCCTCTAGGACATTCATTTTGTATTTGCAATCTTCTATAGCATAAGAATTGGAATGTCGGGATTGCTCTATTAAAAAGTTTGCACCAAAATCTTTCTACTCTATGTGATAGCTTTGCCTTCTTTATCAAATTCCAATAGCAAATTTGCTGAGAATTCTGAATAGAAGCTTCAAAAGCCATGGCAGATATAGATTTACCTGATTTGCTGTATAAAAGGTCCAAACGATCTTTAGATAATTCAGAAGATATGTTAATTTGCAATATCAAACTAACAAGTTACGATCCAAATATTTTGTTCAGCTCCCCTTCATCCCATCTTCCTTTAGAAATAAATCTGTCCATCGAGGCTCCTTCTACTTCTTGAGGAGAAAAGTAAGTTGGCAACTTATTCAAATTTTTATCCAAAATCCAATTGTCTTTGAGGGTATTTATGGATTCGCCATCAACAACATTCCACCTAACAATTGGTCTTAAAAAGTCTCCTCCATTTTTGATAATAACCCAGGCTCCATCTACGTCTTAACTAGGTTTATTTTCCCCACCAACGAAATAAAATTGCTCCCCCAAATATTAATCATTTTAAGGGCTTTTTCAATAATGAATTGGAAGTCTTGGCCAACTAACCTTCTCAAGGATATCTTTGTCCCCAGATATTGGAATTCTTTAACACTTTGGTTCCCCATAATCCGCAGAAGCCAATGGACGACATTAATGCAAAAGAGGGGAAGGATTCCCCAATCTTTCCTTTTGATCTCCCTCCACTATTCTACTCCTTGAAGTCAATTTTATAGGGCCTAAGCCCTTAAGCTGCTTAGAACCTTTCTTTTTAGAGCCTGAATCTTTTGCTTCCACCCATTTATTATCATTACCACAGCCCGCCATGCTACTGCTATGATTCATGAGGTTATTGTTGCCACAACCATTTAACACATTTTCTTTTCTAGGTATCACAGTTTCACCTTCTTCAATTTCATCACTTAATAATTTGAATTTGTTATTGTCAACCAAAATGGCTGTGAGAAAAGAATCCATACTAGAGATAACATTTTCTTCACTCTGTTATATAACTGAATCTGGTGCCTCTCCAGATTTATCCACCCTTTCTTCCACAGGAACTTTAGCATCATTCAATTCTTGAGCTTTTCTTCCTTGGACTTCAACTGTTGATTTCTCCACTTTTCTATACACCATATCATTCTTCGGTTGAATTTTGACGTTTCCAGTTTAAATAACTGAGTTGTTCTGAGAACTGAATTTATATTTTGGACCTTGATTTCTAAACTTATTTCCCTTGAAGTTTACATGAATCCAAGGTCCGTAATCAGTTTCATTTGATACTACTTCTTTGATCATGCCTACCTCCTGAGCTGAATTTGCATTAAAGGTCACATTTTTGTTCTGGACTGGATGATTTTCATTCACTGTTTTTTCTGGACATTGTTCTTTCAAATGTCCAATTTTGCCATATCAAAAATAGAAGTTATGAATCTTCTCATATTCAATCCTTTGAAAAAATTTTCCCAAAGATCCTTCGACCCAAACTCCCGAAGGAAGCTTGGAATCTAGGTTTATATGGACACAAATCCTAGCGAATTCCATTATGCTACATTGGAATGAATTACCGTCTATAATATACGTCTTCCCAATCATTGAGGCAATCCTACATATTTTGATTTCATCCCAGCATTGTAGAGAAAGGATTGGCAATCTAATCCAAACCGGAGACGTGAGGCCTTTCAAGGATACTGGGGAGAAAGCTGGCGACCACTTATCCATGCCTATTATGTTATTTTTTACATACCATGGCCCATTGGATAAAACTAAGTACAATGCCTCTTGTTCATCAAATGCACACATTACCCATTCCAAACCAAGTATTGTTAAATGAAATCGACCAAACTGAGACCGCTGCCTTCTCAGCTCCATGCAAATCAATTGGAAAGGTAAGCTTTCACCAAATACCTTAATAACCAGTGATTTTTGAAGCTTCACTGAATTCTCCCGCTCATTTGCCACTTGAATCTTTCCCAAAGTCCAGGTTAGAAAAATTAATGTTGTTTTTCTTAGTCCAAGCATTTGGAACCAAGTTATTGGAAGTCTTTGATGCTGTTACATTCTGTACCATCTCCTCTGTACAGCCAGCAAGTTCGGCATCTTCACAAACATGAACTTTCTCCAGAACAACAATTTTGGTTGCCTATTGATTAACGCCACCTTCAATTTCCAAATTCTCATCAAGGATTATCTTCTGATAATCAACATTGTCTACCAACTCTAACCTAGATTTAGTTGGACATTTCTTTGAATTGGATGTCGACACTTCACCACTTACAGCTTTAGCCATTCTTCTGGATTCAACCGGAGAATCCATTTTTTGAAAACCCTTAGCATTCTTGGAGATGATGTTTTTCCCTTTTCCAATTACTTCAACTGGTTTTTTCTGGATCAAAAGACCACCTTCATTGATAACTATTGGCTTCCCAGTCATAAAATGAATCTTCCCATCCAGATTGTTCGAAACCGCCTCGTTACCAAACGCCGAAGGAGAAGAAGGCAGGACTGAACATGAAGAGAAGAACAGAGTCGGAATAGCACGTCGACCTTCAATTTGACTGCCAGCCGTAGAAGATGGCAGGCGATAGTCCTCTGCCATGAAAAGCGTGAATTATTTAAAAAAAAAACTTCATTTCTCTCACTAGAAAACCAGCGTTTCTATCACTAGAAAACTTTGTTTCTTAACTTAACTTTAAAGATTCTTAGTTGTGAGATTATCTTCCAGATATAAGAGAAGAAAACTCACTCTCTATTATAAGGAAGAATAAACTAAAAATCATAATCATATCCATATTATAAATACAACAACCTGATCAAGAAAACTTGAAAGTAATTTAATGACTTTGAGCATTATTCATATGAGATAGATTACTATAAGAAGATAGAAAGATCTGAATTTCAAACTCTAACTTTAAATTTGAAATAGAATTTTCTTCAAAAAGAAAAATATACCACTAAAGGACCTAGAGGAAGAGAGATAATCATTGATGTTTCTTCCCTTAACTAATTTTGGGAAGTCAAACACAACCTACTAATTTTTAGAACCAAAAGCAAGACAATGATGTCATTTAAGAAGTCAATATCAGCTGTGACCATTGATCTAATTCTTAAAAAAGAAGTTGAAGGGAAAAAAAAAAAAAATATGAAAAACAAAAAATATAACTACATAGACATAAAAAAGACATGTAAAAAAAACATCAGACAATAGAAAGCAGCAATTTCAAGCATTAATATCTATGACACCTAATCTGATTCATAAGATACTGAAAGTTTCAAAGGCCAGTGGTTTTGTAAATATATCAGCAAGTTAGTTTTTAGTGGGTATATGGTGTAGCTCTGTCTTTTTAGTAATATGGTCCATAATGAAGTGATTCCTTATATCAATGTATTTAGTTCTGGAGTGTTGGATTGGGTTCTTTGAAATGCAAATGGCTCTAGTATTATTATAGAGGATTGAAATTTTGCATACAGGGAATCCTAAATTTAGAATTGGGTACTTTAACCAGCAGACTTAGGCCACATAACTTATTAAGTCTACATACTCATATTAAGAAGTAGATAGGACAACTGAGTTCTATTTTCTACTAGACTAGGAGACTAAGGAATGTCTTATGAATTAATAAATTCCAAAAGTGCTTTTTTAACCAACTTGGCATCCTGCAAAATCTGAATCATAATATCCTATAATTTTAAAGGAGGTGTTATGCCAAGGATACCAGATTCCTAAGTTAGGGGTTCCTAAGAGATCCTAAGAATTCTCTTAACAACAGTTAAGTGTGACTCTTTTGGATCAGCCTAAAATTTAGAGCAGTGATAAACACTAAACATAATATCAGGTATTCTAGTAGTCAAGTAAAGAAGTGATCCAATTATTCATGTGTATTTCTTTTGATCAATAGTTTTTCCATTTGAATCCTAGTCTAACTGAATAATGGAACTCATTAGAGTATTAACTAGCTTGGCTTTATCCATTTAATATTTTTTAAAGATGTGCTTAATATATTTTGATTGACTAAATAAAATTCCATCATCCTTTTACCTTATTCTAAACCCTAAAACTAGTCAGTTCTCCCATCATACTCATCTCAAAATTCTTACTCATTATATTTAAAATTCATTGCATAAATTTTTATCAGAAGATCCAAATAGAATATCATCAACATAAATTTAGACAATGAGTAGTTCATCTCCTACCTTTTTCAAAAATAGGGTGTTGTTTATGCTCCTCTTAATAAAGGTTTCTTTTTAGTAGGAATGTTCTTCGCCTTTCATACCATACCATGGGTGCTTATTTTAGTCCATATAATAACTTTTTTAATTCAAACGCATGATTGAGAAGTTATGAATTTTCAAAGCCTAGGGGTTGTTCAACATAAACATCTTCTTTTATCACCCTATTAAAAAATGCACTCTCTATATCCATTTGATACAGTTTGAATCCCTTAACATAAGCAAAGGCTAGTAGTACTCTATTGACTTCCAATCTAACTATAGGAGAAAATGTCTCTTTAATATCAATCCCTTCTATTTTATAATACCCTTTAGCCACTAATATTGCCTTATTTCTTACCACTACTCCAGAATAATTCATTTTAATTTTAAAAACCCATTTAGTTCCAACCAGACTCTAACCCTTAAGTCTTTCAATTGAATCCCAAACATTATTCCTAATAAATTTATTTAACTCTTCATGCAGAGTTAGGATCCATAATTCATTAGATAGAGCTTGATTTAGGTTGGTGGGTTTAGTCATTGAAATAAAAGTAGAGTGGTTTACCTCATTTCTAAGTTCATACATAGTTTTAGCACCTTCAGATGGTTCCTAAGATCAGTTCTTTAGGACGACCTAAAGAATATCTCCATTTTCTAGGCAAAGTATTTTTAGGTTCTACCATTTCCTTTAAATTTGTAGATTCTAATCCTTGGGTGAATTCTTAAACCTCATCTTCTTCTACCTTAGACCCTTCAAAATTATCAGATTCATCAAACACAATATGAGTGGTCTCCTCAAGTACTAGTAAATTTTTATTGAAGATTCTATAGGATTTTCTAACACTTGAGTAACCTAGGAAAAATCCATCAAATTTTGGGTTAAACTTTCCTATTTAAGACTTCCCATTATTCAGAATGAACACTTTACATCCAAAGATATGGAGGTGAGAGAGTTTGGGTGTCCTACCCTTCAGAATTTTATATGGTGTCTTATTCAGTTTGGATCTAACATTCACCCTATTTAGAACATAATAAGTTGTATTCATTGCTTCTGCCCAAATGTATTTTGGAAGTGAGTATTCAACAAATATGGTTCTAGCGACTTCTATCAGGGTCATATTCTTTTTTTTAGTTATCCCATCCTGCTAAGGGGTTCTAGGAGAAGAAAAGTTGTGATATATCCCTTGCTCCTTAAAGAAAGATTCAATTTTTTTTTCTCAAATTCTCGACATGATCGCTATAAATGGTTAGAATTTCACAGCCTAGCTTCCTTTAAATCCAAATGGAAAAATACTTAAACTCCTCTAATGATTTACTTTTATGAGATATGAATCTAACCCAAGTAAACCTCAAATAATCATCAACAATCACATACCCAAAGACTTTTCCTCCTAAGCTTGTAGTACTAATAGGTCAAAAGAGATCCATGTATAGGACTTCTAAGGGTTTGCTAGTTTTTAGGTCTTTTATTGAGTGGAAATAGGATTTGACTTGTTTCCTTAACTGACAGGCATAACATAGATGGTTTTTTGTGAACTCTAATTTGGGAATTCATCTCACTTAGTCTTTTTGGGTGATTTTCATGCTTGCATGACACAATCTCCTATGCCATAACCAAGATTCATCAATAATATTTTGTAAGCAAAGAGGAGTGTCAGATTTAATACAATTTAGATCAAGCATGTAGACATTATTGATTCTCCTTCCCTATAAAATAGCTTTGTCATTTAAGCTTATCATGTAGCTGGTAGATAAGAATTTGATGCTAAAACCTTTATCAAAGAGTTTTCTTATACTGAGGAGCTTATGTTTCAAGCCATCTATAAGTAAACATTTTTAATGATGAAATTTTAGAATTACTATTTATACTTGACCCCACCACTCTCCTAGTGGTGTTATCTCCAAGTGTTACCTTGCCTCCCGCCCTGACCTCCAATGAAGTGAATTGATTTGCATCTCCAGTCATATGCCTTAAAATTTTGCTGTCTAGGTATCATATGCTCTCACGAGGCCTCTTATGAGAGCACACCTATAAAATCATTAGATGTTAGATTTTTGAACCCAAACAGTTTTGGGTCCCAACTTATGGAAAGTAGAATGAAATAGATGCATGCTATACTGTATATGTTGATGTTTTGGTCTCTAACCCAAATGTGTTCTATAATGAATGGTGCAGGTGTGGGATGTTGAAACTCTTTAAATATGAGTAAGGTTGTTAGAACTAAGCTTATGTCCTAACAGCTAACTAAGAGGGGGGGGGGGGTGAATTGGTAATTTAAAAATTCTTTTCTTAATTGAAATTTATAAGTTTTAAAATGATGAAATCTTTTTAGTATTTTTTAATAATGATTTTTCATTCATAGATAATAAGAAAAAGAAAAATAAAAGCTGTGGAAAATTAAAGGCACAAGATTTATAGTGGTTCGGTAAAAAAAGACCTACATCCACTCCCTGAAGTTTCCCACTTCAGATATTGCACTATTACCACTAGTGTCTCTCCTTTTGCCCTCACAACAAGGCAGAGAAGCCTTCACAAAAAATTCTCTTCCACCACTACCCGGTGCAGTAGAGTACCGTCATCCTTTTACACCATCCAAGTGTAGGCAGAGTACTATCATCCTTTTATACCCTCTAAGTATAGGTAGAGTACCGTCATCCTTTTACACTCTCCAAGTGTAGGCAGTACCTTCCATTGTTCACACTCTTCAAGTGTAGGCAGAGAACCGTCAGCAGAGAACCAGATCTTCTTGGAAGATCTTCTCAGCAGAAATCTAGAAAGAAGAGAAAAAAGTGAAGTAACCACAAATTACACGCAGAGATTCTAACCTTTGAGTAACCAAGTGAACCCTTCACACTCTAATAGTAAGAAATCTCATTCAAACAGTCTCTCTCACTCTCTCTTTCAAAATCCCTTTAGTAAGCACGAAGACCGAGTGATAAAAAAAAGATTGCATGACAGTCTTAAGTTAACCTTTTATAAAAGAGACATAAAAAGCTATCAAGAAATAGCATTTTTCAATTTTTGATCATCCCTGATCATCCCGTATGATCAAATTTCATACATACGAATAATATGAAAACTGTTACGTACGAACTCAATATAAATTGGTAGAAACTGCCTTCGTACCCAATCACATCCCGTACGAATAAAATTCATCCGATACGAACAGTTATTCCCAAAGTTTGTTGGTATAAAAGTTCAGGACAAACTACAAGTTTAAAGTCCAGAGCCCTTCGTCCAGGGACAAACCACAAATATCGTTCTAGACGAACATTATTGTGGATATGTTTTCATGGTATATAATTTTGATGATAGCAAACACTCTTATTGCAAACACTCTCTACGATTGCCTTATCTACTGACATTTCAGGTCCTCAATGATCAGACTGCAAATTAGAACCAGCTCAAGATTAGGTAGACTAGGTCTGAGTCAGTTTGTATCCTTTTTCCTTTATTGAGTCTATTATATTTGGTGTGGCTCCTGATGCTTTGTAACTTGGAAGAGTTTTCTGACTGGTCCCTGGAGTTTCCTGTTTTTGGTAACATTACCTTGGATGATATTTATATCGGCCTAGATGATCGATTTAAAAATAGAAAACCCTAATTAGGGAATTTTTATTAAGGAAGCTGTCTTTAAGCTGATCGGCCTGGACGATCGAAGGAACGACCAGGACGATAGGCTCAATTAAGAAAAGAATCAGCCGCCATGATCAGTTTAGGTATTCTTTATTTTAGGAAATTGGCCATGACGATATTCACATCGTCCTGGACGATCTAACTCAATTATGCCTAAATTAATCTGGTATCGTTGGAAAGGAATAAAGACTAATTAATTCGATCACATCATCCGGGGCGATCGCAGGATCGACCGGAATGATACCCTGGATGATTGACATCGGCCAACATCTATTCAGAACGATGATCAAGATGATTATACTCAGTTTTAAACAAATAGGCCAGGACAATATTGCATCAGCCTGGACGATAAAACCAATTTTTTTCTGATCGTCCCAAATCGTCCCGGGCTGATTGAGCTTAATTTGTACTGATCGGCCAGGATGATATTTCTATATGCCTAGATGATAAATTCGGCAAGTTACATTGATGAGCTCGTTTTGAGATCTTCTATTTAAGCTTTTAACAAGGCACTTTTGTAAGTGTCTTTGGCATCCATTGTAGATTTGTTCTTTTGGGGAAAACTTGAAGAGAGAGCTTCAAAGGGAGTGAGGAAAGGGTGGAGTTTGAGACAGGGAGAAGATCTTGTGAGGGGGGACTCAAGGGAGTATGGAGGGGGTTCCATACGGTTGCTCCGGCATGCTCGCACCTTAGTACCATCAGATTCAAAGCTTATCTTGAGGAAAGTTCACCAAAGACAAAGATCACTTTGGTGTCAAAGGACCCGACTACACCGCCGCACCCGGGAAGGTTGAAGTGATTTTGTAAAGGATTCTCCGCCTAGCTGTGAGGGTTAAAGGAGAGACACTGAGTTTAGTGCAATAGGTCAAGGTTTGACCGAACCACTATAAATCTGGTGTGTTCTTTCCTTTTTTACTTCTGCATTTAATTTTCGTATTTGATTTTCTATGTTGTGATATTTGTTTTGGATTGTGTTTTGATTTAAAAATTCTTCTTTACTAATTCACTTCTCTCTATTAATTAGCTTTGGGACTAGTTCAAAGGGCCTAATATCCCTATCAAAATTTCATGTGGGATCCGAGCGGGATTCCTAAAGTCTAAGTTTGAAAACGTTTTGAATTTTGATCCATGGCTAACTTTGGGAATCATAATATTGCGGAAGTTTATTCAATCACCAGACCACCTTTGTTTGAAAATATCATTTTTGATTTTTAAAAAATCCGCATGTCTACTTTCTTGCAATCAATTGATTTTTTTTATATTGCATATAATTTTAACTGGTTATTCATTACCGTCGCTTGTTATAGGTGGGATTAAAACTAATATTCCTTTTAATCAATGGAATAGGGAAGAACAAATCAATTCTCAATTGAATACAAAATCTTTAAATTGCTTTTTCTGTGCTTTAAATTCTGATGATATTATTTTAGTATCCACGTGCACTACTGTTAAAGAAATTTGGAATAAACTACACACCATATATGAAGGCACTAATGAAATCAAGCAATCAAAGTTGAATATTTTGATGCATGATTATGAACTATTTTCCATGACAATTTTTGATATGTATACTAGGTTTATTCAAATTATGCATCATTGCATGCTTTAGGAAAAGAATTTTCAAAATTTAAAAAAGTTAATAAAATTCTTCATTTTTTACTCAACAAATTTGATGCTAAAGTTGTTGCCTACGAGCAAAGTTTGGGTCAAAGACTTTTGGATGCAAGGGAAATGATAGTGCTACAAGCTGAAGATACGTAAAGAGGTAGCTTAGTTGGTGATGAAAGCAATAACTGGTCAAGAAAAATAAATAGCTCACCAAAGCATAAGCATAAAAAAAAGTGGAATAAAGGTAAAAATGATAAGGATGTTAACATTTCTTCTGACGTTATTTGCTTTGGATGTAGGAAACCTGGACATGAAAAATCAGTGTCCTAATTTGAGAACTCCTCCTGTAAAAGAAAAATGTAAAGTTAAGCAACTTGTAGAAAGGGAAAATAATGAAAAGCAAAAATCTCCGGGGCAGACCTAATTTATGAAGCATCGGACCAAGAACAAGATGATGCTTAAAGGCCTTGTTTGTGTGTTTGTGTTGTGTTTTGTTTTTAGTTATTTTTTTTGTGTTTTTTTTTTAATTTTGATTTTTGTTTTTTGTTTTTCTATTGCTTTGAAATTTTTTTTTACTTAGTTTCATGGAGTTTACTCTGATCAACACACACGTTCACCTTTCTGAAAAAGAAAAACCTACCTCCTGATTTTTCTTGAATTCTTATTAATGTTGTGTTTGACTTCTCTAAAAATATTCAAAGGAAGGAAACTCATGTTTTTACTCTCAATCTCTATCTCCTAAAAGAGGTTATTCTATTTTTGATTTAATTTTTTTTCATATTTTAAATTAGTTTTTGAAATTAAAATTTTTTATCTCCCTACATTTTATTTATCGCATAGGAATCTTTTGCAAGTTGTTGAATCTACCTCTTAATTTTCTTAATCAAGAAATTCATTTTTATCAATAGGATGGTTACCCTAAACCCGAAACCCTAAACCCTAAACCCTAAACCCTAAACCCTATTGTTTTTAAGATTTCAGAAAGATAGCATATTAAAAAATTAGCCAATGATGCTAAAAATAAAAGATGCACAAAGACGCCAACTTGAAAAAAATATATATAATACACAAAGTGTATCAAAAGATGCGCAATGTGCCAACCAATTGTCAAGAGGCATAAAATGAGCCCACAAAATTTTAATTTTTACCATTCTTGTACTTCTTAAAGCTTAAGAAAACCTTGATTCTTTCGATACTTGAGTTTGAAAATCATGATTCCTGACTCAATAACTAATACATTAATCTTCTATTAGATATATTTTATGGAAGGATTTTTGAAAAATGATTGTTTCTTTCTCTAATTTATTCTATAATTTAGATATTGAATTAAAAAGTTTTTGAGCTTTTAAAAAAAATTAGAGTTTGGATTATCAAATTCTGAATTTCTAATATTTTCTGAGCTATGCGTTGTCAATACAATTATACTAAGTCTTTGATTAAAATCAAGAGCTAACTTTCTCATTTTAAGAATATTTGTTTTCATTCACCAGATCAGGGATCATTTTGTTGGTTTGTATTTATTTTTATTGTTTGTTTGTGCCCCTTCTCTTTTTGATAATGTCAAAGGGGGAGAACGTACTGTTGAATTTATATGTTGATATTGTATCCTTTTATTTTTTCAAAATTTTAAAAACAACAAAATTTTTTTATCTTCCCTATTTTTAAAAGTTTTATTCTAGTAAGGGGAGATTAGGAGAAAATGTTCCTTTTTTACAAATTCAAATTATAATGTTTGCCATCATAAAAAAGGGGGAGATTATTGTGGATCTATTTTCATGGAATATGATTTTGATGATAGCAAACACTCTTATTACAAACACTCTTATTTCTCTATGAGTGTCTTATCTACTGACATTTCTGGTCTATAAAGATCAGACTGCAAATTGGAATCAGCTCAAGATTGGGTAGACTAGGTCTGAGTCAGTTTGTACCCTTTTTCCTTTCTTGAGTCTATTATATTTGGTGTGGCTTCTGATGCTTTGTAACTTGGAAGATTTTTCTGACTGGTCCCTAGAGTTTCCTGTTTTTGGTAACATTATCAGGGACAATATTTATATCGGCCTGGACGATCGGTTTAAAAATAGAAAACCCTAATTAGGGAATTCTTATTAAGGCATCCGTCTTTAAGATGATCGGCCTGAACAACTGAAGGATCGGCCAGAACGATAGGCTCAATTAAGTAAAGAATCAGCCGCCATGATCAGTTTAGGTATTCTTTATTTTAGGAAATCGGCCAGGACGATATTCACATCGTCCTGGACGATCTAACTCAATTATGCCTAAATTAATATGGTATATTTAGAAAGCATTAAAGGCTGATTGAATCGTTCACATTGTCCAGGACGATCGTTGGATTGGCCGGGATGATACCCTGGATGATTGACATCGGCCAGCATCTATTCGTGGCGATGATCAGGACGATTGTACTCAATTTTAAACTAATCGGCTAGGATGATATTGCATAGGCCTGGACGATGCAACCAATTTTCTTCTAATCGTCCCTGGCTGATTGAGGTTAATTTGTATTGATATGCTAGGACGATATTCCTATCGGCCTAGATGATAAAGTCAGCAAGTTGCATTAATGAGCTCATTTTTAGATCTTCTATTTAAGCTTTTGACAAGGCACTTTTGTAAGTGTCTTTCGCAGCCATTGCAGCTTCATTCTTTTAAGGGAAACTTGAAGAGAGAGTTTGAAAGGGAGTGAGGAAAGGGTGGAGTTTGAGATAGGGAGAAGATCCTGTGAGGGGGGACTGAAGGGAGTGTGGTGGAGGTTCCACACGGTTGCTCTAGCAAGCTCGCACCTTTGTACCATCGGTTTCAAGGCCTGTCTTAAGGGAAGTTCACCAAAGAAGAAGATCTCTTTGGTGTCAAAGGACCCGGCTACTCCGCCGCATCGGGAAAGGTGGAAGTGATTTTGTAAAGGCTTCTTCGCCTTGCTGTGGGGGCTAAAGGAGAGACACTGAGTTTAGTGCAATACAAGAAGGGCACCTCCAGGGAGTGGACATAGGTCAAGGTTTGACCGAACCACTATAAATCTAGTGTGTTCCTTCATTTATTACTTTCGCATTTAATTTCCGCATTTAGTTTTCTATGTGGTGATATTGGTTTTGTTTTGTGTTTTGATTTAAAGATTCTTCTTTACTAATTCACCTCTCTCTATTAATTAGCTTTGGGACTAGTTCAAAGGGCCTAACATCCCTATCGAACTTTCAAACATGTCATTTGGCAAGTCCAGAGCCCTTCGTCTAGGGACGAACCATAAATATTGTTTGAACGAACTGGTCATTTGGAAAGTCCAAAGCTCTTCGTCCTAGGACAAACCATGAAAATCATCTAGATGAATGGTCATTTGGAAAGTTCAGAGCCCTTCATCCAGGGACAAACTAAAAATATCGTCTAGACGAACTGGTCATTTGGCAAGTCCATAGCTCTTGATCTTGGAATGAACCATGAATATCGTCTGGATGAACAGAGTAATTTAGCAAATCCCAAGGAGATCATCCTGGGACGAATAGAGAATATCGTCTGGATGATCTGTTAAGTGAGTTGCTACTTAGTTTTTGCATGTCGTACATTCTTGCAACTTGTATAGTTTTGATGATTCCAAATATTATTGTTTTAATTATTACTTTCTCCTAACATTTTTCTTTGGAAAAATTATTTTTTCTCTTGTGTGGACTAACATTTCAGGATAATCATACTCCAGACTACTAAAGACTTCAAATCAAATTCAACATATCATTTTTTGTAAATTAAAGTCTATATTTTTCACTTTATTGAGTCTGGTAAGTGTGATTGTAATTTAGTAAACTAGCACACACACACACACATTGAAGGAGATCTTTAAAAGTTAAAATTTTTCTACTGATCGTACGGGACGAACCATGTTCATACGGGACGATCAGGTCAGAGAGCAATGAAACGAACAGAAAAGTTAAGAAATTTTTCTAAGTCCTGATCATCCAGATGAAATAAACAATTCATTTATGGATGATGTCCTCTGATTTCTAACTTTGAACTGTTCATCCAGAAGAAATCCCCAGTTCATCACTGGACGATGTCCTTTGCACCCATGACTTGAAATGTTTGTCTAGACAAAATTCCATGGTCGTCCGAGAATGATATCCTCTGAATCCATGACTTGAACTGTTCATCCAGACGAAGTACAATGTTTGTCCCTGGACGATATTCTCTGGACTCATTCTTTGTTCTGATCATCCAGACAAACTTGCACATTTATCCCAGGACGATGTGCTCTGTTTCTTAACCCTAAGAGTAGTCCAGTAGTTATCTTTCAAGGAGGTTGAAAATAATTGTTCGTACCGGACGAACACTGTTTGTAAGGGACGATGATCAGGTACGAAGTTATTTCGTACTCATGCACAAAGAGTTCATACTGAACAGTTTTTGTACTGTTAGTACATATGAAATATTGATCGTACGGGATGATCAAGTACGTACAAAATTGAAAAATTATAGTTTTTTGGACGGTTTTTATATCTTTCATATAAAAGGTCCATTGTAAACTGTCTTGTAATCTTTTTGGTCATTGGTCTTCGTGCTTACTGAAAGAAGCGTGAAGGAGAGAGTGAGAGAGAGTGTTTGAAGGAGAGTTCTTACCATTGGAAGCGTGAAGGATTCACTTGGTACTCAAAGGTAAGGATCTCAACTTTGTGAATTGTGATTACTTCACCCTTTTCTCTTATACTTTAAGATTTCTTTTGAGAAGATCATTCAAGGAGATCTAGTATTATGCCAACATGACTCGGGCGGCTTCTATTAATGTTATATTTTTCCTTTTGACTAGCCCATTCTATTGAGGGGTTCTACGTGCAAAAAAATTATGATAAATTCCTTTCTCCTTACAAAAATCCTTAAATGTTTTATTTTCAAATTCTCCTCCATGATCACTTTGAATTGTTAAGATCTCACATCCTAATTTACTCTTAATCCAAGTCAAAAAATTTCTAAACTCCTCAAATGATTCACTCTTATGATATAGAAATCAAACCCATGTGAATCTACAAAAATCATCCACAATCATAAATCCATATACCTTCCCTCCTAGACTTACAGTTCCAACTGGTCTAAAAAGATCCATATACAAAATCTCTAATGGTTTACTAGTTCTAAGATCCTTATTGGACTGAAAAGAGGACTTCACCTATTTTCTTAATTGACATGCATCGCAAAGGTGATCCTTAGTAAAGTCTAATTTTGGTATACCTCTCACTAAATTCTTTTGGGTAATTCTCCTAAGGTTTTTCATGCTAAAGTGACAAAGTCTCCTATGCCAAAGCCATGACTCATCAGAAATAGTTTTTAAACAAAAAGTAGTAGGAGTTTTGATAAGTTCAAATCTAGCATATAAATATTGTTTACCCGTAAACCATACAAAACATCATTTCCATTCAGGCTTAATTTGTAGCTAGTAGGAAAAAAATTACACAATATCCTTTATCACATAGCTAACTAATACTCAAAAGATTATGTTTTAATCCTTCTACTAATAGAACATTTTCAATAAAAAAGTTTTTCAAGTTCCCTATTATACTTGATCCTACCACCTTCCTTGTGATGTTATCTCCAAGTGCAACCCTGCCTCCACTCCTAGCTTCCAGCGATATGAACTATGCAGCATCTTTAGTCATATGTTTTGAGCAACTGCTGTTCAGACACCATATGCTTTCATGAGGCCTTGTGTGAGAGCGATCCTGCAAAATCAACAAATGTTAGACCTGGGAACCCAAACAAGTTTGGGTTTACTTCTTGGAAAATTATAAACATATATATATATATATGTTTAGTCTAGGTTTACGCATCTTAGTCTTTCACACCAAATAAATTTTTCTTTCCAATGTATAGGTGTGTGCTATATATCCAAATAATCAACAATTATAATATTTAACTCCAGGAAATGGATTTCTCAATCTTTTATATCAACTTTATCTCTTTTTGAGTTGTATAAATTTTGGATTAGTTAATTCTTCAAGTCTTGGGGGTTTCATATTTTCCTTGAGAGCTTCCAATTTCAATCTCAAATATATATTCATATCCTTATAGATTTTTATGTCATAATTCAAATAGTGCTCTCTGTTTTTTGATTCATCTTTAAAAATATTAAATTCTTTTTCCAGCTCTGCATTGGATGATTTTAGATTTTCATTATTCTTTTTCAAATCGTCAAACTCATCAAGTAATTTCATGTGGTTGTTATACATTAATGCATGGTCTTTCCTAAGGATTTCTTGTTCTCTTTACAGTTCTTGTAACTCTAAGTTCAGACTAGCATACATTTTGTTTAACTTCCTATATGCACCATTTTTGCGTTAAGAAACTTCTAAAAGTTTACTGTAAGTCAAGTCACATACCTCTTCTTGATCGAACTAATCAAGATTTTTGGCCATCAAGCACAGACTTGTGACTTCCTCTTCCTTTTCAGTCTCTAACGAGTCTGAAGCTGAGTCCGCCTAGAAAGTTCTTTGAAATTTCTTCACACCCTTCTTCACAATTGGGTTCTCCTCTACCTTCTCCTTGCTAGGAGTGGCTTTGAGTTTTGGGCAGTCTGAGTTAATGTGTCTAGGTTTCCTACACTCATAGAAAATAACATCATTTGAAACTTTAACATTCCTATTGAAGTTACCTTGATTCCATTATTTGCGTCTCTTTTGCTTCCTCTTAAGAAAGCTTCTGAACTGTTTAGTCATCAATGCGATGTCGTCCTCATCCTCAGGTTGTGATAGATCACTATCCGACTCCTCAACTTTTAGTGTTATGTTTCTCTTCCTTCGTGGTTCTCCTATATCAATCTTTCTTTGACTCACTCCTTGCTTGTAAGCAATTAGTGATCCAAGAAGATTGTCAATATAGTATATATTTAAATTTTTAGACTCTGCTATAGTAGTAATTTTTGCATCATAAGTAGTAGGCAAATAATGAAAAATATTATTTATCATTTTAGCATCTATTAATTCTCTATCTAGTGTATACAAAGAAGTGACTATCTAAGTGAATCTTGTGTACATGACAGAAATGGATTGATTTAGTTTCATGCAAAATAATTTATAGTCCTGCAACAAGATGTTTAATCTAGACTGTTTAACTTCATTTGTCCCTTCATAAGTTATATAGAGTCTATCCCATATGTCCTTTCCACTCTTGCAAGTGAAAACCCGTATTAGTCCTCTGACTTAAGTGCACAAAAAAAATTATTTAAACATTTAGCATTAAATTGTGCTAAGTCACATTCTTCTACAGTCTAATCCGTAAGGGTATTTTTACTCTAATGTCATCAACTTGCCTAGTTTGTTTTGTATACCCTTCTTGTTCTAAAATCCACATGCGATAATCAAGTGACTGTAAAAATATTGACGTGCGTGTTTTCCAAAAATCAAAAGGGATATTATCAAAAAAAGGTGATCTAGTGATCGAATACCCTTCAGGTGTGTTTCAGTTTCCAAATGTAGCCATGGTCGTTAATCAAAAAGTAGTCTAAACTTATGGTTTTGAAATAGAGCTCTGATACCACTTGTTAAAACTTGTTAAATATGAGTTAGATTGTTAGACCTAAGCTTATATCCCAATGGCTAACCAAGAGGGTGGTAATTTAAAAATTCTTCCCTTAATTGAAATTAAAAGTTTCAAATTGTTAAAATCTTTGTAGTATTTTTTAAAAATGATTTTTCAACGAAAGATAATAACAAAAAGAAAAATAAAAAGCAACAAAAAATAAAAGACATAAGATTTATAGTTGTTCGGTCAAACACGACCTACATCCACTCCCTAAAGTCTCCCACTTTAGGTATTGCACTATTACCACTAGTGTCTCTACTTTTGCACCCATAGGAAGGCGGAGAAGCCTTCACAAAAAAACTCTCTACAATCACTACCCGGTGCGGCAGAGAATCGTTATCCTTTTACTCCCTCCAAGTGTAGGCAGAGTACGATCGTCCTTTTACACCCTGTAAGTGTAGGCAGAGTACCATCATCCTTTTACACTCTCTAAGTATAGGCAGAGTACCTTTCGCTATTCACACTCTCTAGGAGTAGGCAGAGAACCTTCTGCTGTTCACACTCCTCAAGTGTCGGCAGAGAATCAGATCTTTTTGAAAGATCTTCTCATGAGAAATCTAGAAAGATAAGAGAAAAGAGTGAAGTAATCATAAATTACACACATAAATCCTTACCTTTGAGTAACCAAGTGAACCCTTCACGCTCCGATAGTAAGAAATCTCCTTCAAACTCTCTCTCTCTCTCTCTCTCTCTCTCTCTCTCTCTCTCTCTCTCTCTTTCAAAATACCTTTAGTATGCACGAAGACCAAGTGATAAAAAAAAGATTGCATGACTGTCTTAATTGGACCTTTAATAGAAAAGACACAAAAAATCATCCAAAAACTATAATTTTCAAATTTTTACCATCCACGATCATCACGTATGATCGAATTTCATACGTCCGAACAATATAAAAGTTGTTGCGTAGGAATTCAAAATAAATTGGTATGAACTGCCTTCATACCCGATCATCGTCCATATGAATAATGTTCGTCCGGTACAAACAGTTATTCCTAATATTTGTTGGTACGAAAATGTAGGACGGACTACAAGTTTAAAGTCCATAGCCCTTCTTCCAGGGATGAACCACAAATATTGTCTAGACGAACATGCCATTTGGCAAGTCTAGAGCCCTTCATCTAGGGACGAATCACAAATATTGTTTGGACAAACTGTTCATTTGGCAAGTCCAGAGCTCTTCGTCTTGGGACGAACCATGAATATCATCTAGACGAATGATCATTTCCAAGTCTAGAGCCCTTCGTCCAGGGATGAACCATAAATATCGACTGGATGAACTGGTCATTTAGAAAGTCCAAAGCTCTTCATCCTGGGATGAACCATGAATATCATATGGATGAATAGAATAATTTGGAAAATCCCGAGGAGATCATCCGGGGATGAATACAGAATATCATCTGGATGATCTATACTTAGAAAACTTTTTGCCTTCTCTGTTCGTTCTGTTGCTCGTCTGGGAGTATAACTAACCAGATCGTCCTGTACGAACATGGTTCGTACTGTAAAAACAATTAAAAAATAATGAATTTTAAAACTCTTCCCCAGGTGTGTCTGTGCTTAGTTACTCAATTACAATTATACTCTCTCATACTCAATAAAATGAAAATACAGGCTTCAATTAACAAAACATTCTAAGCTGATCTTATTTTGAAGTCTTCAAAAATCTGGAGTATGATTTCCCTGAAATGTTAGTACACATAAGAGAAAAAATAAATATTCCAAAATGTGTTAGGAGAAAATAATAATCAAAATAATAATATTTGAAATCATCAAAAACATATAAGTTGTAAGAGTATAAAACATGTAAAGCTAAGTAGCAACTCTCTCAATATGGGAGATATGTCCTAGTATGCCACAAGAAAAGAATCTAACACCAGGAAAAGGATTTACTAATCTATTTGGGTTATGGTATCTCTTCCTAGGTTTGAAGGATACATGCTGATGTGATAGATTAAAAAACTCTTCCATTGTATTTAGTTTTTTATTTTCTTTGAAAGCATTTTATTTAGCTTCTAAAAACGTATTTGTATTTTTAAGAATTGACTTTTCTATTTTAAAAGCATGCTCCCTACTATCTAAATCAGTCTCAAGAGTATTTAAGTTCTTATATGCATTTTCTAGTTCAAAATGTAAATTTTTCTAGTAATCATGGTCATTAGTTAAATCAAGATGCTTTTTATTCAATTCATTAAATTCATCTGGTAAAGTCATATGATTTCTATCTAAAGTGGAATGATCTTTTCACAGGCATTCATGATCTTTCTATAGATTTAAAAATAAGTTTTAAGGCTAACATATAGTTTCTTGAGCTTCCTATATGAAGAATGAATTTTTTCAAAAACTATAAGTAATTGGTCATAATTAAGCTCACATACCTCCTCTTAATCAGAGTGATCAGATGATCATCAGCCATTAAGCATAGGTTTGTCTTCTACTTTAGTTTTAGAGGAGTATGATGTTGGGACTACCTAGAAAGCCTTTTGGGTCCTTTTCTTATCCTTCTTGAACTTAGGTTTTTTTTCACCCTTCTTCTAACTTGGGTGAGCTTTAAGAGTTGGGCAATAAGACTTCAAATGCCCTGGCTTCCTACATTCAAAATAAGTAACATCAGAAGAATCTTTAGAATTCTTATTTTTCTTACCCATGTTCCATTTCTGATGATGCTTATGCTTTTTTCCTTAAGAAGTTCTTAAATTGCCTCATTATTAAAGTGATGTCATCATTTTTAGAATAAAAATAATTAGTGTCAAAATCATTAGCCTTTAAGGCTGTAGTTTTCTCCTTTTTCTTCGCACATATATCAAGCTTCCTTTGGTTAACTCGTTGCTTGTAAGAAATGAGTGATCCAAGTAAGTTATTAATTAAATAAATATTCAAATTCTTAGATTCGGTAATGGTAGTAATTTTTGCATCTAAGGAAGGAGGTAAACATCTCAGAATCTTGTTAAGTTTTTTATAGTTTGTTAGTTCTCGTCTTAAGGCATGCAGGGATGTAACAATTTATGTAAACCTAGTATACATTTCAAAAATAAATTTGATCACTTTCATTTCGAAAATTTCATAATCATGAGAAGAATTTTCAAACTAGATTATTTAACTTTGTTTATATGTTCATATGTCTTGCATAGTTTGTCCCAAATTGCATAGTTTGTCCCAAATTTTATTACCAGTTGAATAAGTGGAAACACACATATAATATTCAAATTTTAAGACATAGAAAAAATAGTTCAAGCACTTAGCATTCAGTGGTGCTAGATCTCTATCATCGGTAGTTTAATCAGCAAAAGAAATTTTAATTTTAACACCATTTACTAATCTACAAGTTGCAGAATAACCTTCCATAACTAGCATCCACATACAATAATCGATTGATTTTAAAAAGGTGGACATGCAAGTTTTCCAAAAATTAAAAGTTATATTATCAAAAAGAGGTGGTCTAATAATTTAATATCCTTCAGTGGTGTTTCTATTTCCAAAGTTAGCCTTGGATTAAAATTCAAAAGTTTTTTAAAACTTGATAGTATGAATCATGCTCTGATACCACTTGAAAGTTCACGAGGGTTGTAAAACCCTAAAAAACTAGCCCAAGGCTAACCAAAAGAGGGAGGGGGGGGGGGCATAAATTAGCTGTTTTAAAAATTTCTTAACAAAAATAAAATCTTTTTAATATTTTTAAATATTTTAAAACAACATAATAACCCTTGATGCGAAAGAAAAATAATTTCCACGATAATAATACTATCAAAATTTTCAATCATAGAACAAGTCATAGAAAAGTATATAAGTAAAATGCAGTAAAAGTAATAAGAAATAAAAAATTGAATTTTATAGTGGTTTAGTCAAATTTGACCTACATTCACTCCTTAGAGACTCCCTCTCCAAGTACTATACTAAGCTGAGGTGACTCTTCTTTTGCTCCCACAGCAAGGCAGAGAAGCCCTTAAAAAATCTTTCTACTGATATAGTGGGGCAGAGAACCTTGAATCCTTTTACTCCCTCTTGGAGAAAAAAAAGAACCTTGAAATTATTTTTGACCCACTTGGTAAAAGCAAAGAATACGGAATCCTTTTACTCCCTCTTAGAGTAGGCAGAGCACCTGGATCTAATGTTGAAGAAGATCTCCGCAAAGCGACCAAGGAACCAGAGGTGCAACTAGAAGAAGACAATGCACACCTTGCTTGGATCAAACTTTACGATTCTCTCACAACTCCCCCTCACAAGAATCTCTCTCTCTCTCTCTCTCAAGCTCTAAGTCTTCCTTTTCGCCCTTGGATTAACTCCAAAGCAAAAGATTATCTCAAGAAATAATTAGAAAGCTTAAATAGAGAGCCTCCAAAAGAAGCCATAAATTTTAATTTTACATAATCAATTATCCAGGATAATTGAAAGATTATCTTGTATGATTAGTACAAAATAGCCATTTCAACTAGGACAACCAACATTACCCTGTATGATTAGTTTAAGAGATATAGGTTGTTTATTCAAGATAATTTGAATATCATTTTGGATGATTAGTATAAAATTATTGAACTTCATCTAGTATGATTCTCGGTGATGCCTTATCATTCCATGCACTTCTTTGTCATCTAGTATGATAGGGGTATATCGTCTTGGACGATTAGTTAAAAAATTATGTTATTCATTTAGTATGATAGGTGGTAGACCCTTATTATACCAAGTATGTTCTCTATCATCCAGGATGATCATCACCAATCATCTTGCATGATTATATTGAAATATATTTTTACCATAATTATTATCCTAATCATGGGATTAATTTAGGAATGATTTTTTAGAATTGTCAAGGACGATCTACATCATCCTGTAGGATTAGCACAAAATTTGAAAATTAAAATATTTCCTAAATTATGATTGGCAATTATTTTTATGATCTGAATTGATCATTTTGGATGATAGGGATTATCTAGTATGAATAGTTTAATCACTCATAGAATATGGATGCCCTAATTAGGGTTTCTATTTTTAACTGATCATCTAGTTCAATTTAAAATCGTCATATATGATTAGGTCAAAAATAGAGAATTCTCTAACTCACAAAATTTTTCCCTTTGAGTGTGTATGTTCAAGATTTCTTAGCTTGGGGTCCATCAGATGCATGACTTAACTAAAGAAAACTAAAAGGTACATTAAAATTGAAGTTACAAAGAAACTCAACCCTAGTTTACCAGATCTTGAATTGATTTGTACTGCAAGTGATCTTGTGGACCTGAAAGGTCAGTAAGCATGACAAACAAAATAGATGTTTAATAATAGTAGTAGTAAAGAAAATAATAATATTTGTTATCATCAAAATCACAGTACTTGGATCCAAATTTACAACACCTTGCTATGGGGGGAAAATAAGAGATAGTACTTTTATTACAATACCTAGAAAGGAGGTTTTAAGGGAGTGGAAATAAGTCAGGTTATACCAAAACACTATAAATTTTTATGTATTTTGTTCTTATTACTCCACACTTTATTTTTTTTTGTGATTTATAGTATGGTTGATAAGCTCTGATTTTTTGTTATTATGAAATTAGTCTGCTTTCACATTAGGGGATTAAGGTGTTTATTATTATTTTTTTTAAAAGGCTTTAAATAGATTTTCTTTTTAGTTAAATTTTTTAAAATAACTAAATTCACCCCCTCTTGGTTAGCCTTGGGCTAGTTACTTAAGGTTTAACAACCGTTATGAACTTTCAAGTTGTATCAAAATGAGATTTAGAAACAATGTTTTAAAAAACTTTTGAAAAATGATCAATGGCTAATTTTGGTAATCATAATAATATGGAAGGGTATTCAATCACTCAAACACTTTTATTTGATAAAATTTCTTTCTTTTTTTAGAAAATTCACATTTCTACTTTCTTTTCATCTATAGATTATTGCATATGGATGTTAGTTTAAAAAGGATATTCTGCACTTTCTCATTTTATAAATTATATTAAAACTGAATTACCTTTGTATTAATAAAGCATATAACATAGAGATTTAGCCAAATTAAATACAAAATATTTAAACTAATTTTTATGTGCATTACAATATGAAGAGTGCATGTGTGTATCAACTTGCATAATTAGAAAAGAAATTTGGGATAAACTTTACATGACCTATGAAGGAACAAATGAAGTGAAACAATCTAAGTTGAGCATTCTACTCCATGATTATAAACTATTTCTCATGAAACATGGTGAATCTATTTCTAAAATATATACATGGTTCACCCAAATTATCACTTCCTTACACGCATTAGGAAGAGAACTTACCAATTATAAAAAAATTAATAAAATTCTGCATGGTGTACCTAATTCTTATGATGCCAAATTAACTGCTATTATTAAATCCAAGGATCTAAATATTTATTCAAATGATAACTTACTTGGATTACTCATTGCTTATGAGCAAGTAGTGAGTCAAAGGTAGATTGACGTAGGTGAGAAATGAAAAGAGAAAATTGTTGCTTTAAAAGCTGATGATTCTGATAGTGAAAACTCTGTACCTGAAGGCGATGAAGACATTGTGCTAATGAAAAGGTAATTTAAGAGCTTTCTGAAGAAAAAGTTAAAGCATCCTCAACAATGAAATAAAGGTAAACCTAATAAAAATTCTAAGGTTTCTTTTGATGCCATCTATTTTGAATGCAAGAAGTCAAGGCACTTAAGAAATGATTTCTCAAATCTTAAAGCTCACTTAATCAAGGAAAAGGGTGAAGAAAAAGCCAAACTCAAGAAAAGAAAGCAAAAACTTAAAAGGCTTTTTGGGTAGATTTGCTTTAGACTCATCTGAGAAAGAATCTAAAGAGGAGGTAACAAACCTGTGCTTAATGGTAGATAACCATATTGATCATTTTGATTAAGAGGAAATATATGAGCTTTCCTATAATTAACTATTAAAGTTTCTAAAAAAATCATAATCCATATAGGAAACTTTAGAAAATGTATGCAAGTCTCAATTCTAATCTTTTAATCTTGCAAAAAGAGTATAAATGCTTTAGGAAAGTCCACTCTACCTTGGATAACAATCATATGGTCCTACTTGATGAATTTGTTGAATTAAATAAAAAGAATCTTGATTTAATTATTAAGCATAATTCCTTGAAAGAATCTCATATTGGATTAGAAGATTCATTTAAAGAATTAAAGGCATATTTCGATGAAGCTGATAAAGGCTTTAACATAAAATTTTTATCCTCTACCTGCATGTTAAGCTTAAATGGAAAAATTAGCTATGTGTTAAAGGAGAAAAGAAATTTTAGAGAGAGAACGTCTGGGATTCTAGAGAGAGAAATTCATCATTTGTTCAAATTTTTTGTTCCCATATTTTTTCTGCAGCTGGTGGCGCGGCCATCGGATGATGATCGGAGTTCCTTATTGAGTGATATGGCTGCTCTGCGACCTCCAGTGTCGATTCGGACTGGTGGTAGAGGCGGTAATGGGGTGGTAATCAGAGAAGGGATGAGACCTCCGTCTTGTCTTTCGGTGATTGAAGGAAAAGGGAAAAAGGTGATTATGGAAGATGAACCAACTTTGAGACGTGATGATCATGAGAGGCCAGGTATTCTGAATCTTGATTTTTCTAAATCTGGAGATGATTCGTCGAAGTATTGTCATTCTTTTAATATTCCTGGTTTGAAAGAGGATCGGGCTTCTTGCTTGAATCAAGAATGTGTGGATGTTCTTGATCATGGTAATGATCATGGTAGGGATCTGGAATTTGAAGGTTTGGTGACGAATAATGCAAATAAACCAGAAAGATGGAATGAGGTGGGTAATGCGTGGACCAAGCCGAAGCTCATCAAGATTGATTGGAACCGAGAAAAAATTGAACTATCAGATGATGGGGTTGCTGTTTTGCTAAATTTGGAGATGGAGGAGAAAAATAAGCATGTACTGAGACACTCTATGGTGATCAAAGTTCTGGGTAGCAATGTGTCATTCCCAATGTGTAGCTTGGAGCTGAGGAAACAGTGGAGTAAGTATGGAGGTTTTCATCTAACCTCAATTGGAATGGATTGGATCCTTTGTTCTTTCAGGACGGAGGAGGCTGTGGAGGAAATACTTAATGGTGGACAATGGTTTATCGGAGGACACATTGTTGGATCGGATCAGTGGACTGCTGAGTTTGATCCTTACTCCTTCAAGGGGATCACCGCTCCCATATGGATACGATTCCCCTGTTTGCCGCTGTATTGTTGGGATGAAGATAACTTAACAAGAATTGCGTCTCGGATTGGGACGCCGATGTACATTGATGGTAATACCTTCCGGTGGGAGAAGAGGGAGTTCGCTCGGATATGTGTTAAAATTGATTTGGAGAAGAAGTTACAAAATGGAGTTTGGGTGGAAGGTTCAGCGGCCAGGTTTTTTCAGTGGGTGGAATATGAGAAGGTGGATTTGCTCTGGGTCACAATAAGAATGAATGCCCTGATGAGGTTGCTCAGGGGATTACAGATCAGGACACTTCAAAATTGGTTGCAGATAAGCCCGGGAAGACGATCCCTGAAGCCAATTCCGGGATGATTAAGTCAGAATACGGCCCATGGATACAAGTTCATTTCAAAAATAATCATTTTGTCAAGACATGGGGTGATGGGAGAAAATTGAATGAAAGAAAGATAAATAAGACGGGTAACTTGATGTCCAAACCTGTGAAGAAAGCTGATCATATTGAGCTGAAGAAGGTAGATAATGTAAGTAATTTGAACGTTATGTATGATAAATTGCTTGTTCAGAATAAGGAGGATGGTGGACAGCAGAATTCTATTAAAAATTCTCATCTGATTGAGGTTAGTAACAGATTTGATGCTCTGATGGTTGATTCTGGTGATGAACCAGTGAAGAATAATGTGGATGGTGATAATTCTGAGGCATTGGGTAGACAGGGCACTGAGGAGATTAATGAAGGAGGAAATAATGCAGCGAAATTTGTTGATATAGATATGAAGAGTTCTGGTTTGGGAGTTCAAAATGGGAGAAGTAAGGTTAAATTAGCCAAGGAGATAAGATCTTTGGGACCTATTGAAACAGATCAGAAAAAGAAGAGAAGGGATGGAAGAGTGAGTTCCATGAGTGGGGAGGTTCCCCCAATCAAATCTTAAATGTCTACTCTTCTTTTTTGGAATTGCAGGGGGGCTAGGAAGAGGGAGGCCGCCTTGTATCTGAAGGAGGTGATTAGAGAACAGGATGTTTGTTTTGTTGGTCTTTTGGAGACTAAGATGACTCATATTGGTAGGAAGGAGATTGATTATCTCATTGGGAATAATTGGGATTTTTTTAATGTTCCAGCCGTTGGCTTGTTTGGTGGTATGGTGGTGCTGTGGGACAAGAGAATTGTTTCTTTTGTGGTCAAAGGTACTTCTTCACAAGTAATCTTGGGGGATCTGTTGATCCCTAGTATGGGCTTATGAAAGATTGCAACGGTTTATGGGAGTCGTTGTTGTAAAGAAAGGGAGTATCTTTGGAGACAACTTGAAGATGGTTTGAAGGAACCTATTCCATCTATCATTGGTGGGGATTTTAATTGTATTCTGAACAAGGAGGAGAAGAGAGGAGGTAAGAGATTTCTTTTTTCCAAAGGGCCAAGGGAGATGAAGCAATTTATGACAAATTCAGATTTTCATGATGTTAGGAGCATTGGTCCGAAGTACACTTGGTGTAACAACAAAGAAGGAACTTCTCGAATTTGGGAAAGGTTGGATAGGTGTTTGGTGAACTCAATTGCTCTTCAGAGAATCCCGGCAGCTATGACTAGACATTTAGCAAGAGTGGCATCGGATCATAGTCCAATTGCCATTAAATTGGATGGGAAGATTCAAGTCAAGGGGAATAATATCAAATTTAAAGATACTTGGAGGTCTTATTCAGCGGCTAGAAGCATCGTATATCATTCTTGGAAGAAGAATGATTTTGGTGATCATAATGAAGTCCTTCAAAGGAATAATTGTAGAACAATGAAGGCATTGTTCTTTTGGAGCAAAAGCAAATGTAAAAATCTGCAGACTCTCAAGGAAGATTTGAAGAAGGATATCATTGAACTCCAAAACAAAGAGGCTGATGGAATTGACTGGACTAAGGAGGACCACATTTTGCTTAGAAGTAAAGTACATGAACTGAATGTAACATTGAACCGGTTGTCTACATGGTGGAATCAAAGGGCAAAGGCTAGATGACATGAAGAAGGTGACAACAATTCAAAGATGTTCCATAACTTTGCTTCGGCTAGAAGGAATGGGAATAGAGTGGTTCAAATTAGAGATGTGAATAATGTATCTCATGTTGAAGAGGATGAAATTGAGAAGGTATTCACTCATTTCTTTGAAGCTAAATGGAGGAACAAAAATTGTGAGTTAAATGGCTGGCCCAATGTTTCGGAAAAGCAGAGATTAAGACAAAGTGTTGTTGATGAATTGTGCTCGGATTTTACATTGGCTGAGGTTCAGATTTTGGTTTTTCAGCAGGGCAACAATAGAGCTCCAGGTATGGATGGAGTGACTTCTTCTTTTTATAAATGCTATTGGGATATTGTATGGAGATCCTTATGGGAAGCTATTAGGAGCTTCCTTAAGTCTGGTCATATGAACAAGTCTTGGAAGGATTCTCTTATTGTCTTGATTGCCAAAATCAAAAGCCCATTAACTCACTCTAATTACAGGCCGATTATTTTATGTCAGACTAACTACAAAATTGCAGCCACTATTTTGGTTAATAGATTGAAGAAGTGCATATCTAATTTGATCACTGAAGAGCAAGTGGCCTTTATGCCGGGTAGATCTATTTCTGAACATTGCTTGTTGGCACAAGAAATTCTTCATAAGTTTAAATTCTCCAAGAACAAGAAGGGATTGATGGCATTGAAGCTTGACATGGAACAAGCTTATGATAGCATGGGATGGCCAGCACTTGATCAGATCCTTAAATGGTATGGGTTCCCTTATATGTTTTCTAAACTTCTCATGGATTGTGTTGTAGGTGTGAGATGTTCAAACATAATTAATGGAAGGAACTCTGAATGGATTGATGCTCATAGTGGCTTTCGTCAAGTATGCCCACTATCTCCTTATCTCTTCATCATGTGCTTCCAGTTGTTCTCTAATTCTATCGAGCAGAAGGGGCAGGATCTTGGTATTAGGGTCTCTCCTAGAGGCCCTAGGATCACTCATCTCTTGTATGCAGATGATGTGCTTCTTTTCTCCCATATGTCCATTTCTTTAGCAAAATCATTGAAGAAGATAGTTGAAGAATTTTGTAATTGGACGGGCCAAAGGATTAATGTTAGTAAATCTCAGATCTTATTTGGGAAGGCAGTTGGATACACAATTAAGAAGAAGGTTACCAGATTTCTTGGCTATAAGAATGTGAAGGAGATGAGCTACCTTGGGATCAAATTGTCCTTAAATAGATTGAAGTTGGAAGATTTCCAAGACATGCTTAGCAATGTTATGGATAAGCTCATTGCTTGGGGCAAAAAGACTTTATCTTTGGGAGGTAAGATTACTCTTATCTCTAGTTCTTTGTTGACTATGACAAATTTTTTAGTAACCCACTCTTTAATTCCTAAGAAGTTGTTGTATGAGGTGGAGAAACTTTGTAGAAAGTTTCTTTGGCATAAATCGGGTGGAGATTATAGTTTACACTATATGGCTTGGGAAGAATTGTGCAAACCGAGAAGTTTGGGAGGTTTGGGTCTTCATTCTCCTTTGTTACGTGTTAGTTCTTGGAGATCCAATTTAGCATGGGATTTTTATCAGAAAAATGAGTCTCTTTGCTTCAAAGCTATCAAGCACAAATATGGAGAGGATCTGATGAGTGGAACATAGAAGAAGTGTACTTCAAAGGCTTGGAAAATCCTTTTTGATGGGGGAAGACAGCTGCAGAATATTACCAAATGGGTTGTGGGTAATGGTAATAATATAAATGTCCTTAATGATATTTGGGTGTTGGACAAAAGCATTAACAAATGGCCTACTTTGGTAGATTGTGTTGCTTTGGAAGGGATGAATGTATGCCAATTGTTATCTAGTGAGGGGCACTGGAACTATACGTTGCTTAAGGAAGTTTTTCATCCAGATTTTGTCATGTTGATCAGCAATGTTCCGATCATACCTGGGATGGAGGATCGGAGAGAATTGCTATGGATGATGTCGGGTAAGTCTATTTCAGCTATGTCTTTTGAATATACTCTGAAGTACACTTACAATTTTGATTGTGAGGACTACTTCACATTGTTGTTTAAGCTCAAACTCAACAAGAAAGTCAAAATTTTCTGGTGGAGACATGGAAAATCTGCTATTCCCATAAAGGTTTTTCTGTATTACCGTAGACTGGTGTTGGATAAAACCTGTGTGAGGGGCTGTAATAGTATTGAAAGCTATGAGCACATTATGGTACATTGCAATTACTGAATTGATGTTATAAAATAAATACATGATTGGGGCATTTGTATTCCTATTTTTCAAACTATTAACATCTATCTAGAGGAGCTGAGGAGGATGTCCATCCAAAATCCTGGTATTGTGAAGATTTACTGCATTGTTGTATATTTGTCCTAGAGAAATAGAAACTGTGTGAAGCATGGGAAATCTGCATTACCTTCTTCTGTGACGGCTTCTAATTCCTTGGCGTTGGCTAGTATTAAAGGTAGTCCTTATCTTTCAAACTGGGGAACCAATCTCCTTAGGGAGTCTTGTGAGTCTTGGTGCCCTCCTCCGAAAGATTGGATGAAAATTAATGTTGATGCTTCGCTGTTTAGATCCAACTGTGCTGGAGTGGGGGGAATTTTTAGAGACCATAAGGGAAGATTTATTCTTGCTTTTGGGGAGAAGAAGATTCATTAGGACATTACAAAACTTGAGATGGAGGCTGTTCTCTCGATCAAAGACTATATTAGAAGTTGGATGCTTGAGTACAAAGGGGTGATAATTGAGAGTGATAATCTCAATGTTATTAGATTCATTCAAGATTCATTCAAAAAGAATAAACAGATTGTGGACAGATGGCCATTGGAGGAGATTCTCTTTGTCAATGACTTTCATAAAGTGGTTTTTAATCATGTTCATAGAAATTGTAATAAGGTGGCCAACTTATGTGCTACCATGGCTAGTAGTAGGAGCTTTTTCTTTGATAGCTTTACTTTTAGTAGCATTCCTTCCTTGCTTTTATTTGCTATCAAGGAGGAATGTGATGCTTTTCATTCTTTTCAAGTGTAATTAGCTTTACTTTTTTCTCTTAATGCAATTGTTGCAAGTGTTAAAAAAAAAAAAAGCTTAAATGGAAAAACTATTTTGCAAGAAAAAATAATTAATAATTTTTATATGCTTGATCTGAATTGTATTGAATCCGCTACTTCTCTTTGCCTAAAAACTATTATTAATGAATCATGGTTATGACATAGAAGTTTATGTCATGCAAGAATGAAAAATCTTACAAAATCAGCAAAAAAGACTTACGTAGAGGCATACCCAAATTAGAATTCATTAAAGACCACCTTTGTGATGTCTGTTAATTAAAAAAATAAGTCAAATCCTCCTTCCACTTAATTAAGGACATTAATAGTAGTAAATCTTTAAAAATCCTTCATATGGATCTTTTGGACCCACTAGCATTGCAGTCCTTGGAGGGAATATTTTTGGGTATATAATTATTGATGATTACTTGATGTTTACTTGGGTTAGATTCTTATCTCATAAAAAGGAAAAAGTTGAGGAGTTTAGAATATTGTCTACTTGGATTCAGGGGAAACTATGATGTAAAATTTTGACCATTCATAGTGACGATGGTGGAGAATTAAAAAAAAAAAAATTTGAATCTTACTATAAGGAGAAAGGGATAGATCATAAATTTTCATCTCATAGAATCCATCAGAAAAATGGGATAACTGAAAAAAAGAATATGACCTTAGTAGAAGCCACTAGAGAAATGTTAGATGAATACTCACTTTTTAAATTCTTCTAGGTAGAAGTGGTAAACACAGTCTGCTATGTTTTAAATAGGGTTAATATTACATCCAAGCTAAAAAAACACCCTACGAAATCCTTAAAGGTAGGACGCCCAACCTCTCACTCCTTCATATCTTTTGATGCAAATTGTTCATTTTAAATAATGTGAAATCTCTACTAGGAAAGTTTTACCCCAAGTTTGATGAAGAAGTCTTCCTCGAATACTCAAATGTTGAAAAATCCTATAAAAATTTCAATAAGAGGCCATTATTGGTAGTGGAGATTGCTCACATAATTTTTGATAAATTTAATAATATTTGAGCGTCTAACATAGATGAAGAAGAAGTGGTTGAGGTCACCAAAGTAGTAGAATCTGTAAATCTAAAGAAAGACTAAAACCTAGAAAATCACTACCAGCACTAAAACAAGTGTCTCTCCTTAGCCCCCACAGCTAGGCGGAGAAGCCCTTACTAAATCACTTCCACCTTCCCCGGTCCGGCGGAGTCGCCGAGTCCTTTGACACTAAGGAGATCTTCTTCTTTGGTGAACTTACCTCGAGACAAGCCTTGAATCCGATGGTACTAAGGTGCGAGTTCGCCGGAGCAACCGTGTGGATCCCCCACCACACTCCCTTGAGTTCCTCCCCCTCACAGGAACTTCTCCCTCTCAAACTCCACCCTTTCCTCTCTCCCTTTCAAGCTCTCTCTTGAAGTTTTCCCCACAAAAACGAAGCTATAATGGCTGCCAAAGACACTTACAAAGTGCCATCCCAAGCTTAAATAGAAAAGCTCAAAATAAGTTCATTAATACAAGTTACCGACATTATCGTCCAGGACGATAGGTATATCATCCTGGCCGATCAGTACAAATTTAGCTCATCAGTACGGGACGATTTGGGACGATCAGAAGAAAATTGGTTACATAGTCCTGGCCGATATCATGATCATCCAGGCCGATTAGTTTAAAACCGATTTCAATCGTCCTGATCATCGCCCTGAATTTGAGCTGTTCGATGTAGATCATCCAGGACATCGTCCCGGACGATATGATCGTATCAATCAACCATTAATGCTTTCCAAAGACACAAGATCTATTTAGGCATAATTGAGTTAGATCAGCCTGGACTATATAAATATCGTCCTGGCTGATTTCCTAAAACAAAGAATTCCTTAACTGATTATGGCGGCTGATTCTTTCTGAATTTAGACTATCATCCTGGCCGATACAGTATCGTCCAGGCCGATCCGCTAATAACGGCTTCCTTAATGAGGATGCCATAATTAGGCTTTCTGATTTTGGACATATCGTCCAGGACGATATAAATATCGTCTCGGCCGATATTACCAAAAATAGAAATCTTTTAGGGAATAGCAGGAAATCTTCTAAGTTACAAATCAATAGGTCCCACAACAAATACAACAGACTCAAGAAAACAAAAAGATTACAAACTGACTCAGACCTAGTCACCCAATCTTGAGCTGGTTCCAAATTGAAGTCCGATCATGTGGACCTGAAACATTAGCACATAAGGCAATCGTAGAGAAATAAGGAATGTTTGCTATCATCAAAATCATAAACCATAGATCCGCAACAATCTCCATCTTTTTGATAATGGCAAACAATTTCAATTTGAATTTTCAAAAAAGAATATTTTCTCCTGATCCCCCCCTTACTAGAATAACACTTTTAAAAAAATAGAGGAGATAATAATATTTTTGATGTTTTAAAATTTTTGAAAAGAAAGAAAGAAAAAGGATACAAATTCAACAGTACGTTCTCCCTCTTTGACATTATCAAAAAGAGAGGAGGTACGAACAAATAAAACACAAAGAATGTTCCCTGATCTAGTGAGAAAACAAAATATTCTTAAAATGATAAAGTTACCTCTTGGTTTTAATCAAAATCATAGTAGAATCGGATTTGACAATGCATAGCCCAGAAAAGGTTAGAAACCCAGAGATTGATAATCCAAACTCAAGTTCTTTAAAAAAGCAAAAAAAAAAAAAAAACTTTTTGATTCAAGATCTAAATCAAGGAATAAATTAGAGAAAGAAACAATAATTTTTTAAAAACTCCTTCCATAAAATATATCTAATAGAAGATCAATGAACAAATTTTTGAATCAAGAATCAAGATTTTCAAACTCAAGTATCGAAAGTATCAAGAGTTTTATTAAGCTTTTTAAGAAGTACAAGAATTGTAACCATTAACTTTGTGGGCTCATTTTATGCCTCTTGACAATTGGTAGGAGCACTGCGCATCTTTTGATACACTTTGTGTATTCTATATTTTCAATTTGGCGTCTTTGTACATCTTTTATTTTTGGCATCATTGGCCAATTTTTTGAATATGCTTCCTTTCTTAATTCTTAAAAATAAAGGAAAACCCATCTTAGTGACAAAGCGAATTGCTTGATTAAGAAAATTATGAGTTAGATTCAAAAACTTGCAAAAGATTCCTATGCGATAAATAAAACGTAGGGAGATAAAAAATTTTGTTTCAAGACCCAATTTAAAAGATGAAAAAGATTTTAAATCAAAAGTAAGATAACCTTTTTTAGAAAATAGAGATTGAGAGTTAAAAATAAATGAGTTTCCTTCCTTTGATTGTTTTAGAGAAGTCACACACAACTTACCAAAGATTTCAAGAAAAATCAGGAAGTATATTTTTCATTTTTAGAAAAGTGAATGTGTGTCTTGATGGGAGAAAAAAAAATTAACGAAAACTAAAACACAAAAAAAAAAATGAAAAACAAAAAGGAAATACACAAATAAGACATTTAACCATTATCTCTTTCCTGGTCTGATGCTTCAGAGACCAGATCTGCCCATGAGATTTTTTGCTTTTCATTATTTCCCTAGTTAAAAATTAGCTTCGCCTTACCCTTTTCTTTTACAGGAAAAATTCTTAAATTAGGGCACTCATTTTTCATATGTCCAGGTTTCCTGCATCAAAAACAAATAACGTGAGAGGAAATATTAACATCCTTACCATTTTTATCTTTTTTCCACTTTTGCTTATGCTTTGGTGAGCTTTGTGATTTGCTTGATAAGTCATTGCTATCGTCACCAACTAAGCTTCTTCTTTCCGTATCTTCAGCTTTTAGAACGATTGTTTCTCCTGTATCCAAAAGTCTTTGACCCAAACCTTGCTCGTAGGCAATGAGTGAGCCAATCAAATTATCAATAGAATAATCATTCAAATCTTTTGATTCATAAATAGCAACAACTTTGGCATCAAATTTTTCAAGTAAGCAACGAAGAATTTTATTGATTTTTTCAAAATTTGAAAACTCTTTTCCTAAGGCATGCAATGATGTTACAATTTGAATGAACCTAGTGTACATGTCTAAGATTGTCTCATAAGGTTTCCTGAAAAAAATTTCAAAATCATGCATTAACAAATTCAACTTGGATTGCTTGATTTCACTAGTGCCTTTGTATATGGTGTGTAATTTATCTCAAACTTCCTTACCATTAGTGCACGTGGAAACTAACATAAAATCTTCAGAATTTAAAGCACAGAAAAAGCAGTTTAAAGATTTTGCATTCAATTGAGCATTTACTTGTTCTTCCCTATTCAATTGATTAAATAGAATATCAGTTTTAACTCCATTAACAATACGTGACGGTGATGAATAACCAGTTAAAATCATATGCCACATGCAAAAATTAATTATTTGCAAGAAAATAGACATGCGAGTTTTCCAAAAATTAAATGACATATTTTCAAATAAAAGAGGTCAGGTGATTGAATAACCTTCCGCAATAGTACGTTTAGCCATGGATCAAAATTCAAAAGCTTTTAAAAACTTATTTTTTGAATCCTGCTCTGATACCACATGAAAGTGCTCAGATGACACTAGAAAGTGCTCTGATACCACTTGAAAGTTCGTTAGGGATGTTAAGCCTTATAGAGCTGGCCCAAGGCTAACATAGAGAGAGGTGAATTTGATAATAAAAATTCTTTACACAAAGAAATAAAATCACAAACCAAATCACCACAAACAAAGTACGGAAATTAAATAAATGCGAAAGCGATAATAAGAAAAGAACACACCAGATTTATAGTGGTTCGGTCAAACCTTGACCTACATCCACTCCTTGGAGGCACCCTCCAAGTACTGCACTAAAACAAGTGTCTCTCCTTTAGCCCCCACAGCTAGGCGGAGAAGCCCTTACTAAATCACTTCCACCTTCCCCGGAGCGGCGGAGTCACCGGGTTCTTTAACACCAAGGAGATCTTCTTCTTTGGTGAACTTATCTCGAGACAAGCCTTGAATCTAATGGTACTAAGGTGAGAGTTCGTCGAAGCAACCGTGTGGATCCCCCACCACACTCTTGAGTTCCTCCCCCTCATAGGATCTTCTCCCTCTCAAACTCCACCCTTTTCTCTCTCCCTTTAAAGCTCTCTCTTCAAGTTTTCCCCACATGAACGAAGCTACAATGGGTGCCAAAGACACTTACAAAGTGTCATGCCAAGCTTAAATAGAAAAGCTAAAAATAGGCTCATTAATGCAAGTTTCCGACATTATCGTCCAGGATGATAGGTATATCATCCTGGCCGATCAGTACAAATTCAGCTCATCAGTCCAGGATGATTTGGGACGATCAGAAGAAAATTGGTTACATCGTCCTGGCCGATATCACGATCGTCCAGGACGATTAGTTTAAAACCGATTTCAATCGTCTTGATCATCGCCCTGAATTTGAGCTGTCCGATGTAGATCGTCCAGGACATCATCCCGGCTGATTAGGAGATCGTCCCGGACGATGTGATCGTATCAATCAACCATTAATGCTTTCCAAAGATACCAGATCAATTTAGGCATAATTGAGTTAGATTGGCCTGGACGATATAAATATCGTCCTGGCTGATTTCCTAAAACAAAGAATTCCTAAAATGATTATGATGGCTGATTCTTTCTGAATTTAGACTATCGTCCTGGCCGAAACAGGTATCGTCCAGGCCGATCCGCTAATGACGGCTGCCTTAATGAGGATGCCCTAATTAGAATTTCTGATTTTGGATATATCATCCAGGACGATATAAATATCGTCCCGGCCGATATTACCAAAAATAGAAATCTTTTAGGGAATAGCAGGAAATCTTCCAAGTTACAAATCAATAGGTCCCACAACAAATACAACAGACTCAAGAAAAGAAAAAGATTACAAACTAAAATAGACCTAGTCTACCCAATCTTGAGCTAGTTCCAAATTGCAGTCCGATCATGTGGACCTGAAACGTTAGCACATAAGGCAATCGTAGAGAAATAAGGAATGTTTGCTATTATCAAAATCATAAACCATAGATCCACAACAGTTTGGTCACATAAAATGGTAGACTTCAGATGACCTGGTTAGGAAAGTAAACGTGTTAGTCATTAATGTTCTCACTAAACATTTGCAAGAAGATGTACCTTGGTGTTTGCTTTTTGTTGATGATATTTTACATGTTGATAAGACTAGAGAGGGAGTTGAAGGTAAACTCAAATTATGGAGGTCAATTTTAGAGTCTAAAGGTTTTCGCTTGAGTAGATCTAAAATTGAATATATAGAGTATAATTTTAGTAGCAATAGACCTAGTGAGGGGATTGTGACTTTGGGCCATCAAGTAATTAATAAAAGTACACTTTTTAGTTATCTTGGATATTTTGTTCAGAGTGATGGTGAAATAGAAGGGGATATTATCAACATAATTCAAGTTGGATGGTTGAAATGGAGGAATGAATCGGGCTTGATATTGTGTGATAGAAAAGTTCCCCTCAAACTTTAATGAAAATTCTATAAGATGGTGGTGAGATCTGCAATGCTTTATGGTGTCGAATCATGGTAAATAAAAGAGAAGGATGAGTGGCTTGACCCTTAGAGATAGGATACAAAGTTATCATATATGTGATAAGGTTGGAGTAGCTCCAGTGGAAGATATGATTAGAGAGAGTCACTTTTCATGGTTTTGTCACATTAAACAGAGGCCTTCTGATGACCCAGTAAGGAAAGTTGAGGTATTAGATTTAACTTATGTTAATAAAGGTTGAGGTAGGCATTAAGCATCCTCATCTTTGCAACACTTAACTTAGTATAATGCTTCTCAACATAAGCATTATTAACTCCTTTTTTTCAAGAACTCTCCATAACATTATTCTTGGAACTTTATCATATGCTTTCTCTAAATCAATCAATATCATATGAGATGGTTGACCTATAATGCATTCCAATTCAAGTAAAGTATACTTGTTCGAAAGTATAGCACATACACTTGTTAAGGTTGACACACGTGTTCAAATAAATGTTTTCATAACTATATAGGGGGACGTTTGCTTCAACGTCCAAATGACTATCCAAGAAGAGAGATATTGGATATATAACAGATTGTTACGGGGTCGAAAAGGATTGACAGATGAATTAATACATGGAGTTAAGACTTTCATTCAAGTTGCATCTCAACTGCCTTCCTTTATGTTTGATAAAATGTTTAGATGTCCATCTTCGAAGCATAAAAATCAAGCACTCCTCAAGCTCGATGATGTGAAGCTTGATTTATATTGTAGGGGATTTCTTCCAGACTACTAGATTTGGTCATCACATGGTAAGTACGAGCACACAGAGATGTTCATGCTGGTTCATCCACAGCTTATGAAACATTTGATGAAGATCAAATGACAAGACCGTATGAAGAACTTATTTTTTATGTAGTAGGTCCTAATTTAAGGGCTAGTGTAGAAGAGCCACCAAATGCAGAAACCCAAAAATTCTTTGCATTACTACATGCAGCTTAAAAACTAATTTGGGATGATTTCAGTACCAATTCAGAATTATCTATTATAGTGAGAATGCTAAGTATTAAAATTGAGTATAATATTCCTCGTGATTGTTTCAATGACTTTATTGATCTTCTCAAGGAAACTAATCCAACGGATAATTTAATTCCCTCAAAATTATACCGAACAAAGAAATTAGTATCCAAGTTGGGTTTCACTACTACAAAAATTGATTATTGTACCAATGGATGTATGTTATATTATATGGATGATGAAACAGAAGTTTATTGTCGCACTTTCAATGCTCCTCGGTTTAAGACAAACTCGGGAAAACAATGTCGTCAAAAGAAAGATGTTCCATATTCCTGTTTATTTTATTTACCGATCATTCCAAGACTTCAGCGACTCTATATATTAATGAGTTCAGCAGGTCATATGAGATGGCATAAGGAGAAAATAGTAAAAGTAGTATTCTTTCTCATCCATCAGATGCTAAAGCATGGAAACATTTTGATCGAGTGCATGCTTTATTTACTGCTAAATCCTACAATATAAGATTGGGATTATTTGCAGATGGTTTTACCCCATATAGTCAAGCAGCTAGATCGTACTCTTGTTGGCCAGTTATACTAACATCATACTATTAAGAGAGTTACTATTTACATGTTTACATTCTTGCAACTTGTATAGTTTTGATGATTTCAAATATTATTGTTTTATTTATAGTTATCTCCTAACACTTTTTGGAAGAGTTGTTTTTGCTCTTGTGTGTACTAAAATTTCAGGAAAATCAAACTCCATACTATAAAAACTTCAAATCAAATTCAGCATGAGATACTTTGTGTATTTAAAACTTGTATTTTTCTTTGAATTAAGTTTAAGAGGGAGTGATTGTAATTGAGTGAATACACACACACACATACTTTAGGAGATCTTGAGAAATTTGTATTGATCGTACGGGATGAATATAGTATGTACAGGACAAACATAATTCGTACAGGACGGTCAGGTCAGTTATCTCCTCGTAAGAGCAATGGAACAAACAGGAGTTGAAGAAAATTTTTCTAAGTCCTAATCGTCTAGGACGAAGTGTATTCGTCTAAGGATGAAATGTTCTCTGGAAAATTTTCGTTCAGAATGAAGTGTATTCATTCCAGGACGAGTTACTCTCTGGAGTATTTTCATCCAGGATGAAGTGTATTAATCCCGGGACGAGTTTCTCTCTGGAAAAATTTCGTCCGGAAGAACCAATATTCATCCTAGGACGAAGTAAACTGACTCTTAAATTTTAGTAACGCTCGACAGTTTTTGGAAACTGACCTATGGAATAATCGTTCGTACCGGATGAACTTAGTTCGTACGGGATGATGTGTGTGTACAAAGTCATTTTGTACCCATATATATTAGGTTCGTTTCCAGCACATTTAAGTAAAATCGTCCAGGATGATCAATGATCGTACGGGATGATCCAATGGGTATTGACTTGAAAATTTGCAGTTTTGGACAGTTTTTTGTGTCTTTCCTAAAAATAGTCCAAACTAAACTGCCACTTAATCTTTTTGCCTACTGATCTTCTTGCCTATTGAAAGAAGAATCAAGGAGAGAGTGTAAGAGAGTGTTCGAAGGAGGATTCTTACTTCTAGAGCGTGAAGGCTTCACTTGGTGTTCAAAGGTAAGATTACTTTTCATTTGTATTTACTTCACTCCTTTCATTCTTCTTCTAGATTTCTTGTGAAGAAGATCTGTCAAGGAGATCCAATTCTCTGTCGACATTTTGAGAGTGTGAACAGCTGAAGGGTTCTCTGCCCATACTAGGAGAGTGTGAAAGGATGAAGAGTTCTCTGCCCACACTAGGAGAGTGTGAAAGGATGAAGGGTTCTTTGCCCACACTAGGAGAGTGTAAAAGAACGAAGGATTCTCTACCCACACTAGGAGAGTGTGAAAGGATGAAGGGTTCTCTGCCCACACTAGGAGAGTGTAAAAGGACGATGGTTCTCTGCCACACCAGATAGTGGTGGAAGAGAGTTTTGTAAAGGCTTCTCCGCCTTACTGTGCGTGTAAAAAGAGAGTCACTATTGGTATTAGTGCAATACTCGGAGGGTGCCTCCGGGGAGTGGATGTAGGTCTGGTTTTGATCGAACCACTATAAATCTCATGTCTTTATTTTTTCGCTGCTTTTTATTTTTATGTTTTTACTATTAAAACTATGGTTGAAAAATATTTTCCAGAAAAATTCACTAAAGTTTTATTTTCATTTCCTAATTTAAAAATAGGGTTAAATTTTTTTTTAATTACCAATTCACCCCCCCCCCTCTTGGTTAGCCGTGGAACATAAGCTTAGGTTTAATCATCTAATTCATAGTGATCGAGTTTCAACAAGTGGTATCAGAGCTTTGTTTCAAAATCATAAGTTTAGACTATTTTTTGATTAACGTAGATGGCTACATTTGGAAATCAAAATACACCTGAGGGTTACTATATAACTAGACCTCCACTGTTCGACAATATAACGTTTGATTTTTGTGAAAGTTTGTTAGGGATGTTAAGCCCTATAGAACTGGCCCAAGGCTAAATAAAGAGAGTGGTGAATTGGTTAAAGAAGAAACTTTAAGCAAAGCACAAACCAAAAACACCACAAATAAAAACCAATGCGGAAATTAAATACGAAAGCAATAATAAGAAAAGAACACACCGGATTTATAGTGGTTCGGTCAAACCTTGACCTACGTCCACTCCTTGGAGGCACCCTCCAAGTATTGCACTAAAACATGTATCTCTCCTTTAGCCCCCACAGCTACGCAGAGAAGCCCTTACAAAATCACTTCCACCTTCCCCGGTGCGGCAGAGTTGCCGGGTCCTTTGACACCAAAGAGATGTTCTTCTTTGGTGAACTTACCTTGAGATAAGCCTTGAATCTGATGGTACTAAGGTGCGAGTTTGCCGGAGGAGCCGTGTGGAATCCCCTCAACACTCCCTTGAGTTCCCCTCCTAACAGGATCTTCTCCCTCTCAAACTCCACCCTTTCCTCTCTCCCGTTCAATCTCTCTCTTCAAGTTTCCCTCATAAGAACGAAGCTACTATGGCTGCCAAAGACGCTTACAAAGTGTCATGTCATAGCTTAAATAGAAGAGCTAAAAATGAGCTCATTAATGCAAGTTGCCGACATTGTCGTCTAGGACGATAGGCATATCGTCCTGGCCGATTAGTTCGAATATGAGGAAAATTGTCCAGAGTATCGCCCTGAAATGAAGCTGGATGATGTCTAATCGTCCTGGATGATCTTACGATTGGCTCGGACGAAATCACCATTAATTGCTTTCCAAACTTGCCAGAGAAATTTTGGAAAAATTATCCTGGATCGTCCTGGCCGATATTTTATGGTCCAGGCCGACCCACCAAGCCGATGTCAAAAAATAAGAATTTCCTATGTAGATCTAGCGGCAGATTCTTTCTGAATTGAGCCTATCATCCTGGCCGATACAAAATCGTCCAGGACGATGTGTTTTGCATAATGACGGCTACTTTAATGAGGATGCCCTAATTAGGGTTTCTGCTTTTGAATAGATCGTCCCTACTGATATAAATATCATCCAGGACGATGTTATAAAAAATAGTAAACTCTAGAGATCAGTCAGAAACTCTTATACGTTACAAAGCATCAGGATCCACAACGAATACAATAGACTCTAGAAAGGAAAAAGTGTACAAACTGACTCAGACCTAGTCTTCCCAATCTTGAGCTGATTCCAAATTACAGTATGATGGTTTGAACCTGAAATGTTATTAGAAAGCAGTCACAGAGAAAAAAAATGTTTGCTATCATCAAAATCATAAGCCGTAGATCCGCAATAATCTCCCCCTTTTTGATGATGGAAAACATTTCAATTTGAATTTACAAAAAAAAACATTTTCTCCTAATCTCCCCCTTACTAGAATAACACTTTAAAAAATATGAGAGATAAAAAATTTTTGTTGTTTTAAATTTTTGAAAAGAAAAAAAAATGATACAAATTCAACAATATATTATCCACCTTTGACATTATCAAAAAGAGAGGAGGCACAAACAAAAAACAAAATGAACAAAAGATAAAAACGTTCCCTGATATAGTGAAAAAACAAATATTCTTAAAAAGAGAAAGTTACCTCTTGGTTTTATTCAAAAACTTAGTAGAATTGGATTGACAACGCATAGCCCAGAAAAGATTAGAAATTCAGAATTTGATAATCCAAACTCAAGTTCTTTAAAAGGCTCAAAAACTTTTTAATTCGATATCTAAAGCATGAAATAAAATAGAAATAGAAACAATAATTTTTCAAAACATCTTTCATAAAATATATCTAATAGAAAATTAATGCATGAATTTTTGAATTAAGAATCAAGATTTTAAAACTCAAGTATCGAAAGTATCAAGGGTTTTCTTAAGCTTTTAAGAAGTATAAGAATGGTAAGTATTACATTTTGTGGGCTCATTTTATGCCTCTTGTCAATTTGAATGACGCTGTTTGCGCATCTTTTGATTTTTGATACACTTTTATGTATATTTTTCAATTTGGCGTCATTACGTATCTTTTATTTTTGGCATCATTGGCCAATTTTTTTTTAATATGCTACCTTTCTGAAATCTTAAAAATAAAAGTAATGATAAAGCGAATTCTTGATTAAGAAAATTATGAGTTAGATTCAACAACTTGCAAAAGATTCCTATGCGATAAATAAAATGTAAGGAGATAAAAAATTTTGTTTCAAAAACTAATTTAAAAGATGAAAAAGATTTTAAATTAAAAGTAGAATAACCTCTTTTAGGAAATAGAGATTGAGAATCAAAAACATGGGTTTCCTTCCTTTGACTGTTTTAGAGAAGTCAAACACAACTTACCAAAGATTTCAAGAAAAAGTAGGAAGTAGATTTTTCATTTTTAGAAAAGTGAATGTGGGTGTTGATCAGAGAAAAACTTTCACGAAAATAAAATTTTTAAAGAATAAACAAAACTAAAACACAAAAAAAAAGAAAAACATAAAAATACAACACAAAAATAAGAAAGGCTTTTAACCATTATCTCTCTCCTGGTCCGATGCTTCAGAAACCAGATCTGCCCATGAGATTTTTTGCCTTTCATTATTTCTCCAGTTTAAATTTTGCTTCGCCTTGCCCTTTTCTTTCGTAGGAAGAATTCTTAAATTAGGGCACTGATTTTTTCTATGTCCAAGCTTCCTACATCGAAAGCAAATAACTTCAGAAAAAATATGGACATCCTTACCACTTTTACCTTTTTTTCACTTTTGCTTATGAGTTGGTGAGCTTTGTGATTTACATGTCAAGTTATTGCATTCGTCACCAACAAAGATATCTTTTTCTGTATCTTCAGATTTTAGAACAATCATTTCACTTGCATCCAAAAATCTTTGACCCAAACCTTACTCGTAGGCAATGAGTGAGCCAATCAAATTATCAATAGAATAATCATTCAAATCTTTTGATTCACAAATAGCAACTACTTTGGCATTAAACTTATCCAGTAGACAATGAAGAATTTTTTTAATTTTTTTAAAATTTGAAAATTCTTTTCCTAAAGCATGCAATGAGTTTACAATTTGAATGAATCTGGTATACATGTCTAAGATCGTTTCATCAGATTTCATGAAAAATAATTCAAAATCATGTATTAACAAATTCAACTTGGATTGCTTGATTTCACTAGTGCCTTCATATATGTGTTGACCTCATTTTTGGTATGAGGTCACTAAGACCCTCCCAAACTCCAGATTAATTCTAGGCCCTAGGATCCACTCTAGACCTTAGGATCCTTTCCTAGAGCCAGACCTTAGGGCCTACTCTAGAGCCTAAGGTTCCCTTAGATCCTAGATCCTAAAACCCCTTTAGATCTTAGGACTAATCTAGACTCAAATCAATCCCTATCTTTAATCAATTCCAACTTCAAATCAACTTCTACCTTTTGATTAATTTCAACCTTTGATCAATTTAAATCTCATACTTCATTCAACTCAAACCCCAATTAATTCAAATTTCAAACACATCCAAACTTTGATTCAATCCACTTGAAAATCCAAAATTTAACTTAGACTTTGATTCCACCTTTAATCTAGCTTTGATCCTATCCATTCACTAACAATCACCACATGATTGTAAATGATTTGGATACCCTAGTATTGATCATTCAAACTTGAAATCCATTCCAAATCCAGAAATCCAAACTCAAATCCAAAGTCCTAAGGTCTCGTCCTAAAGACCCTTTTCAAGGATTTTTCAAACATTTCAAAACCTAGTCAAATGGCCTCTAATCCAGGGTCTATCACTTGTAAAGTGATAAGACATGTCTTTAGAGGCTACCATCCAATTTTGGGCCCTTTCTGATGTCTCTAACCCCAGAATCTGGATTAAAATTCAAAGGCTGTAAAACCTTCAAATATTTACAGCCTATGCCATTGAACCTAACCCCTTTGAGATTTTGATCTTGGAGCCTTTATCAGAGCCTCCAACCACTTCCAGACTCTTGATTTTAACCCACTGAACAGTAAACTGCACTTTTCAGATCCATTTTTGACCCTAGTTGACCAATAGGTCAAAATTGACCAAAATACCTTTATGGGATTTCAAATGGCCATTTCAAATCAAATAAATTCCAAACTCTTTGAAACCACTTCCAATGAATTTTAAATGTTAAACTCAACTTGTTGAACTCAAACTCAGACCTTGGGTCAACCTGGTTGACCAAGTCAACCAAGTTTGACCCATGGACCCATACACCCTTCCTCTTTCAAATTTTTGAATCAAGTCCATTCCAAGTCCTTTGAATGTATGGGATAACCTCTTGGGTACCCAAGAGACCCCTCATGGTGACCCAAACCTTGGGCTCACTTGGGTTAGCCATATGGCTTGACCCAAGTGACCAAGAAGAGGCCTCCCTTGAGCCATCTTTTGATCTTAACCAAATTGAATCCAAATCAAGGTGCTATTGAGTGCCCATTAACCCAATACACCTTCCTTGATCAGCCCAACCCTTGGCTCACTTGGGTCAAGAGTTAGGCTAGCCCAAAGTGCCCAAAAGCACTTGGGATTGAGCCAACTCTCAACCTAAGCCCAATTGAACTCGACCAACACCTCCCATAGGTGGCCCTAGGTTCAATACATCTCCTCCAGCCAGCCCATGCCTTGGGCTAGCTTGGGTCAAGAGTTAGGCTAACCCAAAGTAGCCAAAAACACTTGGACTCGAGCCATCTCCCAGCTCAGATCAAATTGGATCCAATTGCCACTTGCATTGGGTGCACCAGACCCAGACCCACTTCCCACCTCAAGCCCAGGGTCTGGCCTAACCTGGGTTGAGCCCAAATCGACCCGAACCGAGAAGGTTTGGATCAACCCGAGCCATCTTTCAACCCAGATCAAATTGGATCCAATTTCCACCTGCATTGGGTGCACCAGACCTAGACCTACCTCCTATACAAAGCCCAGGGTCTGGCTTGGCTCGGATCGAGCTCAATTCGACTCGAACCCAGCAGGTTTGGGTCCAACCCAGTCACCAGTTTGATCCAGGCCTCCCCAGGCCAAATTGACTTCACCCTTGGCTCCAGCATGTCCCCATCGGTCTCCCCCGATCAACCCGACCCAGACCATGGCCGGCGGCAGTCGGAGCCAATGGAATTTAAGTTCCGGTGGTCCCCCCCAGATAATCCCTAGCTCAAGGCTGCTGCCCACCGGTTGAAGATGAAATCCCAGCCGTTGATCTTGATCAACAGCTCGGATTAGATCCTGCGGTATCGGAGCGCCTTTGATCCCAACCGTTCGATCCTCCATCCGACGGCTGGTTAATCCGGCCGTTAACGGTTAGCGCCAATCATTTCCTGGCGAATCAGCGCGCGCCGCGTGGTAACGACTGCTGACTGTGTAATTGCCGGATTAATAAATCCAGAAATTTAAGGGAACTTCAAAAATTCATAACTCCCTGCACACTTGTCCAAATTACGTGTTCTTAGGCTCATTGGAAAGGTCTCAGGGAGCTCTACAAAAGCGCTATCGTTCCAAACCCTGGTTAGATCAGTCTTAGGTTTAATTTCAATTTGAGCATTTTATGAATTTCTTTAATTACTTTTTAAATACATGTCCACCAGGTCTGGAATTTTGGGGGATTGAAATTGGGCATGTTTCTGACACGTCCAAATTTTACCTCCCCATTTTAGGTTGTTTAAGGGCATTTTCCCTAATTTTTAAATTTAAGGGTCATGGTTTGACCCTTCAATTAAAAAGGGGATATAGACCTATCCAATGGGATTTAGGATGTGATTTTTGGTGTGTTGATGATGTGTAGGATGAGGAGTGTAGAGCCACTGATTTTTCCCCAATCCAAGCCTAGGAGAGACCCCCATAGTGATTTTTAGGTGACTTAGAGCTCACCTTGGGTGGTTTGGTTAACCACCTTAGAGTGCTCCATTTGAGATCAAATTTGGTGGGTTTGGTCCTTAGGGTCAGGTGATCCTATGGCCCAAATTTCATCAAATTTGGGGTTCATTTGGTTCCCCAAGTAGGAGCCCCAAAAATCCTTCTTAGAAATGGCCTGTTAACCTTAATCAATTGATAATGAACTTTTCTTAACTCCTAAAATCCATTAAAGCATCCTTAATTGTCCTTAATTGACCCCTTAATCAATAAGAATTGAAACCCTCTAAAATTGATCTTTAAACTTATCTTAGCCTAGCCCTTAGGTAATTAGGGTCTAACCAACTGTAATTAAATCTTAAAAATCCCAAAAGGGTTTTAAACACTTGTTGATCTGTCCTTGGGTCATTTGTGAACTTTGGAATTGATCTCAAGGAGTTTAGGGCTCATTTGGGTTCAAACCCTTAAGTAGATTCCTTAGTTGTAGTAATTTGATACTCCCTACGAATGTGTAAAATTCCTAAAATCCACTGTTAATTATAGAGAATTCTTGATTAATCAACTTAGTGGATAGTGACTTCAATTAGGTTCTATCACTTCCTGGAAACATCAAACCTCCATAATCTAGCTAAAACCAAGGATTCAACATCTTAGGTGACCTTGGGTCAGAATGGGCCAAAATTTTTAAAATCATAACTTCCCATAGGAAACTCCACATTGAGTGTGCCACCTGTTTAACAACTCATGATTAAGTCTATTATTTATTAAAAATTTAAAACCTATAAGATTGACTCTAATTTTGAAAGCCAAATCTTGACCTCTTAGTTAGCATACCCGGATAACTCTGTGAAATTTGTTAACTCTACTAAAGCTTTCAACCAACCCACTAAAATCAGTAATCAATTCTCCTTGACATTAATTCACTTCCTTAATTCCAACCAATTTAAAGTAACTTAATTAATCCCGATTGCTACTGGGTAACCCAGGCCTACGAGGCTATTAGCTTAGCCCCAAGGAAGGTGCAATAAACTTCACGGCCTCGGTGTGAAACAAAGGTAGTAATCAATTAACTCTTAAAATATATTTAATCAAAATCCTTAATATATTAATATTTAAACATTAATCTAAATTCCCCTTTTAAGCCTTAACAAACCACCCCAGCCACACGACCTTCTAAACACACTTTAGATGATGTGCTAGGACAACCAACTCTAGATCTAGGTTAGGCCGGTGTTTACTTTACTGCTGTGTGCCGGGTTTTTCGTGGTTTTCACTGCATGTTGTGGATGAAATTGCTTTGCTGTGTCTGCTTACTTTTCTGCACTTCGTGGATGGATTGATGTGATTGGCGACTAGATTACCCTTAGGTTAGGTGCGATCTGGATGTTCACATAATTTTTTGCAGGTGGCCACGCTCATGCAGGACCATAAAAAGGGGGCTAAGTTAATAATAAATGTTAATTATTATAAATGCTTGCACAGGTGCTTCAGCTGCTAAAGCCCCCAAATAAAAGAGCGTGGCCAGTGTGTTTTTACTTACTTTTTTGCACATATATACAACTGTTTGGGAATAATTGTTTTTTTTAACTGCTTAGGATAACCCTGCAGGTGAGTCTAGATTTTTGATTTGATATAAATGTAATTTGTAAATTGTCAACTGTTGTGAAAAGTAAGTTTGAGTTGGGATATTTAGGTCCGAAGCTTGGATTCCAAAGAGGAAAGGATGCCCTTTTGGGAACTATTCCTTTTCCATTTGGAAATCCAAATTTGGATCACACTTCTCTTATATCCAAAGAGGAAAGAGTGGCCTTCCCCTCTAAAGGGAAGTGCCCTCTTATCCATTTGGGTAGCTTGTTGCGGAGAACCCAAGGAGTTTGAAGAAAAGGAGTCTAAAGAAGAACAAAAATGATGACTTGAAGATTGAGGGTATCCCATTCAAAATAACTTGCGTCATTACTAGGCTTAGAATCTGGGTTGTTGTCAGTGGTGCCCGGCCACTTTACTTTCTACAAAACTCTGGTTTGTAATAAGCAAGGCAACTTTGCCTATGGACATTTATTAATTAATTTATATTTAATGTGATGAGTTGATTGCCTCTAGGATTGCCTGCTTTTCTTAGTTTTTTGGCGATTGTGTGCCGCTTTTGTTTTCGCCTGGATACGTGAGGCTCGTAATGGTGTGAAAGTTTTATACTCATAATTTTAAAAAGTCTAAAATTTTAGTGAGTTTAAATAACATAGAAAGATAACGAATCTAGGGAATTAGCCGGGGATCGACCCCGGGGTCGCATGCATATTTTTGCACCTCTTCTTTCCTTGTTTTAGACCCTTCCCCGCCTGCGGGTAGAGTCCGGATAGTCTGACCTATGAGGACGAGGTGCCAGACCAGGGGAAGCCCAGTCTTATAAAAAATTATTTTCTAAGCCTGTTTTTAAAATTTCAAGCATACTTGATTTGGAAGTTGTCAACCAGCATGCATTGCATTAGATACGAACTAAAAGAGTCAAAAATCTTAATTGCATCAGTTTAGCATTTTAGCACCCAACATAAGTTAAAGGGGCCAACTAGGAAAATTTTTTTTAGATGTCGGCCCCAACTCTCCAAAACTTTAATTACAACATCCCTACCACTCTTTTATAAAAGACTGGGTTCATGTATTTTAAATCGACTAGGTGGTTAGCTGGCTCCCCAATCCAGGCCGGGGTAAGACCAGGTTCTGCACTACATTAGTTAGGTTCGGAAGGCTATAATCCAGCATCTAAATTAGATTTAGTATCCGGGGCAGATCTTTGATTATAAGACCCCAATTTCGGGAATATAGTCCCAAACTTCTAATAAAATGTTTCACTCAAATTAAACCTCTTTCCAATCCTAAAATGTAAAGCCCAACGTTTAGACTAAGTTGGTACACTTCCGGATGGTTCTGGAATCTCAAGGTGTCCCCTACCTCTCCTCCTTTGACTATGTTAATAACTGTTCAATCTTGATCCATTCCCTTTTGATTCTCTAAAAGATTCTATTCCTTTTTTGATATCACTCCTAGAATATCTAACAAAATTTCATTCTTATTTTAATCGAGAGTTTTCGTAGGGGACTCTGTCTCCCTACGATGTAATTAACTACGAGGGCTTGCGCTCGTAGGAGATTTGGAACCCCACACACCTGATTTCAAAATTAACCTTTTTAAAAATCTTCTTAGATTTCTTTGGGAAAAGTTCAAAAAATGATTGTCGTTATCGTATTAGAAGAATTATCATTGAAAGGTGTTATTTCCCTTCGGGGAGATATATTCTTCTTTGATAAGGCTTTGGATATGAGATCGACAATCATACCCCTCGAATATCATAACCAGACATTTAGTTGATCTTTACCTTGTCCCCTCGTGGCTGTGTGAAGTTCTCTTTAGAGTCTAGCTATGATATTCGAGATGAATCACATAATTCAAGTCCGAATGCCGTTTTGGGATTTTATTTTCATCCTTCGGGGTGATATAATTTTCCGAACGAGCTGGTTCGAATTTTAGAATTAAAATTCAACCTCAATTCTAAAATTCCCAAAGAAAACTAATATTTTTCAAAACCTGTTTTCAAAATTCCACCAACAAAAAAATGGCATGCCCGGTGGGACAAATCTCTCTCTTCCTCTTTAATAAGAATGAAATTTTGTTTCATCAGTTGTCTTAATTACCTTCCTTCCGTTGGTCCCTCGACCCATTTCTTCCTTGGGGGAGTGTGGCCAACATCTAAACAATGAATTTTAAAACGTTAAAGGAGAGGTTCTACCTCCCATTTCTTTTTTCCGCTAATTTAATTGTCTTGGTTTTGACCTTCTGCCCTGGGATTTCCTATGAGGCGACAGTGTCAAATCAGATCCCCCAAATATCCTTTCAAAATTTTGATTAACAAATGCCACATTCAATATATCTCTTCTTTTCGAATTGAAAGGAGTCTGAAAGATCTTTTTACTTTAAGAAAGTTTTTGAAGTATTTTAGTCTTAACCCCTTTACTTTCTTTGAACTTTTAAGAGTGAAGAGGGTTAGACCATTTACTTTACCTGGGTTTTTCTTACAATTTCATAAGCCTTCGGGCAAGGGGAAACTCTGTCCGTTGCGTTTTGGATTCTGTAAAAGAACCCCATCTTAAGTCATTTGAGATTCAAACTCCCTTCAAAATGTGGAAAGAAAGATAATAATGATCTTCTCCAAGTTTCAAACCTTCATATGTTACCCCATATAATCATCTTATGGGCTAACATATGTTCACCTTTTGACAATATTTTCCTTTTGGCATGTATTTAGTCTCTTTACCATCCTAACGTGTGTTGGGTGTTTTTTTTTTACCACTCAGCATGTGTTGGAAGGTTGAGATTAGTCTACAAGCCTTAAGTTTCAAGATAACAAATTCTTTCCATTCCTCTTGAAATGAAATCTAATTTCAATTTATGACAAATTCAGATTTTCATGATGTTAGGAGCATTGGTCCAAAGTACACTTGGTGTAACAACAAAGAAGGAACTTCTCGAATTTGGGAAAGGTTGGATAGGTGTTTGGTGAACTCAATTGCTCTTTAGAGAATCCCGGCAGCTATGACTAGACATTTAGCAAGAGTGGCATCGGATCATAGTCCAATTGCCATTAAATTGGATGGGAAGATTCAAGTCAAGGGGAATAATATCAAATTTGAAGATACTTGGAGGTCTTATCTAGCGGCTAGAAGCATTGTATATCATTCTTGGAAGAAGAATGATTTTGGTGATCATAATGAAGTCCTTCAAAGGAATAATTGTAGAACAATGAAGGCATTGTTCTTTTGGAGCAAAAGCAAATGTAAAAATCTGCAGACTCTCAAGGAAGATTTGAAGAAGGATATCATTGAACTCCAAAACAAAGAGGCTGATGGAATTGGCTGGACTAAGGAGGACCACATTTTGCTTAGAAGTAAAGTACATGAACTGAATGTAACATTGAACCGGTTGTCTACATGGTGGAATCAAAGGGCAAAGGCTAGATGACATGAAGAAGGTGACAACAATTCAAAGATGTTCCATAACTTTGCTTCGGCTAGAAGGAATGGGAATAGAGTGGTTCAAATTAGAGATGTGAATAATGTATCTCATGTTGAAGAGGATGAAATTGAGAAGGTATTCACTCATTTCTTTGAAGCTAAATGGAGGAACAAAAATTGTGAGTTAAATGGCTGGCCCAATGTTTCGGAAAAGCAGAGATTAAGACAAAGTGCTGTTGATGAATTGTGCTCGGATTTTACATTGGCTGAGGTTCAGATTTTGGTTTTTCAACAGGGCAACAATAGAGCTCCAGGTATGGATGGAGTGACTTCTTCTTTTTATAAATGCTATTGGGATATTGTATGGAGATCCTTGTGGGAAGCTATTAGGAGCTTCCTTAATTCTGGTCATATGAACAAGTCTTGGAAGGATTCTCTTATTGTCTTGATTGCCAAAATCAAAAGCCCATTAACTCACTCTAATTACAGGCCGATTATTTTATGTCAGAATAACTACAAAATTGCAGCCACTATTTTGGTTAATAGATTGAAGAAGTGCATATCTAATCCTTAATTCTGCACTCACTTTGCCAGTGATTAGTGATGATCAGAAACAATCTGAGCCAGTTGTTGAGCCTCCCACTGAAGTCAAGTCTGTTTTTGAGGAAGGATCTAGCTCTAGACTTAACTTCTCCACTAAGAACCAAAAGAAGAATTACTTGAGGGGACTTAGGAAGAAGATTTCCAAGGCAAAGAGAATCGTGCCTTTTAAGACTTTAGCTCAAGTAGAGCCTGAGGCTGATGAGGAGCTACCTATTCCTGCTTCCTCTCCCCTTCTGAAAGGTAGCCGCTTCTACCCCTTAGCTTCTGCTCAAGGGGAGGAGAGGATAGCTAGGATAGCTCGTTCCCCACCATGCCCGGTCGACTACTCGACTAAAAAGACCTAAAAAGAAAAGCATCTGCAGAAAACAAGGGCTTTGAGAAATATAATCCATACCTGTGCTGCACAATCTGGACAAACAAAAAAGAGCAGTACCTGAAACAGTTAAAGGGAGTGATCTCTCATCTCTTCCAAAAAGAAGTATTGAAAGAAGAGGCGTCTGAGGCAAAGAATTTAACTCCATAATCTGTTAGGAGAAACAAGAAGTATGTCAGACAGCCCGCTACTTCAGTACTGGTTGATGGATACCACTGGGCGCCACGCCCTCCTTCTTCCAATACAGAGGGCATCGTGTTGACTAGGTCCGAGAGAGGCCGCCATTCTGTTGGTAGACCCCCGGTACCCCCTTCCAAAGCTGTAAGGTTGGCCTCAGTAGTTGTTAAACCAAAGGGGAATGAGACTTTAAAACATCCGGACATCAAGGGAAAGAGGCCCAAATCCCCCGAGAAGAAATTTGTTCGAAAAAGGACTAAGTTGGAGGATTTACCACCACCTCCAAGAACTTCTAAGTTCATTCTCCAACTCCAACGAGTCACAGCTAGACCTCCTCCAGCTTTGATTGAGTCGATGGATGATCGACCCAGTACCCCAGTTGTTCCACTAGACAGTTCTCTTACAGTCAGTCCAGTTCCTGATTCAGTGATGATTCCAGCTGATGATCCAGTGGTTGATAGTTTAGATCCATGTGTCATTCCTAGGATTCCTACGCAGGAGTCTGAGGACCTTACCTTACCCGATGTAGGAGCTATCTCCCTACAGACTCCTCTTTCACCTCATGAGGTATATGTCCCTCTCCCTGTAGAGAATGTCACTTCTCCGACTACCTATTTTGGGACAGTCGAAAAGGAAGGAATTGACCTAGATCTTGAGATAAATGAAGAGCTAGTTACAGAGTCTCAGTCAGATCCTAATCCGAAACTTACAGAAATCATTGCTCTCTTGGATTCAGAAGAATTGTTTGATATGGCTGAATACAAAGATATCTACCCCTCGATCCTGAGTCAATTGGGGATAGACCAGTCGAGGAGGTAGTACAAGAGATAAGAAACATTCTGCTAAATAAAGAGGGAATGGCTTCTTTTGATCCAGACCTGGATGACCTCCTTGGAGAGGAAGACGACTATGTTGGTAGTGTCTCTATGGTCGAAACTAGAGGTTCCAACAAGGAGGCCGAACCTGGTAGACGCCGGCTTGCTAGAGACGATGACCCACAGGTTGCTGGGTCCGATTTAGATGAGTCCGTAAGGGCTAGGGGTGAAGAACACATTAAAGATTTGGAAAACCAGTAGACAACTATGATGTCACAAGTCAAAGAAATGCAAGAAAGATTTGATAAGTCAGAGCAGGATTCACTTAAGATTCAACAAACGGCTCGAGAAATTGTGGAAAAAGTCAGAAAGACAGAATCTGGTCCCAAACCTCCTGAGTTGACACCAGTGATTCCTCCTTGCCTATTAGAGGCATCTCCAGCAGCACTTACAGTTCCCCCTGCCCTGCCCCAGAAAGACATTAAGCAACTGATCGAGGACCAAGTAAGGGAGGCCTTGGCCTTTTCTCAAGGAACCGCATCTATTCCAAAGGGTAGACCTTACCCCGAAGAATATGACTCAGTTCCTTATCCAAAAGGCTTCGTGCCACCAACTTTTAAAATTTTCACCGGAATAGATAACCCGAGACAGCATCTAGCCCACTTCAGAGCAAGTTGTTGCAATGCGGGAGGGTCAGATGCTCTACTATTTCGCCAATTTGTAAGTAGTCTATCCGGCATCGCTTTTTAATGGTACGCCGATCTGCCCAATGGTTCAGTTAAAACTTTCAGCGATCTAGAAAATCTTTTCCTTAAAAGATTTTCTGGAGCGCAACAACGAACTACTGTGGGCGATCTTGTTGTTGAGAAACAAAAGCCGGGAGAGTCTCTGGTTGAGTACATCTTGAGGTGACGAAACCTCTCGATGAAGTGTGAATCCCAGTTGCAAGAGCAACATGCGGTGGAGATCCTTCTTAAGATTATCCACGGCCCCGTTGCTTTTCTCCTGAAAGGTTTCACTATTAAAACTTTAGAAAAACTTCTTAATAAGGCAAGCAATTTGCAGGAAGAGGCTCATAAGATGCCATTCCTACGAGAGCAGTCTGAAGAAAAGAAGGGTCCTAGATTGGTTAAGACTTTTGAGAAGAAGGCAGTTGTGTCGACAGTTGACAAAGGAAAAAGGCCAGTGACTAGTCAGCCCAGTGTTCCTCCACCACCGCCACCACAGCCAGTTCAAAGACAACCCTTTCAAGTTACTCCCCAGTACACCAGAGATCCTAACTTTATCCCTTTTAGAGAGAGATTGGCAAAACCATATCCATTTAAGAGGGAAGCAGTTAAGAAGATTTTCAGGAGTCTGTTAAAGAAACCAGATTTTTAGTTGCCAGAGGCCAGAAGGCCTGAGGATGAGAGCAAGAAAGATGATCCCAAGTATTGCCCATACCACCGGATGCTTAGTCACCCTCTTGAAGATTGTGTTGTGTTCAAAGATTGGCTTGAGAGGAACTACACCCAAGGTAACATTATAATACCTAAGGAATACTTGGTCGATCAAGAGAAAGCTTCAATTAAAACCATTTCAGGTAACCCTCTTAACTCTTCTTGTTTTGTTGAAGATGGTTGGGACATTGCTTTGTCCCGGGCACTTAAAAAGTTGATTAACAAGTCCTTTCGTCTTTCTCAACAGCTGACTATGATAGCCCAGGCCCCGACGTGGAAGGTTGACCTCGACGCTTCGCAGGAGAATGTTGAGCCACTTTCCTCTCCAGTAGTCACAGGAACTACTGTCGGATGCTTAAAAGAAAAAGAAGTTGATTTTGTAGAGAGGAAGTGTGTAGATGAGAGATGTATTAGGATGGCGGATGGGGGTGTTAAAACCCTCTCCCCTCTTTTGTTAACTGACTTTTACTTTGCCCCATCAAAGGCGAAGGGTCAGAAGATGAATAAAAAAATTTCTTCTGCTTCTGTCTTGATGATTAACCATGGAAATGAAATGCAAGTTGACGACTCTCCTGTTTTAAATCAAAATTCTGGTGGAGAAAGTCTTAATATTAAAGAGATTGACCTTCCCGAATCAACTATTCAAGAAGAGGTCGAATGTGAAGCTTTATCAGAAAGTGATTTCCCTCAAATCAATTTCCAAGGGAATCCTATCTTGATAGAACTTTCAGATTCTGACTCGCTTTCGGAAAGTGATGATCCAACGCCTATGGTGTGCGTAGACACTGCCATAGTTTGCCCTCCCGAAGATATCGAGCAGGTGCAACTCCATGGCGGTAAAGTCTTACCCCCTAGGCTTCTCTCTCAGGAGAAAGGCAAGCAAATTCCCTTTGAAGATCTAAATCCAAATTCCCCTCAGCAACCAGACTTTCCTTTAATTCCTCCGGGTTTTGAATCTGTCGTTCCTAAGGTTGATTATAACGTTTTAGCCCACCTTAGGAAGTTGCCAGCGAAATTAAGTACTTATGACGCCCTCCTTCTCTCCAAAGAAATGAGGGAGTCTTTAATTAAGGCATTTCTCAACCCCGAGATTTGTTTAACCCAGTTAGCTGCAACTTCAAAAGGTGAGGCATTTTACTTCAAAGAGGTTCCTGGAGTTGCCTTTTCAGATGAAGACTTGCTCTTGAGAGCCGCTGACCATAATCGTCCCCTTTATATTACCATAGATGTGGGAAACTTTAAGTTATCAAGAGTTCTTGTTGATCCGGGTGCATCGGTCAACATAATGAACTTAAAGACCCTCGCATACCTCAGAGTTGATACTAGCAAGCTCTCGACCGATAAGTTGGTGCTTCGTGGGTTCAATGAAAAGGGCGAGAGGGCTTTAGGTTCAATCACCTTGCTCTTACAAATAAGAGATTTGAAAACTGATGCTAAGTTTCACATAATTGATTCGGCGACGTCCTTTAATGCTCTTTTAGGTAGACCTTGGATTCATGAATATAGAATGGTTCCATCTACCCTTCACCAGTGCATCAAGTACCAACGAGATGGCATTGAACATGTGATTAAGGGTTATCTGCAACCAATTTCTATTCAAGAAATCGGGATCTACGAAGATGCTACATATTTCGTTCCAAAAGGGTCCTCGTCCTGCTCTAAGCTAGAGATCAAAATTGAGGAGAAGTTTGTTGGACAAAAGTCCAATGAAAAAGAAAAAGAAAAAGAAAAAGAAAAAGAAAAAGAAAATTTTATTGATCAAGAAATGATACAATTAAGTAGTGAAGACGACTCAGACATCGTTGTCCTTAGGCCTCCAAATGCATTACCTCAAAGAGGTGGGAGGATGGCCTTAAGGGCACGAGGCCGAGGCCGTGCTTCATTAGAGAGGAGAACATCACCTGTTTATATTGATTTGGAATCAGATTCCGATATTGAGTCCAAGGACCAAGGTGCTGCCTTCTCCCTCAATTACAAAAATGTAAATACTTCTCCAAAGTTTGATCTCACTTTAGAAGAGGACAGTGACATTGAGGAAGAAATTGTAAAAGTAAAAAGTGACGAGCCTGAATTAACAATGTACGAAAAGCTCAGCAGAAGGATTGAGGCCCTTTCTCTGACCCCACTGTCAGCTGGCAGGATTGCAGGGTTAGAAGTCAAAGTGGCCCCCAACTTGAATGGCGAAGTAAAGAAAGCCTAGAAATTCTTTCCTGGCTCCTCCTTCACAAGGGATGAAAGTGATGTAACCCTTGAGGAGGAAGATTTTAATGAATTAATGGAATTACCTTTCGACTACTTCCCTGTTTGTGTGAAAAATACTTTCTCTAAAGGTTCTGTACCATACCGATGGACTAAGGGTCAGGCTAGATACCACGAAAATATTTGGAAAACAAAAATTAAGGATAATCCTACAAGTGGAATCGGCTTTGGGACTGTTAGTTCATTCGATGATGATGAGTATTGCCTGATGATAACTTACCATCTTGAATCGCCAAATGTCCCTACAGATCCTTTCTGTCCTCTTGATAGGCTCTGTTTGGAGACTTTAGATGATCCCGATGACCTTCAAGTTAGGGATGCACCCTCTGAATTAGAAGAAGAAATTAAATCGACAGTCGATAAATTAAAAGAAATTAACCTGGGAACCGATGACAATCCCCGTCCAATCTTTATAAGTGCTCTACTGAGCGAGAGTGAAACCCAAGATTTGATCCAAATTTTGTCTAAGTTTAGGGACTGCTTTGCCTGGACATACGACGAAATGCCAGGTTTACCTGCTTAGGTAGCAGTTCATAAACTTGGAGTTCGGCTTGATGCCATTCCTGTCAAACAAGCTCCTCGATGCATGCGCTTAGAAATCGAACAACAAGTCATTTCTGAAGTTAAGAAATTGGCCGAAGCCGGGTTTATTCGGGAGGAACAATACCCCTCTTGGGTAGCCAGCGTCGTGCCAGTTCGAAAGAAGAATGGTCAAATTCGGATTTGTGTCGATTATAGGGATCTGAATAAGGCATGTCCCAAAGATGAGTTCCCCTTACCGATACCAGAACTCATGGTAGACATTGCCTCCTCACATGCCATTTTCTCATTCATGGATGGCTCATTGGGTTATAATCAAATCAAGATGGCCCCGGAAGATGAAAGAAATACGCTGTTCAGAACCTCTATTGGAATCTTTTTTTATAAGGTGATGCCATTTGGCTTGAAGAATGCCAGAGCAACCTACCAACGGGCCATGACCCGTATCTTTGACGACTTAATTCACAATCAAGTTGAGCGCTATATTGATGATTTAGTTGTCAAGAGCAAGGTCGAAGAGGCTCACCTGTAAGACTTAAGAGTTGTTTTTGAACAGTTGCGCCGCTACGATTTGAAAATGAATCCCCTAAAGTGTGCCTTTGGCGTCACCTCAGGGAAGTTCTTAGGATTCGTAGTGAGGCACCGCGGAATCGAGATTGACCCTGCTAAAATTGAAGCCATCTTGAATATGCCATCTCCTAAGAGCCTTACCCAGTTAAGGTCTCTACAAGGTAGATTGGCGTATATAAGGAGGTTTATTTATAATCTTTCCGGAGATGTCAACCCTTCTCTGTCCTTGCGAAGAAAGACGCTAAGTTCGTATGGGACGAGAAGTGCCAAAATGCTTTCAATAACATTAAACAATATCTTTCTAATCCGCCAGTTTTGGCAGCTCCAAATCAAGGAAAGCCGTTAATCCTCTACACTGCAGCCTTAGATGAGTCTTTAGGCGCTCTGTTGGCTCAAGTCAACGACGAAGGGAAAGAGAATGCTCTCTATTACCTTAGTCGAAGGCTTCTTCCTATTGAAATCCGGTACCCGTCAATTGAGAAGCATTGTCTTGCTTTGGTTTTTGCAGCTCAGAAACTGAGGCATTACATGCTCTCCCACTCAATCAATTTGATTTCAAGAGTTAATCATTTGCAATATTTTATGACCCGACCTACGTTGTCAGGACGCTTAGCTCGTTGGTCTATGATATTGCTGCAATTTGAAATTACTTTCACTCCTCTTCGTGCTGTGAAAGGACAAGCTATCGCCGACTTTCTGGCAGCACACCCGCTGCCGGCAGATTCCCCTCTGAACGATGATCTACCCGACGAACAAATCATGAGTTTGAGGGAATCTAGCGAGGCCATCTGGGAATTGTATTTTGATGGAGCAGCATCCTCTCGTAGGAGTGCAACCCAACAATCTGTAATTCCTGGAAAGCCTGGAGTCGGTCTAATTATTATAACATCGGAAAAAGGAATGATGCATTTTTCCTACCATTTATTGGAGCCCAGCACAAATAATGAAGCTGAATACGAAGCTCTGATAACCGGTTTGGAACTTGCAATTCTAATGGAAATTAAAGAGATTAAGATCTTTGGAGATTCCCAATTGGTGATTAACCAAGTGGCCGGAACTTATAAAGTCTTGAATCCTAATCTCCTAAGATACCACCAGTATACACTTCACTTGTTGGAACAAATTCCTACCGCCACTTTGTATAGGGTTCCTCGTGGAGGAAATTTCGCGGTAGATGCCTTAGCAAAACTCGCAAAGGAATTTGCATGTCCTGAGGAGGATTCCATCCCTATAGAGATTCAGGGTCGTAAAGCCCTCTCTCTTATAGATTTGGAACACATAAGTAAGGCTCCCCTTCAGATCCTTTCTGCCTCTTCGACAACCGACGAAGAAGGCGATTGGAGACGACCTTTAATTGGCTACCTTAGAGAAGGGAAACTTCCCCAGGATAAATCAATTTCCAACCAGATTAAGAAATGTACCCTATCATACACTCTAGTCAATAATGTGTTGTACAGTCGGTCCTTCGACCACATGTGGCTGCGCTGTTTGAACCAGCAAGAAGCCCTGAAGATTGTCAATGAGATTCATTCAGGACTGTGCGGTGCACATCAATCGGGTCCAAAAATGAAATTGAGGATTAAAAGACTTGGATACTACTGGCCTACAATGATTGACGATTGCATGAATATTGCAAAGCACTGTCATCAATGTCAGGTCCATGGTGTGGTTTTACATCAGCCGCCTAATGTGTTACACCCTACGATAGCCTCGTGGCCCTTCGAGAGTTGGGGCATAGATATCATTGGGCCGATTGACCCTCCCTCCGCGAGAGGTCATCGTTTCATATTAGCAACGACTGATTACTTTTCAAAGTGGGCGGAAGTAATTCCCCTACGCAATGTAACATCACACCATGTCTTAAAATTCTTTCGTGACCATATCGTATATCGATTCGGCGTACCCCGCAGAATCATATCCGATAATGGGTCCGCATTCAAGTTTATAAAAATCAATAATTTTGTAAGGCGCCATAATATTGATTGGAGATACTCGACGATCTATTACCCTCGGGCAAATGGATTGGCCGAGGCCTTCAACAAAACTTTGGTGCAAATCGTTAAAAAGACCCTTGATGATAACAAATGACAGTGGGATGAACGGTTGGTGGAGCTTTGTGGGCTTACCGTACCACTTATAGAACCCCGACCCAATTCACCCCGTTTGCACTACTGTATGGATCTGAGGCCGTTTTACCCTTGAAAATACAAATCCCTTCGCTCAGGATTGCAGTTCAGAATCAAATCACAAATGAACAAAATGCAAAACTACGGTTGGAAGAACTCAAAGGCCTTGAAGAGCGACGTCTCCAAGCTCAACAAAGTTTAGAGTTATATAAGTCCCGTATGGTTTAGGCCCATGATAAACTAGTGCGACATAGGACCTTCCAAGCAGGAGATTTGGTGTTGGTCCTTCGGAGGCCTATTTTAGCCCATCGAAAGTTGGGAGGCAAATTCGAACCTACGTGGGAAGGACCCTTCGTTATAGAGACTGTCTACGAAGGAGGCTCGTATAAGTTAGTAGATTGTAAGGGGAACCACCCAATGCTACCTGTCAACGGGCGTTTCCTTAAGAGATACTATGCTTGATGTAGCTCATCTTATCAATAAATAAAATTTCCTTTTCTTGATGCGCAACTCGATTCTTTCCTTTTTAAATTCTTTCACCTCTTAACGCTCTTCGCCTCCTCATTAGGGTCAGACCGTCCCCTCCCTTAGGATCGCACCTCGCTAGTGGTGGAGTACGCCCTCCGTGGCACCACCCTGGCATTTAACCCGGGATTAGTGGTGGAGTACGCCCTTCGTGGCACCATCCTGATTCTCATTCGCTAGTGGTGGAGTACGCCCTTCGTGGCACCATCCTAGTTTGCCAGTTTCGGTCCTCTGTGTGGAGCAAGTTTCCTCCCCACATGACTATTCGCTAGTGGTGGAGTACGCCCTTCGTGGCAACACCCTAGTTTGCCAGTTGATTTGCCTATTAGGAGTAAGTCTTCTATCAGCATCCTATAGGCCTAAGGTTGGGTGATGCCCTTCCTTAGACCCAAGGCTAGGTATTCCCTACATTGGTTTCCAGTTGATTTGCCTATTAGGAGTAAGTCTTCTATCAGCATCCTATAGGCCTAAGGTTGGGTGATGCCCTTCCTTAGACCCAAGGCTAGGTATTCCCTACCTTGGTTTCCAGTTGATCTGTCTACTAGGAGTAAGTCTTCTATCAGCATCCTATAGGCCTAAGGTTGGGTGATGCCCTTCCTTAGACCCAAAGCTAGGTATTCCCTACTTTGGTTTCCAGTTAATCTATCTACTAGGAGTAAGTCTTCTATCAGCATTCTGTAGACCTAAGGTTGGGTGATGCCCTTCCTTAGACCCAAAGCTAGGTATTCCCTACTTTGGTTTCCAGTTAATCTGCCTATTTGGAGTAAGTCTTCTATCAGCATCCTATAGGTCTAAGGTCTGGTGATGCCCTTCCTTAGACCCAAGGTCAGGCATTCCCTACCTTGGTTTCACCAGTTTTCCTTGTCTAATAGGTGTAAGCCTTCCATTAGCATCCTATAGGCTTGAGGTTGGGAGATCACCTCCCTTCCATCCTTGAGATTCTACTTCTATTCGGTCAACGCCAATGTGTGCAGCAGAAGTTCCTTCTACCACACACATTGGGGGTCCATTTGTTGACCTCATTTTTGGTATGAGGTCACTAAGACCCTCCCAAACTCCAGATTAATTCTAGGCCCTAGGATCCACTCTAGACCTTAGGATCCTTTCCTAGAGCCAGACCTTAGGGCCTACTCTAGAGCCTAAGGTTCCCTTAGATCCTAGATCCTAAAACCCCTTTAGATCTTAGGACTAATCTAGACTCAAATCAATCCCTATCTTTGATCAATTCCAACATCAAATCAACTTCTACCTTTTGATCAATTTCAACCTTTGATCAATTTAAATCTCATACTTCATTCAACTCAAACCCCAATTAATTCAAATTTAAAACACATCCAAACTTTGATTCAATCCACTTGAAAATCCAAAATTTAACTTAGACTTTGATTCCACCTTTGATCTAGCTTTGATCCTATCCATTCACTAACAATCACCACATGATTGTAAATGATTTGGATACCCTAGTATTGATCATTCAAACTCGAAATCCATTCCAAATCCAGAAATCCAAATTCAAATCCAAAGTCCTAAGGTCTTGTCCTAAAGACCCTTTCCAAGAATTTTTCAAACATTTCAAAACCCAGTCAAATGGCCTCTAATCCAATGTCTATTACTTGCAAAGTGATAAGACATGTCTTTAGAGGCTACCCTTCAACTTTGAGCCCATTCTGAGGTCTCTAACCCCAGAATCTGGATTAAAATTCAAAGGCTGCAAAACCTTAAAATATTTATAGCCTATGCCACTGAACCTAACCCCTTTGAGATTTTGATCTTGGAGCCTTTATCAGAGCCTCCAACCACTTCCAGACTCTTGATTTTAACCCACTTAATAGTAAACTGCATTTTTCAGATCCATTTTTGACCCTAGTTGACCAATAGGTCAAAATTGACCAAAATACCCTTATGGGATTTCAAATGGCCATTTCAAATCAAATCAATTCCAAACTCTTTGAAACCACTTCCAATGAATTTTAAATGTTAAACTCAACTTGTTGAACTCAAACCCAAACCTTGGGTCAACCTGGTTGACCAAGTCAACCAAGTTTGACCCATGGACCCATACACCCTTCCTCTTTCAAATTTTTGAATCAAGTCCATTCCAAGTCCTTTGAATGTATGGAATAACCTCTTGGGTACCCAAGAGACCCCTCATGGTGACCCAAACCTTGGGCTCACTTGGGTTAGCCATATGGCTTGACCCAAGTGACCAATAAGAGGCCTCCCTTGAGCCATCTTTTGATCTTAACCAAATTGAATCCAAATCAAGGTGCTATTGAGTGCCCATTAACCCAATACACCTTCCTTGATCAGCCCAACCCTTGGGCTCACTTGGGTCAAGAGTTAGGCTAGCCCAAAGTGCCCAAAAGCACTTGGGATTGAGCCAACTCTCAACCTAAGCCCAATTGAACTCGACCAACACCTCCCATAGGTGGCCCTAGGTTCAATACATCTCCTCCAGCCAGCCATGCCTTGGGATAGCTTGGGTCAAGAGTTAGGCTAACCCAAAGTAGCCAAAAACACTTGGACTCGAGCCATCTCCCAGCTCAGATCAAATTGGATCCAATTGCCACTTGCATTGAGTGCACCAGACCCAGACCCACTTCCCACCTCAAGCTCAGGGTTTGGCCTGACCTGGGTTGAGCCCAAATCGACCTGAACCGAGCAGGTTTGGATCAACCCAAGCCATCTTTCAACCCAGATCAAATTGGATCCAATTTCCACCTACATTGGGTGCTCCAGACCTAGACCTACCTCCCATACAAAGCCTAGGGTCTGGCCTGGCTTAGATCGAGCTCAATTCGACTCGAACCGAGCAGGTTTGGGTCCAACCCAGTCACCAGTTTGATCCAGGCCTCCCCAGGCCAAATTGACTTCACCCTTGGCTCCAGCATGTCCCCAACTGTCTCCCCCGATCAACCCGACCCAGACCATGGCCGGCGGCGGTCGGAGCCAATGGAATTTAAGTTCCGGTGGTCCCCCCCAGATAATCCCTAGCTCAAGGCTGCTGCCCACCGGTTTGATCTCCACGATCCCTCCTGGACGTCGCCATCATCCACCCGGCAGCGATCCAAGCCTTCCCTAGTTCAATCCCGGCCGTCCAAGCTCCCGAAGGGTGGCCGAATACCCCTGAGCTCGCCAGACCTCACGAGGCCTTGGTATTCGCTCTCGTTCGATCCCCAGAACTCCTTCGAACTCCCAGAAGCTTCCTTCGAGCCTAGAGATCGATCCCTCCTTCCATTCGAGCAAGCGCCTGTGAAAGCCTTCTGCGTCCCGCTTGAAGTCGCACCTCCGGCCGTCCTCTGACCCCGACGCCTGAAGGGGAACTGTTTGCCACCATCCCTTGAAGCTTCCTGATAGAGAAGCTCATTCGTTGAGGCCTTCTCTGCTGTAATCTCTTCATCCCGAGCTCCCTAGCTAGGTAGTTTGGTCAAGTGTGAAGGAAACCTTCACCCCAACGAATCTCCACCGTTGGATTGGAAGTTTCCATCGTCCTGATCCTCCCTGTGAAATATCATCGGAGTTCATCGGCGGGATCGCCCGGATCAAGCCGGAGAAGCTCTATGGTCTCGGATACGAGCGGGAGGTTGAAGACGAAATCCCAGCCGTTGATCTTGATCAACGGCTCGTATTAGATCCCGCGGTATCGGAGCGCCTTTGATCCCAGCCGTTCGATCCGCCATCCGATGGCTGTGGTTAATCCGGCCGTAAACGATTAGCGCCAATCATTGCCTGGCAAATCAGCGCGCGCCGCGTGGTAACGGCTGCTGACTGTGTAATTGTCAGATTAATAAATCCAGAAATTCAAGGGAACTTCAAAAATTCATAACTCCCTGCACACTTGTCCAAATTAGGTGTTCGTAGGCTCATTGGAAAGGTCTCAGGGAGCTCTACAAAAGCCCTATGGTTCCAGACCCTGGTTAGGTCAGTCTTAGGTTTAATTTCAATTTGAGCATTTTATGAATTTCTTTAATTACTTTTTAAATGCATGTCCACCAGGTCTAGAATTTTGGGGGTTTGAAATTGGGCATGTTTCTGACACGTCCAAATTTTATCTCCCCATTTTAAGTTGTTCAAGGGAATTTTCCTTAATTTTTAAATTTAAGGGTCATGGTTTGACCCTTAAATTCAAAAGGGGATATAGACCTATCCAATGGAATTTAGGGTGTGATTTTTGGTGTGTTGATGATGTGTAGGATGAGGAGTGTAGATCCACTGATTTTGCCCCAATCCAAGCCTAGGATAGACCCCCATAGTGATTTGAAGGTGACTTAGAGCTCACCTTAGGTGGTTTGGTTAACCACCTTAGAGTGCTCCATTTGAGCTCAAATTTGGTGGGTTTGGTCCTTAGGGTCAGGTGATCCTATGGCCCAAATTTCATCAAATTTGGGGTTCATTTGGTTCCCCAAGTAGGAGCCCCAGAAATCCTTCTTAGAAATGGCCTGTTAACCTTAATCAATTGATAATGAACTTTTCTTAACTCCTAAAATCCATTAAAGTGTCCTTAATTGTCCTTAACTGACCCCTTAATCAATAAGAATTGAAACCCTCTCAAATTGATCTTTAAACTTATCTTAGCCTGGCCCATAGGTAATTAGGGTCTAACCAACTGTAATTAAATCTTAAAAATCCCAAAAGGGTTTTAAACACTTGTTGATCTATCCTTGGGTCATTTGTGACCTTTGGAATTGATCTCAAGGAGTTTAGGGCTCATTTGGGTTCAAACCCTTAAGTAGATTCCTTAGTTGTAGTAATTTGATACTCCCTACGAATGTGTAAAATTCCTAAAATCCACTGTTAATTATAGAGAAGTCTTGATTAATCAACTTAGTGGATAGTGACTTCAATTAGGTTCTATCACTTCCTGGAAACATCAAACCTCCATAATCTAGCTAAAACCAAGGATTCAACATCTTAGGTGACCTTGGGTCAGAATGGGCCAGAACTTTTAAAATCATAACTTCCCATAGGAAACTCAACATTGAGTGTGCCACCTGTTTAACAACTCATGATTAAGTCTATTATTTATTAAAAATTTAAAACCTATAAGATTGACTCTAATTTTGAAAGCCAAATCTTGACCTCTTAGTTAGCTTACCCGGATAACTCTGTGAAATTTGTTAACTCTTCTAACCCTTAAAGTTCTTTTAATAGGTTATTAAAAGCTTTCAACCAACCCACTAAAATCAATAATCAATTCTCCTTGACATTAATTCACTTTTTTAATTCCAACCAATTTAAAGTAACTTAATTAATCCCGATTGCTACTGGGTAACCTAGGCCTACGAGGCTATTAGCTTAGCCCCAAGGAAGGTGCAATAAACTTCACAGCCTCGGTGTGAAACAAAGGTAGTAATCAATTAACTCTTAAAATATATTTAATCAAAATCCTTAATATATTAATATTTAAACATTAATCTAAATTCCCCTTTTAAGCCTTAACAAACCCAGAATTTTAGACAACTTTAACTAATCACCCACTTTAGGACCTACCCCAGCCACACGACCTTCTACACACACTTTAGATGATGTGCTAGGACAACCAACTCTAGATCTAGGTTAGGCCGGTGTTTACTTTACTGCTGTGTGCCGGGTTTTTCGTGGTTTTCACTGCATGTTGTGGATGAAATTGCTTTGCTGTGTCTGCTTACTTTTCTGCACTCTGTGGATGGATTGATGTGTTTGGCGACTAGATTACCCTTAGGTTAGGTGCGATCTGGATGTTCACATAATTTTTTGCAGGTGGCCACGCTCATGTAGGATAATAAAAAGGGGGCTAAGTTAATAATAAATGTTAATTATTATAAATGCTTGCACAGGTGCTTCAGCTGCTAATGCCCCCAAATAAAAGAGCGTGGCCAGTGTGTTTTTACTTACTTTTCTGCACATATATACAACTGCTTGGGAATAATTATTTTGTTTAACTGCTTAGGATAACCCTACAGGTGAGTCTAGATTTTTGATTTGATATAAATGTAATTTGTAAATTGTCAAGTGTTGTGAAAGTTAAGTTTGAGTTGGGATATTTAGGTCCAAAGCTTAGATTCCAAAGAGAAAAGATGCCTTTTTGGGAACTATTCCTTTTCCATTTGGAAATCCAAATTCGGATCACACTTCTCTTATATCCAAAGAGGAAAGAGTGGCCTTCCCCTCTAAAGGGAAGTGCCCTCTTATCCATTTGGGTAGCTTGTTACGGAGAACCCAAGGAGTTTGAAGAAAAGGAGTCTAAAGAAGAGCAAAAATGAAGACTTAAAGATTGAGGGTATCCCACTCAAAATAACTTGCGTCATTACTAGGCTTAGAATCCGGGTTGTTATCAGTGGTGCCTGGCCACTTTACTTTCTGCAAAACTTTGGTTTGTAATAAGCAAGGCAACTTTGCCTATGGACATTTATTAATTAATTTATATTTAATGTGATGAGTTGATTACCTCTAGGATTGCCTGCTTTTCTTAGTTTTTTGGCGATTGTGTACCGCTTTTATTTTTGCCTGGATACGTGAGGCTCGTAAGGGTGTGAAAGTTTTATACTCATAATTTTAAAAAGTCTAAAATTTTAGAGAGTCTAAATAACATAGAAAGATAACGAATCTAGGGAATTAGCCGGGGATCAACCCCGGGGTCGCATCCATATTTTTGCACCTCTTCTTTCCTTGTTTTAGACCCTTCCCCGCCTGCGGGTAGAGTCCGGATAGTCTGACCTATGAGGACGAGGTGCCAGACCTGGGGAAGCCCAGTCTTCTAAAAAATTATTTTCTAAGCCTGTTTTTAAAATTTCAAGCATACTTGATTTGGAAGTTGTCAACCAGCATGCATTGCATTAGATACGAACTAAAAGAGTCAAAAATCTTAATTGCATCAGTTTAGCATTTTAGCACCCAACATAAGTTAAAGGGGCCAACTAGGAAAATTTTTTTTAGATGTCGGCCCCAGCTCTCCAAAACTTTAATTACAACGTCCCTACCACTCTTTCATAAAAGACCGGGTTCATGTATTTTAAATCGACTAGGTGGTTAGCTGGCTTCCCAATCCAGGTAGGGGTAAGACCAGGTTCTGCTGTGCATTAGTTAGGTTCAGACGGTTGTGGTCCAGCGTCCAAATTAGATTTAGGATCCGGGGCAGATCTTTGATTATAAGACCCCAATTTCGAGAATATAGTCCCAAACTTCTAATAAAATGTTCAACTCAAATTAAACATCTTTCCAATCCTAAAATGTAAAGCCCAACGTTTAGACTAAGTTGGTACACTTCCGGATGGTTCTGGAATCTCAAGGTCTCCCCTACCTCTCCTCCTTTGACTTTGTTAATAACTGTTCAATCTTAATCCATTCCCTTTTGATTCTCTAAAAGATTATATTCCTTTTTTGATATCACTCCTAGAAAATCTAACAAAATTTCATTCTTATTTTAATCGAGAGTTTTCACAGGGGACTCTGTCTCCCTACGATGTAATTAACTACGAGGGCTTGCGCTAGTAGGAGATTTGGAACCCCACACACCTGATTTCAAAATTAACCTTTTTAAAAATCTTCTTAGATTTCTTTTTGGAAAAGTTCAAAAAATGATTGTCGTTATCGTATTAGAAGAATTATCATTGAAAGGTGTTATTTCCCTTCGGGGAGATATATTCTTCTTTGATAAGGCTTTGGATATGAGATCGACAATCATACCCCTCGAATATCATAACCAAACATTTAGTTGATCTTTACCTTGTCCCCTCGGGGTCGTGTGAAGTTCTCTTTAGAGTCTAGCTATGATATTCGAGATGAATCACATAATTCTAAGTCCGAACGCCAATATGGAATTTTATTTTCATCCTTCGGGGTGATATAATTTTCCGAATGAGCTGGTTCCACTTTTAGAATTAAGATTCAACCTCAATTCTAAAATTCCCAAAGAAAACTAATATTTTTCAAAACCTGTTTTCAAAATTCCATTGATTAAAAGGAGTTTCAGTTTTAACTCCATTAACAATACATGACGGTGATGAATAATTAGTTAAAATCATATGCCACATGCGAAAATCAATCAATTGCAAGAAAATAGACATGCGAGTTTTCCAAAAATCAAAAGTAATATTTTCAAACAAAGGATGTCTGGTGATTGAATAACCTTCCGCAACATTACGATTAGCCATGGATTGAAAATTCAAAAGTTTTTAAAAACTTATTTTATGAATCCCGCTCTGAAATCACTTGAAAGTTCGTTAGGGATGTTAAGCCCTATAGAACTGGCCCAAAGCTAAATAAAGAGAGTGGTGAATTGGTTAAAGAAGAAACTTTAAGCAAAGTACAAACCAAAAACACCACAAATAAAAACCAATGCGGAAATTAAATGCGAAAGTAATAATAAGAAAAGAACACACCAGATTTATAGTGGTTCAGTCAAACCTTGACCTACGTCCACTCCTTGGAGGCACCCTCCAAGTATTGCACTAAAAAAAGTGTCTCTCCTTTAGCCCCTACAGCTAGGCGGAGAAGCCCTTACAAAATCACTTCCAGCTTTCCCGGTGCGGCGGAGTCGTCGGGTCCTTTGACACCAAAGAGATGTTCTTCTTTAGTGAACTTACCTCGAGACAAGCCTTGAATCCGATGGTACTAAGGTGTGAGTTCACCGGAGCAACCGTGTGGAATCCCCTCTAGACTCCCTTGAGTTCCCCCCCTCACATGATCTTCTCCCTCTCAAACTCCATCCTTTCCTCTCTCCCTTTCAAGCTCTCTCTTCAAGCTTCCCCCATAAGAACAAAGCTACTATGGCTGCCAAATACACTTATAAAGTGTCATGTCATAGCTTAAATAGAAGAGCTAAAAATTAGCTTATTAATGTAAGTTGTCGATATTATCGTCCAGGATGATAGGCATATCGTTCTGGCCGATTAGTTTAAATATGAGGAAAATCGTCCAGAATATCGCCCTGAAATGAAGTTGGATGATGTCTAATCGTCCCGGATGATCTTGTGACCGGCCCGGACGAAATCACCATTAATTTCTTTCCAAACTTGCCAGAGAAATTTTGGAAAAATTATCCTAGATCATCGTAGCTGATATTTTATAGTCCAGGTCGATCCACCAAGCCGATGTCCATAAATATGAATTTCCTAAGTAGATCTGGCGGCAGATTCTTTCTGAATTAAGCCTATCATCCTGGCCGATACAAAATCATCTAGGACGATGTGTTTTGCATAATGACGGCTGCTTTAATGAGGATGCCCTAATTAGGGTTTCTGCTTTTGAACAGATCGTCTCGGCCGATATAAATATCGTTCAGGACGATGTTATCAAAAACAGTAAACTCTAGAGAACAGTCAAAAACTCTTATACATTACAAAGCATCAGGAGCCACAACAAGTATAATAGACTCAAGAAAAGAAAAATGTGTACAAACTAACTCAGACCTAGTCTACCCAATCTTGAGTTGATTTCAAATTGCAGTATGATTGTATGAACCTGAAATGTTAGTAGAAAATAGTCATAGAGAAAAAGAATGTTTTCTATCATCAAAATCATAAGCCATAGATCCACAACATTTTGAAAAATACGTATGTCTACATTTTTACAGTCACTTGATTATCGTATGTGGATCTTAGTTCAGGAAGGGTATACAAAACCAACTGGATTAGTTGATGGAGTTAGAGTTGAAACATTGTTTGTGGATGGGAAAGTAGAAGAATGTGACTTAGCACAACTAAATTCCAAATGCTTGAATAGTTTCTTTTGTGCTTTAAAATCAGAAGACTACATGCGGGTTTCCATTTGCAAAAGTGGGAAGGACATATGGGATAGACTTTGTATAACTTATGTGGGGACTAATGAGGTTAAGCAATCTAAACTTAATATCTTGTTGCATGATTATGAATTATTTCGCATGAAACTAAATGAATCCATTTCTAATATGTACATAAGATTCACACAAATAGTCACCTCTTTGCATGCACTGGATAGGGAACTAATGAATGCTAAAATGGTTAATAAGATTCTTCATTATTTTCCTACTACTTATGATGCTAAAATTACTGCAATTACAGAGTCTAAAGATCTAAATATTTACTCTATTGATAATCTTCTTGGTTCATTAATTGCTTACGAGCAAGGAGTTAGCCAAAGAAAGATTGATGCAGGTGAACTACAAAGGGAAAAGAATATAGCACTAAATGTGGAAGAGTCTGAGAGTGAACACTCACAACCTGAGGATGAAGACGACATCACATTGATGACTAGATAATTCATAAGCTTTTTGAAGAGGAAGTAGAAGAGATGCCAGCATTGGAATAGAGGTAAATTTAATAGAAATGCCAATGTTTCAAATGATATGATTTGCTATGAGTGTAGGAAACCTGGTCATATAAAGACTGAGTGCCCAAAACTCAAAGCCAATCCTAGCAAGGAGAAGGTTGAGGAGAAACCAATTGTAAAGAAGGGCAAGAAAAAGTTTTAAAGAGCTTTCTGGGCCGACTCAGCTTCAGATTCATTAGAGACTGAGAAGGAAGAATAAGTCACTAATCTGTGCTTAATGGCTAATGGTCCTGATCAATCAGATCAAGAAGAGGTATGTGACTTAACGTATGATGAACTTTTTGAAGTTTCTGAACACATGCATGATGATTATAGGAAATTGAAGAAAATGCATGCTAGTCTAAGTTTAGAGTTTGAAGAATTACAAAAGGAAAATGAAATGTTTAGGAAAGATCATACTTTAATTGATGAAAACCACATGAAATTACTTGATGAGTTTGATGACTTGAATAAAAAACATGAAAATTTAAAATCATCCTATGCTAAACTTGAAAAAGATTTAAAAATTTTAAGGATGAATCAGAGAGCAAGATTTATAGATCAAATTATACAAATCGAATTTTGGAAGATATGAATTCATTTTAGAAATTAACGAAAAAAGCTCTTGAGGATAATAGGATACCCCCTAAACTTGAAGATTTTACTAATCCTATTATGTATCCTAAATTTATGTAATCCCTGAATAGACAGATGAATGGTAGAAGACTTAGAAATCCATTTTCATAAGTCAAATGTAATAATTGTGGATTGTTTGGATATATAGCTCACACCTGTACGTTGAAGATGAAAAATTATTTGGTGTGGAGACCTATGATGCATAAACCTAGACATATCATACATGCATCTGATTATAAATTGCCAAAAGGAGAACCCAAACTTTTTTGGGTTCACAGGTCTAACGTTTGATAATTTTGTAGGGTCGCTCTCACACAAGACCTTGTGAGAGCATATGAACCTGGATAGCGGATGTTCAAAACATATGACTGGAGATACTGCACAATTCATATCACTGAAAGTTAGGAGTGGAGGCAAGGTTACACTTGGAGATAACACAATAAGGAAGGTGGTTGGATCAGGTATGATTGGAAATCTTAATTAATTTTACATTATGAATGTGTTATTAATAGAAGGCTTAAAGCATAACCTACTAAGTATAAGCCAGCAATGTGATAAAGGATATTGTGTGAAATTTTTTTCTACTAGTTGCATTTTAAGCCTAAATGGTAAAGATGTTTTGAATGAAAAAAGGGTAAATAATGTTTATATGCTAGACTTGAATTATATTCAATCTCATATTGTTTTTTGTTTAAAAATTGTATCTGATGAGTCATGGCTTTGATATAGGAGACTTTGTCATTCTAGCATGAAAAACCTTAGGAGGATAACCCAAAAGAACTTGGTGAGAGGTATACCAAAAAGGACCACCTTTGTGATGCATGTTAATTAGGAAAGCAAGTGAAGTCCTCTTTTCAGTCCAATAAGGATCTTAAAACTAGAAACCATTAGTGATTTTTCATTTGGATCTTTTTGAACCAGTTGGAATTGTGAGTCTAGGAGGGAAGATATACGGATTTGTGATTGTGGTTGATTACTCAAGATTCATATGCGTTAGATTTCTATTTCATAAGAGTGAATCATTTAATAAATTTAGAAATTTTCTGACTTTTATTCAAAGAAAACTTGGGTGTGAAACTTTTTCTATACAAAGTGATCATGGAGGAGAATTTGAAAATGAAAAATTTGAGAATTTTTGTAAGGAGAAAAGAATTGTTCATAACTTTTTTGCACCTAGAACCTCTTAGCAGAATGAGGTAGTCAAAAGGAAAAATAGAACATTAATAGAAGCCGCCCGAGAAATGTTGGTAGAATACTCACTTCCTAAATATTTTTGGGCTGAGGCGGTTAACTCAGGTTGTTATGTTCTGAATAGGGTGAATATGAGATCAAAATTAAATAAAACACCCTATGAGTTGCTAAAAGGAAGAACACCTAATTTGTCTCATTTGCATGTTTTGGGGTGCAAGGTATTCATTCAAAATAATGAAAAATCTGTCTTAGAAAAATTTGATCCAAAATCAAATGAAGGAATTTTTGTTGGATACTCAAGTGTTAGAAAATCTTATAGAGTATTCAATAGAAGAACTTTGGTAATTGAAGAGACCACATATGTTGTATTTAATGAATTTGAAATTTTTGAAGAGCTAAATGTTATAGAAGATGAGATTGAGATTAATTTCCAAAAGATTGATAAAATGAATTTGGAAGAAAATTTGGAAAAAAACTTGGAAGAAAATTTGGAGATAGAAAACCCTTTGCTTAAAGATTTGAGATTTTCTAAAAACCACCCAAGGGAATTGATTTTAGGTGAACCTAATGATGGTGTAAGGACTAGGCGTAGATTAAACAAAGAATTCAATCATTCAACCTTCATTTCAACTATAGAACCCAGAAATATTGATCAAGCACTTTCGGATGAATTTTGGATTTTGGCCATGCAAGAAAAGTTGAATCAATTTTTAAGAAATAAAGTTCCGGAATTAACTTCAAGGTCAAAGGATCAAAGTGTAGTTGGAACTAAGTAGGTATTCAAAAACAAAATGAATGACTCAAGAGTAGTCATTAGAAATAAGGCTAGATTAGTTGCTATGGGGTATAATCAGACTGAAGGGATTGATTTTGAGGATACTTTTTCCCCTGTAGCTAGACGTATAGAAATTATGGTTTTGCTAGCTTTTGCCTGTTTTAGAGGATTCAAATTATATCAAATGGATGTAAAAAGTATCTTTTTAAATAGGGTAATTTAGGAAGATGTTTTTGTAGAACAACCACTAGGTTTTAAAAATTCTAAATACCCAAATCATGTTTTCAAGTTGAAAAAGGCATTATATGGATTGAAACATGCACCTAGGGCTTGGTATGAGAGGTTGAGTACTTTCTTATTTGAAAGATCTTTTGAAAAAGGAAGTGTGGATACAACTCTCTTTTTGAAGAAATGTGGAAAGGAAATACTCATTGTTCAAATTTATGTGGATGATATCATTTTTGGATCTTCAAATAAAAATCTTTGAGATGATTTTTTTAAAATAATGAGTAGTGAATTTGAGATGAGTCTAATGGGAGATTTAAGTTACTTTCTAGGATTTAGCATTAAGCAAATTGAGGAAGGTACATTTCTTAGTCAATCAAAGTATGTTAAGGATATTCTCAAAAGGTATGGAATGGACAATGCTAAACCTATTAGTACACCAATGAGTTCCTCAGTTCAGTTTGATAAGGACCCTAAGGGAAAATATGTTGATCAAAAAAATTTTTGAGGGAAAATTGGATCTTTACTTTACTTGACTGCTAGCCGACTCGATATCATGTTTAGTGTTTTCTTGTGTGCTAGATTTCAATCAGATCTAAAAGAATCACATTTGATACCAGTAAAAAGGATTTTAAGATATCTGTTAGAAACTCAGAACTTAGGAATTTGGTATCCTAAGTTTAGCTCTTCATTTGAAATAATTGGTTATTCAGATTCTGACTTTGCAGGTTGCAGGGTGGATAGAAAGATCACTTATAGAACATATCAATTTATTGGAAATTTTCTAGTCTCTTGATCCAGTAGAAAAAAAAAATTAGTAGCTCTATCTACTGCAGAAGCTGTATACATTGCATTAGGAAGCTGTGTGTCACAAGTTCTTTGGTTGAAACAACAGTTAATTGATTTAAGATTAACTATAGGCACTATTCCAATTTATTGTGATAACACTAGTGTTATTTGTATTTCTAAAAATTCTATTCAACATTCAAGAACCAAACATATTGATATCAATATATGTTCTTGGGTGTTGGCTTTAATGATATTGAAATGTGTCTTAGCCTTTATGACAATTATTAGATTTTTAATCTTAATAGTGCTATACTTTGAAATGTAAGTCAAAATTAAATTCATTAGAAAATTTATTTTTTTCTAAATTTAAGTTCTGCTTATAACTTGATATAATTAACATTATCAATTTCATGTCTCTTATTTAGACTATATTAATTCTAATATTATTATTGCAACTATGATATTTTTCTTATTTTATATTTCATTTATCAATAAATATTTATGCACTTAAAAAAATTTGAAAATTTTAATTATTGACTTTGGAAAGATCAAAATTACTTTTGAAAAAATATACAAATGTTCAAAAATCAAAGGAAATGCGCAATGGCTCACAAGAAGAAAAAGAGACACAAAATAAGTCCATAAGTAAAAAGATGCACAAAAATGTGTCAATAATTTGAAAAAGATGCGCAAAGTGCCACATGTAGTAATTATTTCTTTCCATTATCTTTTAATCTCTTAATTCAAATTGATCTACTGTACATTTCTATTCTGTATTGAAATTTGAAATATACAAATTTTCTATTCATCCTTTTTGCAATGATATTCTCTATCTTAGAGTCTAAATTGACTCATGTTTTTGATATATTCTTTATATTATCAATGTTATATCTCTTCTTAAATTCTATGAATTAATATGATTTGCCTAATGTTTTCATTTTATTTGCATAACTTATTTCAATAACTTTCAAGATTGAATTATCAAATGATTTTCATATGTCTGCTTACATTTGAAGTCTTTTTCTTCTTTACTTTTTGCTGTTGCCAAGCAAGGGGAGAAATTATTTGTATCATGGTTTTGGTTTTGTTTGATTCGTATTGTATGTGTGTGTGTCTGTTTTTGTTTTTTGTTTTATGTTTTGTGTATGTTGTATACGTTGTGTGTTTGTTTTATTTTTGTTTGTTGTATATTTCTAAAAATGCCTCCTTATTTACACGTGTTCATCAATTCAAGGGGAGTTTAGGTGATTTTTAGAATTTAAAAATTATACAAATAATAGTTGTTTTGCCATCATAAAAAAGAGGGAGATTATTAAGAGAGTTGTTATTTGCATGTTTTACATTCTTGCAACTTGTAAAGTTTTGATGATTTCAAATATTATTATTTTATATATATTTTTGGAAGAGTTGTTTTTGCTCTTATGTGTACTAATATTTCAGGAAAATCAAACTCCAGACTACAATGACTTCAAATCAAATTCAACAAGAGATACTTTGTGTATTTAAAACTTGTATTTTTCTTTAAATTAAGTTTGAGAGGAAGTGATTGTAATTGAGTGAATATACACACACAATTTAGGAGATCTTGAGAAATTTGTACTGATCGTATGGGACGAACATAGTTCGTACGGGACGATCAGGTCAATTATCTCCTCGAAAGAGCAATGGAACGAACAGGAGTTGAAGAAAATTTTTCCAAGTCCTGATCGTCCAGGATGAAGTGTGTTTGTCCCAAGATGAAATGTTCTCTAGAAAATTTTTGTTCAGAACGAAGTGTACTCGTTTCAGGACGAGTTGCTCTCTGGAGTATTTTCATCCAAGATGAAGTGTATTCGTCCCGGGATGAGTTGCTCTCTGGAAATATTTTGTCCGGACGAACCAATATTCATGCCAGGACGAAGTGAACCGACTCTTAAATTTTAGTGACATTCTGTAGTTTTTGGGAACCGACCTATGGAATAACCGTTCGTATTGGACGAACCTAGTTCATACAGAACGATGTGTGTGTGTGAAGTCATTTCGTACCATATATATTAGGTTCATTTCCAGCGCCTTTAAGTAAAATTGTCCAGGATGATCCACGATCGTACGGGACGATCCAATGCATATTGACTTGAAAATTTGCAGTTTTTGGATGGTTTTTTGTATCTTTCCTATAAATAACCCAAACTAAACTGCCACTTAATCATTTTGCCTATTGATCTTCGTGCCTATTGAAAGAAGAGTCAAGGAGAGAGTGTAAAAGAGTGTTCGAAGGAGGATTCTTACTACTAGAGCATGAAGGCTTTACTTGGTGTTCAAAGGTAAGAATCTTTACTTTAGATTTGTGTTTACTTCACTCTTTTCTTTCTTCCTTCTAGATTTCTTGTGAAGAAGATCTGTCAAGGAGATCTGGTTCTCTGTCGACACTTGGAGAGTGTGAACAGTCGAAGGGTTCTCTGCCCACACTAAGAGAGTGTGAAAGGATGAAGAGTTCTTTGCCCACATTAGGAGAGTGTGAAAGGATGAAGGGTTCTCTACCCACACTAGGAGAGTGTGAAAGGACGAAGGGTTCTCTGCCCACACTAGGAGAGTGTAAAAGGACGGTTCTCTACCGCACCAGGTAGTAGTGGAAGAGAGTTTTGTAAAGGCGTTTCCGCCTTGCTGTGGGTGTAAAAGGAGAGTCACTATTGATATTAGTGTAACACTCAGAGGGTGCCTCCGGGGAGTGGATGTAGGTCTGGTTTTGACCGAACCACTTTAAATATCATGTCTTTATTTTTTTACTGCTTTATATTTTTATGTTTTTACTTTTAAAACTATGGTTAAAAAAATTTTCTAGAAAAATTCACTAAAGTTTTATTTTCTTTTCCTAATTTAAAAAGAGAATGAATTTTTTTTTAATTACCAATTCACCCCCCCTCTTGGTTTGCTGTGGGACATAAGCTTAGGTTTAACAACCTACTTCATAGTGATCAAGTTTCAACACATACAACCTTCCACTAGAGATGTGTATGACTACTCCGTACATGTTCTTAACTCTTATAATACATGGACCATATAATCCAAAACAAAAAATTGATATTTTTTTGCAACCATTAATTAATGACCTCAAGTTATTATGGGAAGGAGTTCTCACATATAACATATCAACAAAATAAAAATTTCTCCTTCGAGCTGCATTGTTATGGATCATTAGTGATTTTTTAGCTTATGGTATGTTGTTTGGTTGGAGCATAGAAGGAAAATTAACATGTCCTTACTACATGGAGAATAGTAAAGCTTTCACACTAAAGCATGGAGGGAAAAATATTTGGTTTGATTGTCATCGTATGTTTCTACCTGCTTATCATCAGTTTCGGAGGAATAAGGAAGCATTCGTTTAAAATAGAGTTGAGCGATCACCTCCTCCACACATGTTAGGTGGTGATGATGTACTATAGAGACTTTCTGACATTCCAATAATTATTGATTTTCCAATGTTATCAGAGTCTAAATATTCAGGATATAGTGTTGAACATAATTGGATTAAAAAAATATTTTCTAGACATTACCATATTGGAGAACTAATTTCATAAGGCATAATCTCGATGTTATGCATATTTAAAAGAACTTCCTGGATAATATTTTTAATACAATTATGGATATTAAAGGTAAAAGTAACGATAATGTCAAAGTAAGGATGGATATTAAAGAGTGCTACCGGCAAAAAAATCTAGAGTTAGTAACAACAAGCGACGATAAAATAATGAAGCCCAAAGCACCTTACTCTTTCACGTTAGAGCAAAAAGAACAATATGTCAGTGGTTTAAATATTTAAAAATTCCTAATGGATATGGATCAAATATAAGCAGATGTGTTGACTTGAATTCTGCGAGGTTATTTGGACTAAAAAGTCATAATTGTCACATAATTATGGAGGTTCTTCTTCCGATCATAGTATGTATGGTACCCGATTACATATCAAATTCGTTGATTGAGCTTAGCATTTTCTGTCAAAGACCTATATTCATCTAAACTAAGCAAAGATACTTTACAGAGGAGCGAGGATAACATACCAATCATCCTTTTTAAGTTAGAAAAAATTTTTCCCCCAAATTTTTTTGATTCTATGGAACATCTACCAGTCCATCTATCTTACGAAGCTAAAGTTGGTGGACCTGTATAATATCGTTATATGTATCCTTTCGAGAGGTAAAACATATTTCTATTAAGTCTCTAATATTTTTGAATAAATTGGGAGAACATATGTTTATTAACTTGATAATTGTAATTGCTTAATAGATATTTGAATAAGTTGAATAAATATATTAAGAATAAAGCATGACCAGAAGGATCGATATGTGAAGTATATTTGTCTCAAGAAATCACTCACTTTTACTCCTACTAGTTCGAGCCCCATGTAAGGAGTACAAGAACAAAGATTGGTCGTAACATAGAGTTCGATGTAGAAGAACAATCACAGGCTGCACTATCAGTATTTAGAAGTCATGGAAAGCCCAGTGATAGATGTGTTGAAAGATTTCTCAACGATTTAGAAATCAAAACACCAAATTTATATGTGGTACTGAACTGTGAAGAAGTTGGGCCAATCTTAGAGTTTGTTCTTCCATAATGTGAATAATGAGTGATGTTTATTTAAAATACTAAAGTATTATTTGTCATCGGGTATTACGTAAGCAATTTGCCTCTTATAGATTCGAGGGATATTAAGTAAGTTATTGCAAATAAATTCCCAACTTGGTTTAGATCTTATGTGAGCTCATAAATTTTAAAATTTTAATTTGAATTCTTTCTTATTTATTACAAAAAATACTAATATTTAAAAATATTTCTAGGTATAAAACCCTTATAACAAATATTTCAATAAAGGTTTACAAGCACTAGCTTAAGGTCCAATGCGAAAAGTAAAAACCTGGTCAATATATATAGTGAATGGGTTCAGATTTCATACCAAGTCGTGGAGTGAAGGAAGAAAAACTGAAAATTATGGAGTATGTGTTAGAGGGAACACTCATAAAGAAGAAGAGTGTGGTTATTACGGTATTCTGAATGAGGTTCATGACCTGGAGTACCCAGGCGAAGATGATAACTTTATATGCTTATTTAACTATCAATTGTATGATCCAATATAGAATAGAGGCACAAGGGTTCATCTTGCATATAGTTTAGTCGATGTAAAACATAGTAGAAGATACGGGAAGTTTGATCCATTTGTGTTAGCAAGTCAAGCTATTCAAGTTTATTTCAACAAATATCCTAGTAGTTGTAGGGGTAAACAAGATAGGCTAGCTGTCATAAAAATAAAAGCACGGAGCATAATTGATCAACAATACATTGTAGCAACTGTACATCAAGAGGATGAGATATCAAGTTGTATGCCTGTTGAAATTGAAGAGATGTCAATTACAACCTCTAGTATTGAAATGCAGTTAGAAGATGTAAATAGTTCAACTAGCTTAGGCGAAGATGAGAATAAGGATGAAAGTGAAGATACCCTAGAGAGCAATGAAAATAGTTCTGATTCTGAGTAGTTTTTATAATTTAGAATTATAAAATTTTATTTTTTTGTAATATTTAGAATTATACTTTTTGAATTCTGAGCAATGGAAATATTAATTATTTATTTGTATTATGTTATTCTTTATTTTGTAATTCATTAATTTATAATTTGTATTTTGTATTCTTTATTTTTTATATATTATAATGCTTTACTAATTGCTTCTTTTAATGCAGATGGCTTCAGGTGACGATCTTTCTCGTAGATCGTTTGCCTCAAAGTTCTCTAAGAAAAAGTTGAGTGTTAATCCTAACAGACCTAGATAACCTAATGAAAGTGAGAGACAGAGATCAGTTCCACTAGTTATACCTTCACAAGCACCACCCAGGAGTTAGCAGCAGTCCTTGAGTGAGCAGGGTCAGGGTCAGTTAGAAATTTCTAGTACTCATAATAGAAATAGAACAAGAATTCTCTGCTCGGAGCTGCTTTCTGCCCATTTCCACCAGAACTTCAAGGAGTTGGGTGTTCCAATTAGTAAGGGGGGACCTCCGGTCTCCCACCTGCTATATGCTGATGATATTTTCATTTTTGCAGAACAAGAAAAAAATCTTTCTTCCCTCCTTTTTTTAGCGTCCAAGCGCTTTTTGGGCAAGCTCGGTTCTCTTATCCATCGGTCCAATGCAATGCACTGGGCTCATCTCATTACGGGAAAAAAATGGTTTTGTGTTGTTGTTGTTCACCGCCTCGACGCATTCCCCGGCATCGTCCCACATAGAAAGCTCTGTGGGCTTAGTTGAATGGTCATTTTTTAGGGTGAATCTGATGAGATGGTCAAATTTGATGTGAAGCTCCTAGTCAGTGGGAGTATCCCTCCGATGGTTGGTTATAGTGGGAGCGTGCCCACGATTACCTGGAAAGGCGATAGTTTCACTTAGACAAGTGAAAGGCCACTTGTCTCCAAAAAACGATCCAGTCTTGAAAAAATCTGGGATGAGAGGTAGCTTACTGCATTAACCACCAGGCAATTTCCTTTAGATTTCTTAGTCTATGTAGGAGATAATATACCCTAATATTTTTCATTATTTCTGAGTTTTCCCTAAAAAAAAGCTGTAGGAAATGAATGGGAAGAGAAAAAAATGAGAAGAAGAAAGGATTTTTTGGTTAGGCGCAGAGTCAAGGAATCTCTTTCTAGTGGCTAACTTTTCTTAGAAGGTTAGGCCATTCCAAGGCGTCTTATTATGCTTGCATGGGTGGTCTTTTTTCCTTATCTCGTGACGGGGTTTGACTTTCACTTTAAGGAATCCTATTGTTCCAGTAGAATATGCTAGGAAGGTACTTAGAGTAGAGAGGATGGATAGCTCATAGGAAGACTTCCAATTCTCCTTGCTCGAGCTACTTCTTTCTTTATGTCCTACTCGTCCTATAGTTGTTTCAAACACCAAGATTGAACCATCTCTAAAGTTGAAATCTGTCATTTGAGAAGAAAAAGAATTCTTGTGCAGGATAAAAAACTGTCACTGATGGGCAAGCTCTTGAAGCATATATGCGATAGATAAGCTCCCGTAAATGCGTACACAAAGGATAACACAGCCTCTACCGTGCCATTTTCTTCCATGTTGAAGGTAACGATTTGCTCATGAGAGTGCTGAAGGGTGAGCTGAGTTGGTGACTTCCACATTACCAAAAGAAAGAGGTAGTCTCGATGAAACAGGTGGAGGCAGACTGGCTGAACCTTTGGACTCCACTTCAACACGATAGTCAAGTCTTCGCCTTCTCACCCCAAGGGTGAGTGGAGGCACCATCTTCCTCTTCTAAGATTCTAGCATTTCTTACCATGAAAGGTTAGTGGCTAGGATAGCATTTCGAGAAAGAGGCAGATGATCGGTTTGCTACGCTACGTACGTTTACCTTGACTTGGCAGATTCAAAAAAGTGAACCACCACTATGGACTAGTATGTCATAGTCCAATGACGGGTGTCATGCCAGAGTCTGTCCGGGTGAGCTCAAGCTGTAGAAGAGAGTTAGCTTTCTGCTGAGTGAGCACGAACAGGAGTGGACGCCCGCTATCTCTAATGTACGCTATGTAGAGCAATCCCCTATCCTGAAAGAAGAGAACTATCGCCTTCCCTGGGATGAACCGAAGAGGGAGACCCGATGGAACCAACACACCCAATCAACGGAAGCCCCACACGAAAGAGAAAAAAACTGCTCAGCAGAACCATGTCACTAAAGTGACTGGTCCCTGGGAAGGCTGCTACCCAGTTAGAACACTCCTGTAGTGTAGCTCATAGGTAGAAAAAACTATCCATTCTGAATAAAACAACCTTCATTGAACTCTCCATACAGAGGCTGGCTGCGGGAACCATCACACAACTAGAGACCTAGAAAGAGGACATGGCTGTTGTTATTCTAGGACTATTTATTAATACAATTCAAGGTGCCTGCTTCCGGGAAAATTCAGACTTTCAATAAAGAATTGACTGTTGGCGGGTCACTTTGGCCTGGCTCGTGAGGCGTCCCTATGGCTGTAGGATAAAAGTCAGTTTATGATTTTTTCCTGTTCCCAAATTCATTTCTTTTATCTCATCTATCATTGTCTTGATTTCTTCTTCAAACTCAGGGGGTGCATCCTTGATTTAAAGACACCCTTGACCGTAGATCATTCGATCACATCTGATGGTATACAGCCTGACCTACCGCAAGCTTGGTTGGTGGAAAGAAAGCAGACAAAACAAATAGAATAGGTTGAGTTGCCTGGCAAGACAAGAGGAGTGGTTCCCCAGGACTTGAAAGCAGAATGGTTCATGCCAAGAAGACGGAGCACATCATGCGGGATACGTGAAGACCCTGGTTCCAAAGGCGCTAGAGAGTAGTTAGTCGAAGATCCCGAAACAAGAAACTGGCACTTTCCAATCCAACGAATCAACAATGGTAGATAAAGGTATGAAACCTCATCTACTATGCGACTTTCAATCGCACAGCACGTAAATTCTATAAAATAACCAAAGCAAACCATTTCTGGGGAGTACATTTTGATTGGAGAACTAGTTCAAAGCTAGGCCATGAGTTAGATAGCCAATGAGTAGGCCTGCCAAAACCCTTGTATGGCTTCTTCTATTTCTCGCTCTATTCTTCTGGAGCCGCAACAAGATAAAGGAGCCGAGATAGAGACATAATTTGTAACTTGCTTTCCCAAACGCAGTGAAATGAAAACCTCTATCTTGCAGTTTCGAGGAGTGTTGCTCAAGTCTTTGGTAAGACTTCTGCAGTCATACCAATAGTTGAAGAAGTTCACAAGATAGATTCTGTGGGCTGGATTCCTCAAAAGGAGAATGCTTTCTTTTCAAGACTCTCTCGTAGCTGGACTGGACTTTTCTAGAGCCTCTCTTCTTTCAAGGAGTCAGCGGAGGACATGAACATCCCAAAAAACATACTTTTTGCATAGAAATGGAATTTTCTTCTCACCAACACTCCCACCCATAACATTGCTTTCCTCATACAAGTTGGAGATTTTAGAGAGAGAAAGTTTGAGATTTTTGATTTTCTATTAAGCGATAATGTTCTTTGATGGGAATGGTGGTGGAAGATCGCCGTCTCTCTGCCGGTGATTGTCCCAGATATGATCGTAGGTCTTCTCCTGAGGATCTGAAGATGAGGAGCTTCGTCAATAATGACCAAAGAGGTCAGTATCTGGAATTCGGGAAAAAACTTTTGTCGTCGAATTCTCTGTTTTATGCAGGAAAATCAAATAACATGGAGACAGAAAAGGGATTATCAAATGTAAAATCTCAACTATGGATACAATTGCACTAGGGAAATCGTCAAGGAGCTTTGGTGATTAAGGAAAACTCAAATTCCTTGCCAAAGAAAATCAAATATGTGGAAGCTAAAAGCAAAGCAATTGCAAAATACGGAGGAAATAGAAACTCCTATCATCTTGAAATAATCTGAAATTACATCGAATATTAATGCGTCTAGGTCTGGAATGAAGATTTTTGTTAACCGGTTCGTGAATTCGAATGCAATCCCTGGACCTTGTTGCAGCGTGATAAATGAAAATTCATTGAATTCGGTTAACGATAATCTACATTCTATCCTGTACATGGAAAATTTTTTAGATGTAGTCAAGATGAATGATGTTTTTCCTTAATCAGTGGCAGCTGCTCAAGTTAATCCTTGGAGTAAAAAGCCTTACATCAAATTGGATTTCAAAGATGATGAGGTGGTGTTATTAGAAGATGGCAAGGCAGTTAAACTTAATCTAGATCCGGAGGAGAAAAATTCAAAAAGACTATTAAATTCTTTGGTAGTCAAGGTGTTTGGAAGAGATTTACCTTCAAGCTTAGTGGCATGGGAATTAAGGAAGCAATGGAAACAATTTGGGCAATTCCATTTCACTACTTTGGGAAAAGGATGTTTTTTGTGCTCTTTCACTTCAGAGGAGATGGTAGAAGCTGCTCACTCAGGAGGGCCTTGGTTTTTGAATGAACATATTATACGGATGGAGAAATGGACTCCGGAATTCAACTTTTCTTGTATTGAAGGACTCTCTTCTCCTATATGGATTAGAATGCCACACTTACCCTTATAATGTTGGGATGAGAAGAATTTAGCTTGCATTGCTTCAAGAATTGGCAAACCAATCATGCTTGATGGAAATATGCTTCATTGGGGAAGAAGAGAGTTTGCTAGAGTTTGTGTGAGGATCAAACTTAATCAACCACTTCCTTTAGGAGTTTGGGTCGATAGCATGAGTGGAAGGTTTTTTCAAAAAAGTGGAATATGAAAAAGTTTCAAACTTTTGCTTTGTATGTGGAAAAATTGCACACATGGACAAGGAATGTATTCATTTGAACAATATTCATAATAATTTGGAGGTGGAAGGAGTCGGTGAAGCAGTAAGAGATGCTGTTAAGGTACAAGAAGTTCATAAAGATCCTACCTATGGGCCCTGGATCTTAGTTAACAACAACAAGAAGAAGTTCTCAAAAAACAGTAACAAGTTGAACATCTCTAACTCTTTCAAATATGTCAAGAAAAATATTGTTCCAGTTACAGATGTGGTAGTTAATAAAAAGGCTAAAGCAGATGGCTTAGGGAATAATTCAGCTCAAGGATTCCCAGGAAAGCCTATTTTAGCTTATTCTCAAGTTAAAGGAGGAGAAATCATTGCGAAGAAAGGCACAGTGGAGCTCAAAAATCATATAAATGTCCAATTGGAACATGAATTGATGGTGAAAAACAATCATGTTAATACTATGCTTTGTCCTGATATTTCTGATAATTCAAGTGGGAAGGGTTGCTTGCGAACTCAAGTATATCCCAAGGGATTATCTGCGAACTCAAGTACTCCCTATCATAATTCGGTTCTCTTAATTCAGAATAATGTTTTAGAAAAGGAGGGATCTCTTCGAGAACATGGAGACTTGGCCAATAAATCTTCTGCGGAAGCTAATCAAGTGGGTATTCGGAATGATGGTGATGCTACATTAAATTTAGAAGGGGAAATTTCAAATGCAATTCGACCTGCTGTTTTAACTGATCAAAGGATTCCAGATGGAAATCTAGAGGTTGATTCTAATCAAAAGATTTTTGTAAATCCAAGCAACAAATTTGATCTGCTAAGTGATCTCAGTGAAAACTACATTGGTATAGATTCTCAGGTGGTACACTTGGAGGAAGAAATAGAGGAAGGTGAAGTTACAATGGAAAAGGAAGTATGTCTAAATAAGGTTGTTTCTACAAATGCTCAAGAATTTGTTGAAAAAAATAGTGAATCACTGCACAGAGCAAACAATTCTGTAAACATTGGGAAATCTTCCTATGAAAAAATTAAGCTTGCTAAAGAAGTAAGACACTTGGGACTTTTAAACATATCATAAAGACATACAAGAAGCAATGTTAACAAGACTAAGGGTGGGGGTATCTCCCCATTCAAGTCCAAATGAATTCCATCAGTTTTTGGAATTGTAGGGGGGCTAACAAGAAAGAAGCCTCCTTATACTTGAAGGAGTTTATAAGAGATTGGGATGTATTCTTTGTAGGTATTGTAGAAACAAAAATGTCTTCTATCTCTAAAGAAAACTTTACAAAAATGATGGGGAAGGATTGGAATTTCATTCGTCATCCTTCTAGAGGAAATTCTTGTGGTATCATGGTGATTTGGAATTATAATGTTGCAGCTTTTTCCTTGTTACATTCATCGGATCAGTGCATTTTAGGTGAATTGGAGATTTTCAACAAAGGCAAATTGAAGGTAGCAACTATATATGGTAGAAGGGAAGTACAAGGAAGAAGAGATCTATGGAATTTACTAGATGGAGCTGCTAATACAGATTTTCCCTTTGTAGCCAGTGGGGACTTCAATTGTATACTCTCTCAAGATGAAAGAAAGGAGGGAAAAACTTCTCATTCTCAGATGGGCCAATGGAGATGAAATCAATTATGAATAGAAATGACTTGCATGATGTAAGTATTCTTGGCTCCAAATTTACATGGTGTAATAATAAAAGTGGAAGTGCACGAATACTAGAGAGGTTAGATAGATGTATACTAAATTCAAAGGCTTTGGAACAATACAACCAACCTTCAATAAGGCATCTGAATAGAATCGCCTCTGATCATTGCCCCATTGTTTTGAAGATGTTTAATCAACCTCCTAATGGCAATAGAATACGCAAATTCGAAGGCGTTTGGCTTTCTTATGCTGCAGCCACTTCGGTGGTAAGGAAATCCTGGGCTAAATCAGTGAGAGGTGATGACATGGAAGCCCTTAATAAAAGGATGAATAGAGTCTTAAAAGCCTTATTTTTTTTGGAGTAAGGCAAAACACCAAAATCTTGAAGAATTAAAGAAGAACTTGAAGAAGGAAATAGAAGAATTGTAGCTGGATGAATCTTCTAATTAGGTTTTCTCGGCTAGCAAAGGTATAATCCTGAGAAACAAAATTTCTGAATTTAATTCTACACTTGCTAGATTAAATACCTGGTGGAGAAAGAGGGCAAAAGCTAAATGGTTGAAAGAAGGAGATTTGAACTCTTCTTTCTTTCACTCTTTTGTAAATGGTAGGAGGAATGCCAACTCTATTAGGCAACTGAAAAATATTGATGGTGTTATGATTGAAGATCCGGCCATAATAAGAGATTGTTTCTCTCAGTTTTTATGGAGAAATGGAAGCATAGAAGAAGTATCTTAACAAATTGTCCTATTTTTGAAAACATATTGAACCAAGGTGATTGTGTATTACTTGAGGTTGAATTTACTCAAGAAGAATTGGAAATTGTGATCAAGGAGCTTGGCAACAATATTGCACCGGGAATAGATGGGATTACTTATTCTTTTTTCAAAGCCTACTAGAATATAGTAGGGAGGGATGTGTGGAAAGCTATACAACTATTCTTCAATTCAGGTAAAATGTCTTCTTATTGGAAGGCAACTTTGGTAATTCTTTTACCAAAAGTTAGCAACCCTCTAGCTCCATCGAATTTTAGGCCTATAAGCGTTTGTATGTCCATCTATAAAATTGTGGCTAAGATCTTATTAAATAGATTAATGAAAGTCATTCATTGCATTATAACAGAGGAGCAAGTAGTTTTTATCAAAAGTAGAGCTTTGTCTGATCACATGCTTCTAGCTCAAGAACTTTTCCATAAGTTCAGATTTTCAAAGTCTAAAAATGGGATGGTGGCAATGAAACTTGATATGGAACAAGCATACGACAGTATGGCTTGAGATACTCTTAAGCAAATCTTGGTTTTATTTGGTTTCCCTACTAAATTTTCTAATCTGATAATGGATTGTGTCACTGATCCAATTTTCTTGCTCCAAGTTAATGGAGTGGTCTTGGAAAAAATTGTAAGGAAAAGTGGTTTTAGGCAGGGACGTCCTTTATCCCCCTATCTTTTCATCCTTTGCTCTCAAGTACTTACAAATGCTTTTCTTGGAAAAAATTTGGGGTTAAAGGTTGCTCCCTTAGCTCCAAGGATCTCACACCTTCTATATGCTGATGACATCTTAATTTTTTCCAATGATAAAGAAGATAATTTAAGGAAAATTAAGAAGATTATGATGGAGTATTGCAGCTGGACTGGGCAGGTTATTAACATTAACAAGTCTGCAATTATTTTCAGTAAATGTATGAAAAGAAGAAGGAAGAAGAGTACGACTCCACTTCAACACGATAGTCAAGTCTTCGCCTTCTCACCCAAGGGTGAGTGGAGGCACCATCTTCCTCTTGTAAGATTCTAGCGTTTCCTACCATGAAAGGTTAGTGGCTAGGATAGCATTTCGAGAAGAGGCAGATGATCGGTTTGCTACGCTACGTACGTTTACCTGACTTGGCAGATTCAAAAAGTGAACCACCACTATGGACTAGTATGTCATAGTCCAATGACGGGTGTCATGCCAGAGTCTGTCCGGGTGAGCTCAAGCTGTAGAGAGAGTTAGCTTTCTGCTGAGTGAGCACAACAGGAGTGGACGCCCGCTATCTCTCTAATGTACGCTATGTAGAGCAATCCCCTATCCTGAAAGAGAGAAACTATCACCTTCCCTGGGATGAACCAAAGAGGGAGACCCGAGGAATAAACACACCCAATAAATGGAAGCCCCCACGAAAGAGAAAAAAACTACTCAGCAGAACCATGTCACTAAAGTGATGGTCCCTGGGAAGGCTGCTACCCAGTTAGAACACTCCTGTAGTGTAGCTCATAGGTAGAAAAAACTATCCATTCTGAAAAAAAACCTTCATTGAACTCTCCATACAGAGGCTGGCTGCGGGAACCATCACACAACTAGAACCTAGAAGAGGACATGGCTGTTGTTATTCTAGGACTATTTATTAATACAATTCAAGGTGCCTGCTTCCGGGAAAATTCAGACTTTCAATAAAGAATTGACTGTTGGCGGGTCACTTTGGCCTGGCTCGTGAGGCGTCCTATGGCTGTAGGATAAAAGTCAGTTTATGATTTTTTCCTGTTCCCAAATTCATTTCTTTTATCTCATCTATCATTTTCTTGATTTCTTCTTCAAACTCAGGGGGTGCATCCTTGATTAAAGACACCCTTGACCGTAGATCATTCGATCACATCTGATGGTATACAGCCTGACCTACCGCAAGCTTGGTTGGTGGAAAGAAAGCAGACAAAACAAATAGAATAGGTGAGTTGTTTGGCAAGACAAGAGGAGTGGTTCCCCAGGACTTGAAAGCAGAATGGTTCATGCCAAGAGACTGCGACATTATGCGGGATACGTGAAGACCCTGGTTCCAAAGGCGCTAGAGAGTAGTTAGTCGAAGATCCCGAAACAAGAAACTGGCACTTTCCAATCCACGAATCAACAATGGTAGATAAAGGTATGAAACCTCATCTACTTGCTAGTTTCAATCGCACAACACCTAAATTCTAAAAATAACCAAATTAAACCATTTCTGGGGAGTACATTTGATGGAGAACTAGTTCAAAGCTAGGCCATGAGTTAGATAGCCATGAGTAGGCCTGCCAAAACCCTTGTATGGCTTCTTCTATTTCTCGCTCTATTTTTCTGGAGCCGCAACAAGATAAAGGAGCCGAGATAGAGACATAATTTGTAACTTGCTTTCCCAAACGCAGTGAAATGAAAACCTCTATCTTGCAGTTTCGAGGAGTGTTGCTCAAGTCTTTGGTAAGACTTCTGCAGTCATACCAATAGTTGAAGAAGTTCACAGGATAGCTTCTGTGGGCTGGATTCCTCAAAGAGAGAATGCTTCTTTTCAAGACTCTCTCGTAGCTGGACTGGACTTTTCTAGAGCCTCTCTTCTTTCAGGAGTCAGCGGAGGACATGAACATCCCAAAAAACATACTTTTTGCATAGAAATGGAATTTTTTCTCACCAACACTCCCACCCATAACATTGCTTTCCTCATACAAGTTGGAGATTTTAGAGAGAGAAAGTTTGAGATTTTTGATTTTCTATTAAGCGATAATGTTCTTTGATGGGAATGGTGGTGGAAGATCGCCGTCTCTCTGCCGGTGATTGTCCCAGATATGATCGTAGGTCTTCTCCTGAGGATCTGAAGATGAGGAGCTTCGTCAATAATGACCAAAGAGGTCGTATCTGGAATTCGGGAAAAAACTTTTGTCGTCGAATTCTCTGTTTTATGCAGGAAAATCAAATAACATGGAGACAGAAAAGGGATTATCAAATGTAAAATCTCAACTATGGATAAATTGCACTAGGGAAATCGTCAAGGCTTTGGTGATTAAGGAAAACTCAAATTCCTTGCCAAAGAAAATCAAATATGTGGAAGCTAAAAGCAAAGCAATTGCAAAATACGGAGGAAATAGAAACTCCTATCATCTTGAAATAATCTGAAATTACATCGAATATTAATGCGTCTAGGTCTGGAATGAAGATTTTTGTTAACCGGTTCGTGAATTCGAATGCATCCCTGGACTTGTTGCAGCGTGATAAATGAAAATTCATTGAATTCGGTTAACGATAATCTACATTCTATCCTGTACATGGAAAATTTTTTAGATGTAGTCAAGATGATGATGTTTTTCCTTAATCAGTGGCAGCTGCTCAAGTTAATCCTTGGAGTAAAAAGCCTTACATCAAATTGGATTTCAAAGATGATGAGGTGGTGTTATTAGAAGATGGCAAGGCGTTAAACTTAATCTAGATCCGGAGGAGAAAAATTCAAAAAGACTATTAAATTCTTTGGTAGTCAAGGTGTTTGGAAGAGATTTACCTTCAAGCTTAGTGGCATGGGAATTAAGGAAGCAATGGAAACAATTTGGGCAATTCCATTTCACTACTTTGGGAAAAGGATGTTTTTTGTGCTCTTTCACTTCAGAGGAGATGGTAGAAGCTGCTCACTCAGAGGGCCTTGGTTTTTGAATGAACATATTATACGGATGGAGAATGGACTCCGGAATTCAACTTTTCTTGTATTGAAGGACTCTCTTCTCCTATATGGATTAGAATGCCACACTTACCCTTTAATGTTGGGATGAGAAGAATTTAGCTTGCATTGCTTCAAGAATTGGCAAACCAATCATGCTGATGGAAATATGCTTCATTGGGGAAGAAGAGTTTGCTAGAGTTTGTTTAGATCAAACTTAATCAACCACTTCCTTTAGGAGTTTGGGTCGATAGCATGAGTGGAAGGTTTTTTCAAAAAAGTGGAATATGAAAAAGTTTCAAACTTTTGCTTTGTATGTGAAAAATTGCACACATGGACAAGGAATGTATTCATTTGAAACAATATTCATAATAATTTGGAGGTGGAAGGAGTCGGTGAAGAGTAAGAGATGCTGTTAAGGTACAAGAAGTTCATAAAGATCCTACCTATGGGCCCTGGATCTTAGTTAACAACAACAAGAAGAAGTTCTCAAAAAACAGTAACAGTTGAACATCTCTAACTCTTTCAAATATGTCAAGAAAAATATTGTTCCAGTTACAGATGTGGTAGTTAATAAAAAGGCTAAAGCAGATGGCTTAGGGATAATTCAGCTCAAGGATTCCCAGGAAAGCCTATTTTAGCTTATTCTCAAGTTAAAGGAGGAGAAATCATTGCGAAGAAAGGCACAGTGGAGCTCAAAAATCATATAAATGTCCAATTGGAACATGAATTGATGGTGAAAAACAATCATGTTAATACTATGCTTGTCCTGATATTTCTGATAATTCAAGTGGGAAGGGTTGCTTGCGAACTCAAGTATATCCCAAGGGATTATCTGCGAACTCAAGTACTCCCTATCATAATTCGGTTCTCTTAATTCAGAATATATGTTTAGAAAAGGAGGGATCTCTTCGAGAACATGGAGACTTGGCCAATAAATCTTCTGCGGAGCTAATCAAGTGGGTATTCGGAATGATGGTGATGCTACATTAAATTTAGAAGGGAAAATTCAAATGCAATTCGACCTGCTGTTTTAACTGATCAAAGGATTCCAGATGGAAATCTAGAGGTTGATTCTAATCAAAAGATTTTTGTAAATCCAAGCAACAAATTTGATCTGCTAAGTGATCTCAGTGAAAACTACATTGGTATAGATTCTCAGGTGGTACACTTGGAGGAAGTATGTGAGCTCATAAATTTTAAAATTTTAATTTGAATTCTTTCTTAATTTATTACAAAAAATACTAATATTTAAAAATATTTCTAGGTTATAAAACCCTTATAACAAATATTTCAATAAAGGTTTACAAGCTAGCTTAGGGTCCAATGCGAAAAGTAAAAACCTGGTCAATATATTATAGTGAATGGGTTCAGATTTCATACCAAGCGTGGAGTGAAGGAAGAAAAACTGAAAATTATGGAGTATGTGTATAGAGGAACACTCATAAAGAAGAAGAGTGTGGTTATTACGGTATTCTGAATGAGGTTCATGACCTGGAGTACCCAGGCGAAGATGATAACTTTATATGCTTATTTAACTATCAATTGTATGATCCAATATAGAATAGAGGCACAAGGGTTCATCTTGCATATAGTTTAGTCGATATAAAACATAGTAGAAGATACGGGAAGTTTGATCCATTTGTGTTAGCAAGTCAAGCTATTCAAGTTTATTTCAGCAAATATCCTAGTAGTTGTAGGGAGTAAACAAGATAGGCTAGCTGTCATAAAAAATAAAAGCACGGAGCATAATTGATCAACAATACATTGTAGCAACTGTACATCAAGAGGGATGAGATATCAAGTTGTATGCCTGTTGAAATTGAAGAGATGTCAATTACAACCTCTAGTATTGAAATGCAGTTAGTAGAAGATGTAAATAGTTCAACTAGCTTAGGCGAAGATGAGAATAAGGATGAAAGTGAAGATACCCTAGAGAGCAATGAAAATAGTTCTGATTCTGAGTTAGTTTTTATAATTAGATTTATAAAATTTTATTTTTTTGTAATATTTAGAATTATACTTTTTGAATTCTGAGCAATGGAAATATTAATTATTTATTTGTATTATGTTATTCTTTATTTTGTAATTCATTAATTTATAATTTGTATTTTGTATTCTTTATTTTTTTATATATTATAATGCTTTACTAATTGCTTCTTTTAATGCAGATGGCTTCAGGTGACGATCTTTCTCGTAGATCGTTTGCCTCAAAGTTCTCTAAGATTGAGTGTTAATCCAACAGACCTAGATAACCTAATGAAAGTGAGAGACAGAGATCAGTTCCACTAGTTATACCTTCACAAGCACCACCCAGGAGTTAGCAGCAGTCCTTGAGTGAGCAGGGTCAGGGTCAGTTAGAAATTTCTAGTACTCATAATAGAAATAGAACAAGAATTCTCTGCTCGGAGCTGCTTTCTGCCCATTTCCACCAGAACTTCAAGGAGTTGGGTGTTCCAATTAGTAGGGGGGGACCTCTGGTCTCCCACCTGCTATATGCTGACGATATTTTCATTTTTGCAGAACAAGAAAAAAATCTTTCTTCCCTCCTTTTTTAGCGTCCAAGCGCTTTTTGGGCAAGCTCAGTTCTCTTATCCATCGGTCCAATGCAATGCACTGGGCTCATCTCATTACGGGAAAAAAAGGGTTTTGTGTTGTTGTTGTTCGCCGCCTCGACGCATTCCCCGGCATCGTCCCACATAGAAAGCTCTGTGGGCTTAGTTGAATGGTCATTTTTTAGGGTGAATCTGATGAGATGGTCAAATTTGATGTGAAGCTCCTAGTCAGTGGGAGTATCCCTCCGATGGTTGGTTATAGTGGGAGCGTGCCCACGATTACCTGGAAAGGCGCTAGTTTCACTTAGACAAGTGAAAGGCCACTTGTCTCCAAAAAACGATCCAGTCTTGAAAAAATCTGGGATGAGAGGTAGATTACTGCATTAACCACCAGGCAATTTCCTTTAGATTTCTTAGTCTATGTAGGAGATAATATACCCTAATATTTTTCATTATTTCTGAGTTTTCCCTAAAAAAAAGCTGTAGGAAATGAATGGGAAGAGAAAAAAATGAGAAGAAGAAAGGATTTTTTGGTTAGGCGCAGAGTCAAGGAATCTCTTTCTAGTGGCTAACTTTACCCAGAAGGTTAGGCCCTTCCAAGGCGTCTTATTATGCTCGCATGGGTGGTCTTTTTTCCTTATCTCGTGACGGGGTTTGACTTTCACTTTAAGGAATCCTATTGTTCCAGTAGAATATGCTAGGAAGGTACTTAGAGTAGAGAGGATGGATAGCTATAGGAAGACTTCCAATTCTCCTTGCTCGAGCTACTTCTTTCTTTATGTCCTACTCGTCCTATAGTTGTTGCAAAACACCAAGATTGAACCATCTCTAAAGTTGAAATCTGTCATTTGAGAAGAAAAAGAATTCTTGTGCGGGATAAAAACTGTCACTGATGGGCAAGCTCTTGAAGCATATATGCGATAGATAAGCTCCCGTAAATGCGTACACAAAAGATAACACAACTTCTACCGTGCCATTTTCTTCCATGTTGAAGGTAATGATTTGCTCATGAGAGCGCTGAAGAGTGAGCTGAGTTGGTGACTTCCACATTACCAAAAGAAAGAGGTAGTCTCGATGAAACAGGTGGAGGCAGACTGGCTGAACCTTTGGACTCCACTTCAACACGATAGTCAAGTCTTCGCCTTCTCACCCCAAGGGTGAGTGGAGGCACCATCTTCTTCTTCTAAGATTCTAGCATTTCCTTACCTGAAAGGTTAGTGGCTAGGATAGCATTTCGAGAAAGAGGCAGATGATCGGTTTGCTACGCTACGTACGTTTACCTTGACTTGGCAGATTCAAAAAAGTGAACCACCACTATGGACTAGTATGTCATAGTCCAATGACGGGTGTCATGCCAGAGTCTGTCCGGGTGAGCTCAAGCTGTAGAAGAGAGTTAGCTTTCTGCTGAGTGAGCACGAACAGGAGTGGACGCCCGCTATCTCTAATGTACGCTATGTAGAGCAATCCCCTATCCTGAAAGAAGAGAACTATCACCTTCCCTGGGATGAACCAAAGAGGGAGACCCGATGGAATAAACACAACCCAATAAATGGAAGCCCCACACGAAAGAGAAAAAAACTACTCAGCAGAACCATGTCACTAAAGTGACTGGTCCCTGGGAAGGCTGCTACCCAGTTAGAACACTCCTGTAGTGTAGCTCATAGGTAGAAAAAAACTATCCATTCTGAATAAAACACCTTCATTGAACTCTCCATACAGAGGCGGCTGCGGGAACCATCACACAACTAGAGACCTAGAAAGAGGACATGGCTGTTGTTATTCTAGGACTATTTATTAATACAATTCAAGGTGCCGGCTTCCGGGAAAATTCAGACTTTCAATAAAGAATTGACTGTTGGCGGTCCACTTTGGCCTGGCTCGTGAGGCGTCCCTATGGCTGTAGGATAAAAGTCAGTTTATGATTTTTTCCTGTTCCCATTCATTCATTTCTTTTATCTCATCTATCATTATCTTGATTTCTTCTTCAAACTCAGGGGGTGCATCCCCGATTTAAAGACACCCTTGACCATAGATCATTCGAGCACATCTGATGGTATACAGCCTGACCTACCGCAAGCTTGGTTGGTGGAAAGAAAGCAGACAAAACAAATAGAATAGGTTGAGTTGTTTGGCAAGACAAGAGGAGTGGTTCCCCAGGACTTGAAAGCAGAATGGTTCATGCCAAGAAGACTGAGCACATTATGCGGGATACGTTAAGACCCTGGTTCCAAAGGCGCTAGAGAGTAGTTAGTCGAAGATCCCGAAACAAGAAACTGGCACACTTCCAATCCAACGAATCAACAATGGTAGATAAAGGTATGAACCTCATTATACTATGCTAGTTTCAATCGCACAACACCTAAATTCTATAAAATAACCAAATTAAACCATTTCTGGGGAGTACATTTTGATTGGAGAACTAGTTCAAAGCCTAGGCCATGAGTTAGATAGCCAATGAGTAGGCCTGCCAAAACCCTTGTATGGCTTCTTCTATTTCTCGCTCTATTCTTCTGGAGCCGCAACAAGATAAAGGAGCCGAGATAGAGACATAATTTGTAACTTGCTTTCCCAAACGCAGTGAAATGAAAACCTCTATCTTGCAGTTTCGAGGAGTGTTGCTCAAGTCTTTGGTAAGACTTCTGCAGTCATACCAATAGTTGAAGAAGTTCACAAGATAGATTCTGTGGGCCGGATTCCTCAAAAGGAGAATGCTTTCTTTTCAAGACTCTCTCGTAGCTGGACTGGACTTTTCTAGAGCCTCTCTTCTTTCAAGGAGCCAGCGGAGGACATGAACATCCCAAAAAAAACATACTTTTTGCATAGAAATGGAATTTTCTTCTCACCAACACTCCCACCCATAACATTGCTTTCCTCATACAAGTTGGAGATTTTAGAGAGAGAAAGTTTGAGATTTTTGATTTTCTATTAAGCGATAATGTTCTTTGATGGGAATGGTGGTGGAAGATCGCCGTCTCTCTGCCGGTGATTGTCCCAGATATGATCGTAGGTCTTCTCCTGAGGATCTGAATATGAGGAGCTTCGTCAATAATGACCAAAGAGGTCAGTATCTGGAATTCGGGAAAAAACTTTTGTCGTCGAATTCTCTGTTTTATGCAGGAAAATCAAATAACATGGAGACAGAAAAGGATTATCAAATGTAAAATCTCAACTATGGATACAATTGCACTAGGGAAACCGTCAAGGAGCTTTGGTGATTAAGGAAAACTCAAATTCCTTGCCAAAGAAAATCAAATATGTGGAAGCTAAAAGCAAAGCAATTGCAAAATACGGAGGAAATAGAAAACTCCTATCATCTTGAAATAATCTGAAATTACATCGAATATTAATGCGTCTAGGTATGGAATGAAGATTTTTGTTTAACCGGTTCGTGAATTCGAATGCAATCCCTGGACCTTGTTGCAGCGTGATAAATGAAAATTCATTTGAATTCGGTTAACGATAATCTACATTCTATCCTGTACATGGAAAAATTTTTAGATGTAGTCAAGATGAATGATGTTTTTCCTTAATCAGTGGCAGCTGCTCAAGTTAATCCTTGGAGTAAAAGCTTACTTAATCAATTGGATTTCAAAGATGATGAGGTGGTGTTATTAGAAGATGGCAAGGCAGTTAAAACTTAATCTAGATCCGAGAGAGAAAAATTCAAAAAGACTATTAAATTCTTTGGTAGTCAAGGTGTTTGGAAGAGATTTACCTTCAAGCTTAGTGGCATGGGAATTAAGGAAGCAATGGAAACAATTTGGGCAATTCCATTTTCACTACTTTGGGAAAAAAAGATGTTTTTTGTGCTCTTTCACTTCAGAGGAGATGGTAGAAGCTGCTCACTCAGGAGGGCCTTGGTTTTTGAATGAACATATTATACGGATGGAGAAATGGACTCCGGAATTCAACTTTTCTTGTATTGAAGGACTCTCTTTCTCTTATATGGATTAGAATGCCACACTTACCCTTATAATGTTGGGATGAGAAGAATTAGCTTGCATTGCTTCAAGAATTGGCAAACCAATCATGCTTGATGGAAATATGCTTCATTGGGAAGAAGAGTTTGCTAGAGTTTGTGTGAGGATCAAACTTAATCAACCACTTCCTTTAGGAGTTTGGGTCGATAGCATGAGTGGAAGGTTTTTTCAAAAAAGTGGAATATGAAAAAGTTTCAAACTTTTGCTTTGTATGTGAAAAAATTGCACACATGGACAAGGAATGTATTCATTTGAACAATATTCATAATAATTTGGAGGTGGAAGGAGTCGGTGAAGCAGGAAGAGATGCTGTTAAGGTACAAGAAGTTCATAAAGATCCTACCTATGGGCCCTGGATCTTAGTTAAACAACAACAAGAAGAAGTTCTCAAAAAACAGTAACAAGTTGAACATCTCTAACTCTTTCAAATATGTCAAGAAAAATTATTGTTCCAGTTACAGATGTGGTAGTTAATAAAAAGGCTAAAGCAGATGGCTTAGGGAATAATTCAGCTCAAGGATTCCCAGGAAAAGCCTATTTTAGCTTATTCTCAAGTTAAAGGAGGAGAAATCATTGCGAAGAAAGGCACAGTGGAGCTCAAAAATCATATAAATGTCCAATTGGAACATGAATTGATGGTGAAAAACAATCATGTTAATACTATGCTTTGTCCTGATATTTCTGATAATTCAAGTGGGAAGGGTTGCTTGCGAACTCAAGTATATCCCAAGGGATTATCTGCGAACTCAAGTACTCCCTATCATAATTCGGTTCTCTTAATTCAGAATAATGTTTTAGAAAAGGAGGGATCTCTTCGAGAACATGGAGACTTGGCCAATAAATCTTCTGCGGAAGCTAATCAAGTGGGTATTCGGAATGATGGTGATGCTACATTAAATTTAGAAGGGGAAATTTCAAATGCAATTCGACCTGCTGTTTTAACTGATCAAGGATTCCAGATGGAAATCTAGAGGTTGATTCTAATCAAAAGATTTTTGTAAATCCAAGCAACAAATTTGATTCTGCTAAGTGATCTCAGTGAAAACTACATTGGTATAGATTCTCAGGTGGTACACTAGGAGGAAGAAAATAGAGGAAGGTGAAGTTACAATGGAAAAGGAAGTATGTCTAAATAAGGTTGTTTCTACAAATGCTCAAGAATTTGTTGAAAAAAATAGTGAATCACTGCACAGAGCAAACAATTCTGTAAACATTGGGAAATCTTCCTATGAAAAAATTAAGCTTGCTAAAGAAGTAAGACACTTGGGACTTTTAAACATATCATAAAGACATACAAGAAGCAATGTTAACAAGACTAAGGGTGGGGGTATCTCCCCATTCAAGTCCAAATGAATTCCATCAGTTTTTGGAATTGTAGGGGGGCTAACAAGAAAGAAGCCTCCTTATACTTGAAGGAGTTTATAAGAGATTGGGATGTATTTCTTTGTAGGTATTGTAGAAACAAAAATGTCTTCTATCTCTAAAGAAAACTTTACAAAAATGATGGGGAAGGATTGGAATTTCATTCGTCATCCTTCTAGAGGAAATTCTTGTGGTATCATGGTGATTTGGAATTATAATGTTGCAGCTTTTTCCTTGTTACATTCATCGGATCAGTGCATTTTAGGTGAATTGGAGATTTTCAACAAAGGCAAATTGAAGGTAGCAACTATATATGGTAGAAGGGAAGTACAAGGAAGAAGAGATCTATGGAATTTACTAGATGGAGCTGCTAATACAGATTTTCCCTTTGTAGCCAGTGGGGACTTCAATTGTATACTCTCTCAAGATGAAAGAAAGGAGGGAAAAACTTCTCATTCTCAGATGGGCCAATGGAGATGAAATCAATTATGAATAGAAATGACTTGCATGATGTAAGTATTCTTGGCTCCAATTTTACATGGTGTAATAATAAAAGTGGAAGTGCACGAATACTAGAGAGGTTAGATAGATGTATACTAAATTCAAAGGCTTTGGAACAATACAACCAACCTTCAATAAGGCATCTGAATAGAATCGCCTCTGATCATTGCCCCATTGTTTGAAGATGTTTAATCAACCTCCTAATGGCAATAGAATACGCAAATTCGAAGGCGTTTGGCTTTCTTATGCTGCAGCCACTTCGGTGGTAAGGAAATCCTGGGCTAAATCAGTGAGAGGTGATGACATGGAAGCCCTTAATAAAAGGATGAATAGAGTCTTAAAGCCTTATTTTTTTGGAGTAAGGCAAAACACCAAAATCTTGAAGAATTAAAGAAGAACTTGAAGAAGGAAATAGAAGAATTGTAGCTGGATGAATCTTCTGATTAGGTTTTCTCGGTTAACAAAGGTATAATCCTGAGAAACAAAATTTTTGAATTTAATTCTACACTTGCTAGATTAAATACCTGGTGGAGAAAGAGGGCAAAAGCTAAATGGTTGAAAGAAGGAGATTTGAACTCTTCTTTCTTTCACTCTTTTGTAAATGGTAGGAGGAATGCCAACTCTATTAGGCAACTGAAAAATATTGATGGTGTTATGATTGAAGATCCGGCCATAATAAGAGATTGTTTCTCTCAGTTTTTTATGGAGAAATGGAAGCATAGAAGAAGTATCTTAACAAATTGTCCTGTTTTTGAAAACATATTGAACCAAGGTGATTGTGTATTACTTGAGGTTGAATTTACTCAAGAAGAATTGGAAATTGTGATCAAGGAGCTTGGCAACAATATTGCACCGGGAATAGATGGGATTACTTATTCTTTTTTCAAAGCCTACTAGAATATAGTAGGGAGGGATGTGTGGAAAGCTATACAACTATTCTTCAATTCAGGTAAAATGTCTTCTTATTGGAAGGCAACTTTGGTAATTCTTTTACCAAAAGTTAGCAACCCTCTAGCTCCATCGAATTTTAGGCCTATAAGCGTTTGTATGTCCATCTATAAATTTGTGGCTAGATCTTATTAAATAGATCAATGAAAGTCATTCATTGCATTGTAACAGAGGAGCAAGTAGTTTTTATCAAAAGTAGAGCTTTGTCTGATCACATGCTTCTAGCTCAAGAACTTTTCCATAAGTTCAGATTTTCAAGTCTAAAAATGGAATGGTGGCAATGAAACTTGATATGGAACAAGCATACGACAGTATGGCTTGGGATACTCTTAAGCAAATCTTGGTTTTATTTGGTTTCCCTACTAAATTTTCTAATCTGATAATGGATTGTGTCACTGATCCAATTTTCTTGCTCCAAGTTAATGGAGTGGTCTTGGAAAAAATTGTAAGGAAAAGTGGTTTTAGGCAGGGACGTCCTTTATCCCCCTATCTTTTCATCCTTTGCTCTCAAGTACTTACAAATGCTTTTCTTGGAAAAAATTTGGGGTTAAAGGTTGCTCCCTTAGCTCCAAGGATCTCACACCTTCTATATGCTGATGACATCTTAATTTTTTTCCAATGATAAAGAAGATAATTTAAGGAAAATTAAGAAGATTATGATGGAGTATTGCAGCTGGACTGGGCAGGTTATTAACATTAACAAGTCTGCAATTATTTTCAGCAAATGTATGAAAAGAAGAAGGAAGAAGAGTATTTCAATGCTCTTGGGAATCAAAGAAGTTAAAGAATTCAAATATTTGGGAAATAAGATAGCTTTGAGGCGGCTTGGGGCAGCAGATTTTTCTTACATATTGGAAAAATCTGCATGTAAAATGGATGTTGAGGGAAGAAATCCATCTCTACAGCTTGGAGAATTACACTCATTAGACCAGTGATTCAAGCTTTACACGTCTTCTACTCTACACTAACATTGGTGCTGTTATCAGTGCTAAAAAAACTTGACAAGCTATGCAAAGATTTTTTATGGAATAAAAACAATGGAGATAATTGGCTGCACTATATAGCTTCGATTGAAGTTTGCAAACCATAAAATCAAGGAGGGCTTGGTATCAATTATGCAGTTCAATCAGTAGAACCACTTAGAGCAAAATTGGCTTGGAAGTTATTAAACAAGCCAAATTCTCTGCTTAGTAAAACCATATCTGCTAAGTATGGCGAAATTGATTTTAATAAAGAAAGAAGACAGAACACTTCTCCAACTTGGAAGTTATTGCTCAGTGGTGCTAAAGCATTAAAACAAATTGTGAGATGGAAGATTATAGATGGGACATCCATAAATATTACGAAGGACATTTGGTTATTTGACAGAAAAATGGAAAGTTGGCCTACCTTTATTTCATTTGATATTGACAACCTTACTGACCTTTCTTGTTTCATCACGGAAGGAAATTGGAATGAAGTAGAACTTAGCAAATACTTTGGGGATGAACTTGTCAAACATATCAGCAATTTGAAGATTGAGATGGATATTTTTGAAGACAAATTGGAATTTTTGAAGATAAATTCTTGTAAAACAATCTCAGCATTGGTAAAAACAGCTAATTTGGATAAGACAAAGGTTGGCATCTCATTTCTTAATAATTGGAGCTTCTTTAAAAAGCTAAAATTAAATCCCCGAGTTTCTCATTTTTGGTGGAGACTTTTAAAAAATTCTTTACCTACTATGGATTTCTTGTTACATAGAAGGTTGATTGGATGTAACCTCTATCCTAGAGCTTGTCTTTTAATTGAAAATGGAGAACATGTGGCTACTACTTGCTTCAAATTAAAAAGTCTTATCCTTAAAGCCAACAGCTGGGGGTTTCAATTACCAATCCTTAATAATTTGAATGAGGTTCTTTCTTATTTGAAAAATCAAGGAAAGGTCAGTCCTTTTTTACAGAATCTCTATTGTTCCTTAGTTTTTAACTCTTGGAAAAATAGAAGTCTATTAATTCACAAAGGCAAGGAGATGGATGAAGGCACCATTGTTACAAATGCCATTACATATGCATCTACTTCTTTTTCTTATATTCATTCGGACCACTGGGGTGCTAACCAGCATGAGCTGATTTCTTCTCATTGGCATCCCCCTCTACCCGGATGGATTAAAGTAAACATAGATGCTTCTCTTCAATGCCCTAATGAAGCGGGGATTGCCGAGATCTTTAGAGACCACAAAGGTAGAATGCTTTGTATCTTTTGGATTTTCACTTATGCATTGGGATATAGGCACACTTGAATGGATGGTTGTTCGGTCAATCTGTAATGTCATTGATGATTGGATGTTCAACGCTAAAAGCCTAATAATGGAAGTAGACAATGCCAATGTTATGTCTCATTTTAAAAACTTGACAAAGCTGGACTAATGTCTAATGGATGAAGCTTCTAAAGAAGACTTGGACTTTCTTAAAAGGTTTCAGGTGATCCTTTTTCAATTTGTTAATAGAAAATGTAATAAGTTAGCACATTGGTGCGCTAACCATGCTTTAAGACGTAATTTTCTTTGGGATATTCTAGAAGTTAATAAGGTTCCTCCTACCTTTTATTCTTTGTTAAAGGAGGAAAGTGATAGATCTTCTATCACTTAGTCTTTTGTATTTTCTTTCCAATTAATGCATTATGTAGTTCTTCAAAAAAAAAGTAATCTATTTTGCAATGTCATTTTTCTTTCTTGGAAAGCAAGAAAAAAACTTATTCATGATAGGTTGGAAGAAAGTTCTACCATTATTGTAGCAAATGTAGAAAGCTACTCTTCTATCTAAAATTGGTTTGCAGTTCAAGCTCGGACCGGTGTATTGCTCATCAGTCTTCTATACTGTCTAACACTTGGCATCCTCCTCCACTCGATTGGATCAAAATTAATGTGGATGCATCTCTAAACTCTGATTATAGAGCTAGAATGGGAGGTGTTATACATGACTATAGAGGCAGATGTTTTATGGCTTATGGGAAATCTTGTATTCATTGAGATATCTACCAATTGGAATTGTTGGCTATCAATTTCTTGAAAGAATCAATTAAAGACTGGATGCTCAAATTCAAAGGCATTATTATTGAGAGTGATAACTTAAATGTCACCTTTCTCCAACAAGCAATGACTGACGGTTTCAAAGGTGAGGAAGAATTACATTTTCTCAATAACTTTAACTTTGTTCCATTCAAATGTATAGATAGAAACAATAACAAGCTAGCTGACATGTGTGCTAGCTTTGCTCTTATTTCAAACTTTGCTTGGGAAGACATTAGCTTAAATGAGATTCCTCCTTCATTTGTTAATCTTTTGAAGGAGGAATCTACTTTGTAGTTTTGCTAGTTTTCTATTGATTAATGCATTATTTTCTTTCTTTCAAAAAAAAAAAAAAAAAAAAAACCTTGATAACCACGAGAATAAGACCCAGCAGCATCATTAAAATAGAAAAACCCAACAGATCATCAGTTGACCACCTAGAAGGCCACATTGAACATCACAACCAGAGAACAATAAACACCATAAACTCATAGCTCGAAAGCTGAGGAAAAGCCAAAACCAAGGGAAGGAGAGCAACAAAAGGGATGCTTATCAAGTTAAAGCCATTGTAATCATCACTCAACCTCATAAGCCCAAAACCAAGCCAAAAGTAACCTGCTAATAAATAAAATATAAAACAAAGAACCCAAGCTTAAGAAAAAGGCACCTCACATAAGCCAGAAGAACAAAATTAAAATTGATTAACTCTTGACATAAGGTAAATAAATTTTATCCAATCTAACAATGCCTTTTAAAGGAATAGGAACATTGGCTTCCAAGAAATCATTAAAGAAATCAATCACATATCCAAAATGAGCTAACCAATTGTCACACACATTACCTTCCTTAAACATATGGGAAAAAGAGACATTAATAAAAGCAATCAATTATTTAATATCCCTAACATTATAAAAAACCTTAGAATTACAAATAGAATCAATACCTTCCAAAATGCATTGAATATTGTGAGTAGACTCTATGTAAATACCAATATTAGAAATGCGAAGAGACATACAAGTTCTTAACCCACCCATAAAGAATAGTACTAAGGAATGCTAGATGTAAATTACCATTCGAAAAAGGACCCAAAAATGCAAGAATAACATTACCATGGCAATCCCTAATGAGACCACCTCACCCCATGCTGTTAAAAACTTTAGCAACAGCAACATTTAACTTGAAGATACCCAAGGCAGGCTTAACACAAGAGATAAAGCGAGGTTGAGAAGAAAGAAAAGAAGCCTCCAACTTGAAACCTAAGTCAATAGCAACATCATAATAATTTTTGAAACTTTTGGTCGAAATCAACTTAATAGAAAACAAACTCAACAATTTTTCTTTCACATTCTTAATAACCCTCTAAGAGTCCATTCTAATGCCATTAAAAAGGGAATTATTCCCCTCCATCCAAATAAACCAAAAAATAAGAGAGGGGATAATATTTCTAATATGGCCCTTATAATTAACAAATCAAGAATTAAGAAGTGCATTAATAGACAAATTCACATTAAAAAAAAAATTAGAAAAGATCATCAAAATGACACCAAACTTTAAGCGCTAAAGGACCCGAAACAAAGACATGATGCATACTCTCCATGTGATAACAACATTGACATTTATATGGAAGAAAAAAACTTATTTTAATCAAGTTATCATCCGTAGGAATGAATCTAAGTAAAATTTTACAAATAAAAGTGGCAACAGTAAAAGGGACACTTCTATACCAGATCATCAAATAAATGTTTGAAACATCATTTTTTGTTCTAAAAGCATGCTAAGTATCTTTTAATCGGAAAACCCCATCATTAGACAAGTTCCATAATAAAATATCCTTAGACTCCAAATTTAAAGAAAGATTAAAAACTTTTTGAATAATACAGTCATGAATCACATTAGCAAGCTTATCATAATCCCAACAATTATCATTAATGAAAACAATTACCTTAACCACAATAGTAGAAGAAGAATTAATGAGAGAGTCAATGGATTGATTACCTAACCATTGATCCTGCCAAAAAAAAATTTTTCCACCTCCAAGACCCGAAGAAACATGAGGCTCAACATCCCACTTCACCTTGCTCAGCCTTTGCCAAACTTTAGAGTCACCATTATTAAAGGAACAAGTAGTAAGAGGCTTCCCCACACAGTATTTGGAAAACATAAAATTAGCCCACAAACACAACTTAGCAAGAAAAGTAAACCGTAATTTGAAAGAAAAGGCATGGGCCAAATCCACCATGCTCTTACAGCCCAGGCCCCCCTCCTTCAAAACTCCGCAACACTTGTCCCAAGAAGCCCAAGCAATTTTAATGTTGCTATAAGAACCTTTCCAAAAAATTAATTAAGGATCTTATCAATTCTTTAACACACCATTTCAGTGGGGAGAAAAACTTGGAAAGAGTAAACAGGGATAGAACAAAGAACACTTTTAATAAGGGTAAGCCTACCACCAAAGCTCAAGAAGTTAGAGTCCCAAGATAAGAGTTTAGTTTGCACAGAAGTAATTATATCATAAAATAGAAAGGATTTCTTTCTACCTTTAAAAAGAGGAATACCAAGATACTTAATAGGTTACTGGCCATGCATAAAACCAGTAAGTTGCTTAATAGCCATGATATGAGCATTAGGAAACTTTTTGGAAAAAATGAAACAACATTTTTGATTATTCAAAAATAGGCCACTAACAGTTTAAAAATTGTAAAAGAATTACAAAAGATTATTAATTTTATTACAAGAAGCATTCATAAAGATGATAAAATCATCATCAAAACATAAATGAGATATAGGAAACCCCCACCTCATCCTACAATAGAAAGTGGGGTGGTTTTCAATAAAGTTAGCAAGGCTTCTTCAAACATAATCAACCATAATAATGAAAAGAGCTAGATACATAGGGTCTCCCTGCCTTAAACCATGCGAAGATTTTGCCATTAATAATAATAGAGAAAAAAGATCCTTCAATACAATTTCTAATAAGATTAATGAAAATGAAGTTAAAATCAAAGAATTGCAGGATATTATAAATGAATTTCTAACTAATGTTATAATAAGCTTTAGAGATGCCAAGCTTGAAAATAATATTACCACCCCTCACATTACAATCCAAATCATGGAAGAATTCCTAGGCCAACAAAATATTATCAGTGATAGCACAGCCTTTAGCATAGCCCATTTAAAACAGTTAAAAAAATCTAAGGAAGAATAGTAGTTAAATGACTCATAAAAAAGTTTAGAAATTAGTTTACTAAAAATAGGTGCATAGACTAATAGCTTTATAATCATTCCTATTGCTAGCATCATTATTCTTAAAGATGAGAACAATAGAGGTAGTGTTACAAATCTGAATTTATGAATTATAATTTTGATGATTATAAATATTTTTTATACTGCTTTTTCTATGACTGCCTTGCCTACTAACCTTTCAGGTCCACAAGATAAAACAGCAAATCAAGCCAAATTAAGATTGGGTAGATTAGGACTGAGACAATCTGTAAGTGTACGTTAAGGGTCTTTTACATTACTTGAGACAAATATAATAAAGTGGGTTCTGATGCTAAGTAACCTTGTACACACACTTAGGGGGAAAAATTATGTCTGTTTAGAGTTTTCTATTTTTGATTATATCATCCGAGAAAATCCTAAATCATCCTGGATGATCAATTAAAAACATACACCCTAATTAGGGCATCCTAGTTAAGGAAAATATAATTAAGCAAATCGTTCTAGACGATATTAGCATCGTCTATGATGATAGGCTCAAATCAGAAAGAATCAGCTGCCAACACTTTTAGGCATATTTTATTTTTGGACATCATCCAAGATATCTTCCTGAATGATACATCACAATTATGCCGAAATTAGTCAGGTAATTATGGAAAGTAAGTAAGGTTTGACTTCTTGATCATATCATCTTAGACAATCACAATATCGTTCAGTTAAACAAACCTTTATTTCTTTCTGGATGACCAGGGAGATGTTCTGGACAATATATGATGTTTTGTACTAATCGTCTGGGATAATCCTAAATCATCCAGGAGGATTAGTTATTTTTTCCATCATCAAAACATGTAACCAGGGTGATGTTCTAGACGATATTTGAAATTTTGAACTAATCATCCAGGACGATCGTGAAATCATTCTGAACAATCAGTTATTTTTATCATCCAAATAGATAAAGTCTAGTCGACCAGAGTGATTGTATGGACGATACTCAATGATTCTGAACTAATTATACAGAATGAACTACTATCATCCTGGAAGATCAGAATAAACAAGTCCTTTAATCATCCAAACTCTCCCAAATTGTCCTGACTGATTGAGTTGAATTTGAGCTAATCGTAAAAGATGATCTTTGACGATTAATTACAAATTAGGGAAAATTTAAAGCCCTTCTATTTAAGATATCTTATTTACTCAAGAGGTGATATTTTCCTATTATTCTGACCTGAGAGAGCCAAGAGAGGAAGAGCAAGGGAGAGAGAGAGGATCTTGTGAGGGGGGGGGGGGGGGGGGGGGTCTGTGAGGGGTTTTTGAAATATTGCTCAAAGCAAAGATCCGAGTCATCTTCTCTGGTAGTCATCCCTAACTCCTTGAATCTTTGAGAGAGGTCTACTTTAGTAATTGATCGAGATTCTATGCCTGCTTCAGGAGGAAGCAAAAGGATTCAGATTCTCTACTTGCTTCATGAGGAAGCAAAAAGAGTTGGACTCTTTGCCTCACTAGGGTTTTTTGGAAAGGAGTTTTTGTACGGGCTTCTCTGCCTTGCTGTGGGAGAAAAAGGAGAGAAACTGAGTTTAGTGCATAAACTTTGGTGTGTTCTTTATTATTGCATTTTCCTTTATTATTTTTAAACTTTATTTTTTTATGGTGATTGTTTGGTTGTAATTGTGATTTTATTTGAGAAATTTTTAAAAACACCAATACACCCCCCTGTTGGTTAGCCTCGGGTTAGTTCATAAGGGCTTAACATCTCTAACAAAATTTCATGTTGAAAAAAAAAATTAGACAAAGCATGACTAGCAAAAAATACCAAAACATAGCATAAATATCATTCTTAAGAATACCCTAATCTTTTTGAAAAAAATTGGTAGTGAAGCCGTCCGAGCTAGCAATAGAGTCACCATTCATGTCAAAACAATATCCTTTAATTCATCTAAAGAGGGAGGTTTGGTAAGCAAATCATTATCCTCATTTGAGATGAGATTAGGAATAATAGCAGGGTTATCAATATTACAAGGGATAAAATCCTTATTAAGCCAATCCCAAAAATGTTGAATAGCCACCAAGGAAATTTCCTCAGCATTCTCAGTAATAGAATCATCCTCACATTTGATTTTATTAATGGAATTCTTAGCATGTTTCCTTTTAACCAAAGCAAGAAAATATTTTGTATTATTATCACCTTCCTCCAGATGTTTAGCTGCAACTTTCTATTTCCAAAAAGATTCCTCTGGAGCATGTAATTTAAAGAGATGCTCCTTAGCCTCTCTAAGTATAGAAAAATTAGCATCAGAAGGAGAGTTTTAACAAATAAGCTCAACATTGTTAACAACCTCTTCAGCACTTAAAACATTAGAAAATATAGTTTTGCAAACATTGTGATTCCACTAATTTAAAAGTTATTTAAGCCTTTTAGTTTTGAGCCAAAGTCTTTTCATGTCAATGACAGAATTATCAGGATGTAAATGGGCATCCCAATTATCTTGAACAACACTAAAAAAAGAATCATTCTGGAACCACATATTTTGAAAATAAAATTAAGGAAAAGAATTCACATGTCTAATGTTAATAGCAAGGAGAAAAGGAGAGTGATCAGAAAGAGTTCGACTAAGTTGCTCTACAGAAGTGTAACTAAAAGTGTTAAGCAAGTTATCACTAAATAAAATATGATCAAGACTTTGCAATAACTTCCCCAGTTCCAAGTAATTCGATTACTTGAAAAGCCAATATAAATGAGATTACAATCCATAATAATATTATTAAAATCTTCCATAGAATGCAAAATAAGAGAGGATCCCCCAATTCGCTTGGAAGGATTAGAGATGGTATTAAAGTCACCACCCACCAACCAAGGCAATCGAAAAATGCTATGAAAGTCATATAACGGCTCCCAATGTTTTTTTCTAGTCCCACGAGAAGAAGCAGCATAAATGAAAGAAACACAACAATTAAGACTTAAAACTTTAATATTACAATGCAAAACTTGAGTAAAATTACCAAGACTATTAACCGAACTAGATCTTTCCAAAATAACCAAATTTTATTGGCACATTTCGTTGTGGCATGCTTAAAACCCAAAAATCTAGCCGTATTAACTAAGTTAGAGACATTGACCAGAGGTTCAAGTAAAACAAGAATGGAAATATCATGGATATGACATAAATTCTTCACCTGCAAGAAAGAAGAAGAACACCCAATATCCCAAACATTCCGAATAATATATTTAAACATAAGAAACAAAGCTAACGACTAGTATATGAACATTTATTTTTACCCAATTGTAAAACAATGTCTTACTCTCTATGCCACGCTTACTTTGAGCTTTAATGAAAGTGGTATCATTGTCATCTTTGGCGAAACATTTAGCAAAAAATTCCAATTCATCAGTATCAGTAAAAGCATCACTATTAAAAAGAGGGGTAGAGGGTGACTTACTGTCATTATTCAAATCCTTTTCCTTACCCTTTAGAAGAAGCTCACCGTCTTCCAACAATTCTCCATCATCATTAGCATTACTGTTTAAGCAAAGTTCTACATTCTTTTTTTCCACCAAGGCCATTTCATTAGACCTAAAAATATTGATTGTAATATTTCTTTCATTTTCAAACACATTTCCCTTATCACAAATAATACATAGAGATGCATCAACATTAGAGATTTTGTTAGAATTCTACAAATAGTCTACAACTGGCAATTAAGAAATAACATTATTTAGAGGAATAGAGTCGAATAATCCTTGGTTCTCCAAGTTGTCATAGTCAGTGGGACAACTAGCCAAGGTACTAATAGCATTAATATGCACACATGGAGGAGCATCCACAATGGAAGGATCCGAAGAGATATGAGTGGGGGGAGGGTAAATGAGCACAGGAAAAGGAACATCACCCAAGTTGGAAATATTTCTTTCAATCACATTAGAAGGAAAATTTTCATTCTTAAGAAGAGCCCCATGATTTTGTTAAGATTGTTTGGGCACAGCTTTATCTTTACTAAGATAAGGATGAAACCTAAAACATTCATTGACACCATGGCCATGGATTTTACAGTGGGACCAAAAATAGGAAGATTTTCAAATTGGACTTTTTTGGAAATACCCATTCAGCTCAGAGTCTATCCAAACTTTACTTAGATGTTTCTTAGAAATATCAAGTTCCATAAGAACACGAGCCATGGAGGCACGAGAGATAGAAGTAGTGGATTGATCCATCTGTAAAGGTCTCCCAAAAATTGACGCCAGCCCAAACAAGATTTGCAAATGAAAAAATGAAGTCTCAAGTTAGGGAAAGAAATCCAAATAGATGCAATAAGCGATTCTTCCCACACATCAAAGTTTGACGTCCATTTGAGAAGACACATTTGAAAAGCTTGAATATAGTACGATCTTATTGAAAAGATATGGCTGTAATTAAGGTCATTGGTCAATTGGATTGCAATATGACGAGGATCTAGTAAACCCACATGAAAAGCACCTGAAAATTTCAAGCTTAAAATTTTCTTTCGAATAACATCCAAATTAGGCCTACACAACATAAATTTACCAACTAGTGTAAGCATAAATGGGCCTGTTAGCTGATAAACCATCGATTCATCAAACATAAGAGCCGTACAACCCTTGAATAAGGTGTGCACAAGGTTGAGCTTAGGCACAGAGGAAGAAGAGCCAAAAAAAACAACCTTGAAGGACCAAGAATGACCATCAAGGAAGGAAATATCGGGGGGTTAGATGACGATGGAGTCTTCATCTCCAGAAGTGAAAAACTGAAAGATATCCCAAAATGAAAGCGACAAAATACTCAAATAAAAACCACCGATTAAGAAAGTAAAATGGAATTCCAAACTAGATGGCCAGGGGGAGTGGAATCAAGATCTCAAAAAAAAGCCCTAAATCGCCCAAGAATCGCCCAAGGGAGAACAGAGCACAACGGTCGAAAGCTCAAAAAGATTTTGACTTCAGTTGACTTGAGTTTAAATGAGGTAATTTCAATAAATTGGATTGATATTAATATTTTAAATTTTATTTAAAATTATCTAAATTTAGATTAATTTATTTTATTTATTTATTATATATTATTATTATTTATAAGAATTTTAATTATTTATTTAACTCCTTTCTTATAGAATGAACTTGGTTTGGGTTTTAATTAATCATATCAATCTTAAATGTTTAGGTGATTGATATCATTGGCTAGAAATAACCCATGGATATATCACTATAAATAACCAATGGATCAATCACAAAAAATTTGCGATTAATTGGATTAATATTTAGTTTTACCTTAATTTATTTAATTAATAATTAATTAAAGTTTACTTCTAAGTTAATTTAAATTTAAATAAATTTGAATATTTATTTTAGTTTTAATTTAGAGTTGTTTGAATATTAATTTATATTTTTATAAGTTTTCTTTAATTAGTTATGATTTTGTTTTTAGAAACCCATTTAGGGGCCTACAAGTTAATATAAAAATAGTTTACAAGATCCTTGAAGGGAACCTTCAGCTCAATAATACTCAAATGAGATACAAAAAAGTCAAAAGAAAATCTATGAGCTGATGATTTCCTATACTAAAAATTACAAAATAACCTAGTAACATTTAAGGACTGCAGACGGCTGCACCTAAAAAAGGAAGAAAGTCATTGAGACTTTCAGCATAATCTTCCTAGAAAAAAATACCCATCTTATACACAAAATCCTCTATCCATTGAATCTGAAAGAGAAAAATACTAAAAAAATAAACAATGCATAACAAGATATAGAAAATATTATAAAATATCGGGAATTGAAACCATAGGATGCCAACAATTTTGTTGAAAGCTTTCTAGAACTTATCATATCCATAGATCAAAAAATACTTAGACATGTTGCAGTCATTAGAAAAAGGTAATAGAACAACATTGGAGCAGTGATAAATGTAATAAATAGACATATCAAAAAGCATACACACATTAAGATGAAAGTAAGAGAGATCCGACAATAAAAAATGCCCTGAATGCCACTATCTGTGCTAGAAAATGGAATGCCCTAGAACATGTAATAATAAAATATCTAGAGATTGAATAATTCCAGAGCATGCTATTTCTTGGAATAGATACTAGTCATTTACATTATTCCCTTTCAACCTATACACATTGTGACCAAAAGAACCAAACAAATTAGAAATGAGTCTAGTCCAGTGGCACTTCTACTTAAAAAAGAGAAATTAGAAAGTATGGACAAAAATAACAAACGACCAGGACCACCCCTAATAAATAATAAGATACTTGGCCACCTTGCAGTGGTAACAACCCATTTCCATTTGTAAAGAAAAAAGAAGGTCAATAACAAATGCGCCTCCCCCCCCCCCCCCCCCCCCCCCCCCCCCCCTCTCTAAATAGGTGGAAGTAAATCTAATCAACCAACAAAGTGGCTCAACAACAATATCATTAATTAAAAATAAGAATTGAATAAAAAATAAAATTAAAAAAGCTAGAATGAGTAAATTGATAAGACAATAAGAACAACAAACACCACAAATAAATAAACTGGCAAAGACCCAAAAGGAAGATGCTAAGAAACCCTTACATAAGGTATGCCCATATGATCAAGCCTAACTAAATCCAAAAGCATGGGAGGAAGAGAGGACCCCATATACTCCATGAAATCAAATAGGTTACAACCCAAATCAGCTAAAATACTAGCAGCAGCATTCCCTTCCCTATATATGTGAGTAGTAAAAATGTTGATAAGAGACAACCATTGTTTAATCTCTCTAATGGTATAGTAATAAGAAGGATTAGAAATGAAATTATTAGTAATATAATGAATCACAAGCATAACATTAGTTTCAATTCAAATATTAGTAATCCCAAGAGAAATGCATAATTGTAACCCATACTTTAAAGACTGAATTTCAGCCATAATAACAGTGTTGGCATCAGAGGGACCTATAAAAGCTATAATAATATGGCCATTGATATCAAAGATGAGACCACTAGAAGCTGCTTTTGTACTTTTAAACACACCATCAGTATTAGCTTTGTAGCAACCCATACCAGGTTTAATCCATTTAACCAAAATGTCTTTAGAAGAATGACTGTTTGTTGGACCCTTAATACTAAAATGTTCAACAATTTCATAGAAGCTATCAAAATAATCCAAATTGATCAACTTAGCCAAATATAATTATCTCACTTTATCCTTAATCTTGAGGATAATGATTGAGGCTTTCATAGTAATGTTGTCAAGCTTCGCTTCATTCCTACTTTTCTAGAGGTACCAACAAAGAATGACATGTAACTTATTAAGAATATGCCTCTTAGAAGAAACCATCCAATCATGCATAATATTATTATTGTTAGTATAGGCCTTACAAAATTGAGAAGTAAAAACACTATCAAAATATAACCTAATTTTGAAAGAAATAGCGCCATTAACAAAACGATGATCTAAATTTTCAATATGATAACAACATTGGCATTTGGAAAAAATATAAAATACTTTTTTCATCAAGATAGTATCAACAAGTATATAATTATTGAGAATTCTTCACACTAATATAGAATAAGAAGCCATAATACTTTTTTGCCAAATAGAAGAGAAAATCGTAGACTTAGGTTGCAAATTCCTAATAGAATGCGCAACCATTTTGAACATAAAGTTTCCATCATTATATTTATTAAAAAAATAAAATCTTTATGATTAAGTTGTAAAGGCACTTTGAGAATGAGATTAATGACAAAGTCAGGCACCATTTTAATAAAATAATTCATATTCAAGGCCCCCTCTTGAATAATTTGAGCCCCTTTACAAGCACTATTAGTATGAGTTTTGAGAAAATTATCTACATAAAAGATCCCAAACCAATTGTCTTACCAAAAAAAGTTGTCCCCGCACCATAACACTAATTGAATGAAATTTTCAGCCTCCCATTTAATAGAACAAAGCCTTTTCCAAATAAAAGAATGCCCTTTTTTGAAAAATAAAATAAAAGGATGCTTAACAACATAATATTTAGAAATCATAAATATTGACCAAAGGCTTTTTTTAGACTTTAAGTTGAACCAAAGTTTATATAAAAATCCAAGAGCCATGTCACTCAAGTACTTAAAACCCAACTTACCTTCATCATGGACACCACAACATCTATCCCAGGAAGACTATTAAATAGTAGATTTACCTAATTATTTAAAAAAATTTTAATTACCTAATTAATTAATTATGAATTTTAACCCCAAAAAAAGTTGATTTTAGGTTTTGTTTTTTAAATAACCTATTGAACTTTAATTAAAGAAAAATTAAATACTTAGGTTCATCTTTTCATGAATGATCTATGTTTGAGTTTCATCCATATTGGATGTCAAGGGAATTTCCTAGATCATTTCTAAATTCACTAGACCATACCATAAGTTATTTTTCCTTAGTGTCTTTGGTGTTGAAATAGATTTACAATTCATTTTATCTAATTAATTCATGAATGTAAACATAACACAAAAAAATTTGTGATCTAACTCTATATAGATTGGGTGAAAAATTTTCCAAACATTTAAGTCAAATAATGACCTATGTGTTTTAAAATTCAATAATAGAGCATAGGGGTATCAAAATTTCCATGGAAAATTGGGAGATATAAGGAAATCCTTTAACTTACCATGTCTAAATTTGAGCACAAGTTGACTCATGGTTTGGGAGAAATTATTAAAAAATAGAAAATATTTAAGTTTATGGTCATGGGCTCTATCCATAGGTCTTATAACTCTAAGTTTTTTTGTTTCAAAAATATAGAGGAGATCATCCTGTTTCCATGGAGACTGTGATCATGAAAATTGATCGAGGAGTGGAGCCAAGATGATTTTTCAGAGTTTGAGCAATTTTCAAAATAACTAATTAAACATCTGGCAGTGAATGATGACTCAACCTCATACCTAAGTGAGATAATACACAATGGGTCTATTTGTAAGGTGATGGTCAAGCCCCTAATCTGGCATGGCATAAATGATACTTATATGATTGTGTGTAGTTTGAGGGATGTGGTCAGAAGAGTAGGTTGTTCGATGGAGGCCAAACTTGTAGTTTGGATGAGAAAATGAACCAACATGATAACAATTGATTAGATATAATAGAGGAAAGTCAATGGTTGTCATTTCATCTTCAATATGATAATTACCAAAACCCTAGTTTGGAAGAAGCATTAAAACTTAATGTAAAGTTAACCAAATGATTTGAAAATTTAAATAGAGCTTTCACATAATCATCTGAAGAGTGGTGAATAGTTTTTAGGCTATATAATGTATTGCCGGGAAATCTATTTAAGCTATAATGTATAAAAATAGGGTTCATGATTTACCTAAGTAGAAATGGTCTTAAAGGTTGCTTTTGGTCTAGTTTTCTTACTTGATGTCTAAGGAATAAGTTTGTAAAAGAAGCAAATATTAGAGTAATAGGGAAAAATTTTGGTAAGCTGGATGAACATTAGCTAAATTAGCTCCTCCTATCATCGGTGACAAGCTCCGAATAATTGGAAATCTCTAAAGAAATATATAAGAGAATAAGGGAAAAATATAGAGGTGAGACTAAGGGAAGCCCAAGTGAAATCTCTTAAGTTATAGGGAAGTACTGGGTGTGGAGCATTGTTGGAATTAGGTATTTTTCATACTTTGGCTCAATTCAAACCCTAAGATTTACTTTGATGGCTAGGATGCATCAGAGCTAATCCTTGGATGTTTGTCGTGTGTCCCAGTTGGTTAGGAACTAGGGTTGTGGGCTAAAAAAGTTGAAAAAGACTCTTTGGATCTTTCAATAACAGGGACCACTATGCTATTTTTGGCTAAAATAAAGGTTCAAGCTAGGTTAGGAGCTATTTAAACATTAATCATAATTAAATTAAGTGGTTTAAAATGGTTAGCTAGGCATTCATGAGCCATTTCATATAGGTTTGACTAATTTAAATCATTTGAGTTTTATTGACCTTTTTGACCAATAAATAGGTCAAAGATAGCTAGGATAAATCATGGAGGGTCCCTAGAGGCTATTTAGGTTGAATGCATGAGCCTTGATGCATTAGATTTGGAGTTTGAGTTTGGAAATTGATTTTGAATATGTTTTGGCCATTTTGACTGAGTTATCCAAGTAACATTTGTCAAAGGAGGTTTCCAATATTCTCTGCTCATAAAAAAATATGAGAATGTTTAGATTTGAGGGTTTAAGGAGTATTAATATCTAATCCAACCTGAACTTGAACAAAAAAATTTTGAGATTGGGGTTTGTGTTTGGGTTCAACATTCTAAACCATTTTAAAAATTAGGTCATATTCGGGTTGACCGAAATATGTAGATCCCAGGCCAACCGCATGTATTACATTCCTTCTCCTGCCCACATCCTTCATTCTAGCTATGCTCGATTTGGTGCCTGCCTCACACCTATGACTTGCCTAGTGCGACACCGTACCTTACGCACAACCCCATGGCCTTGTACTCAAACCCCCATGCACTGTTGCCCACTTCATACATCACACTAGTGGACAACCCATCATCTACACATAACCCAACTCCACATGCGAACCCAGTTCCCTACCTGAAATGCTACTCTCTTGCTCTACACCTAGGTTAACGTGTCATGTTAGGTCAACTTGGGTTTAGGAGGGTAAGGTATTAATTCAAATTTTTGACTCACTTCCAAAATTGGGTCAGGTTCAAGTCGGATTAAATAATGATAGGTCATTTTTAGGTTGGACCCGAACCAACCTGAAAATGCATTTTGAAACCCCTAGATGGGATAAATTTTAATTATTTAAATTTGGATATTTGTCCAAAAGTAGTCATGTTTGACCAATTTTAGGCAAAATTGACCATGTCAATTATTGATTGGGACATATTGACTAAATATATTCAATGCATACGAAGAAGATTTAAAGTAATTTGATGAAGTTCATAGGAGAATTGAAGTTGTAATTGATTGATACTAGAGTTTGATCAATTGAGATAACTTGAGCTTGCTTAACTGAGTCAACTAGGTCAAGGATTGACTCAATCACAAGCTTGATGCACCAATGTTGATAGATTGATATGTGAAACTCTAAATAATGTGATTTGAATATTGATTGAAGTCAAGGAGCCAGTTGATTGTAGAGAGCCATGAATTCAACATGTTGATTATGATTTACGATTTTGATGTTTAATTAATCTCTAATATAAATGAGGTCAACAAGGTCAATTTTAGAAATCACCACCTAGTCCTAAAGTGATGGGAAGGGTTTCAAAAATGTTAAAAATTTTGACAATCCTTTGAAAATGTATAACCTTTAATTGAATGGATGTTCATTTAGCTAGTTCTTAAAACATAAAGAATCTCAAAGTTATGGGTCATGAACCTCCCTATAAATAAAAAATTTGGTAGGCAGGGTTTGAAATCTTTAAAATCTTCAAATCAATATCTAAACTCTTTTCAAATAAAAAATCCTCAAAAAAATAAAAAAAAAGTTCTCCCAAAATATCCAAATTCTTCCCAAAATTTAAAATATCTTGAATCAAACTTCAAAATTTAATCTTTAATTTAAAATGTTCCTAATCAAAATGCCCCCTTATCTTGACATCATATTGTCATTATGATTCATTATAACTTTATGTGATGTTAGGACTGGGTCCATAAATTCAAATGATTCAATTTATTGAATTAAAACATTCTTTTAAAAGGTAACAATCATGGAATCTAATTTATAAATATTTTCTATTCCAAGAAGAATGTTGGAAAGAGTACGCTAAAGTATATTCTTCTTATGTTTCTAGGAAAATTAATAAGTAAATGATGGATGAAGTAAGGGTAATGTTTGAACGACAATCAAGAAGAGGTTTTTGAGTTTGATCTTAAACTATATGATTTTTTAAAGTATATATTAGCTAATGTTTATATGGTTCAGACTCATGGATAATTATAAAAGTTTAAGTCATTCAAGACTGATCTTTTGTTTGCTATGATTGAAGAAAAAAGAAAACAAAATTTTACAAATTTCGTATTGCATCTGCTACTAAAAAAGGATGATCATATTTTGAGGATGGAGGAGATGATGGTTGTCATGTCCTCTTTACAGTCTTAGTTATCTCAACCATAGTGAGAATAGGTCAAGTGTGCTCCACACGAGTCTATTCATATGGTAGATAATAAAATGAAAATTTTAGTTTATGATGAAGCCAATACTCAATATAAGAAGGGATCAGAAAAAAAAATACAATTAAAAAAGGACTTAAAATTATTTGTTAAGTAGCATGTGAAGTATACTTTAGCACTATCCCAAGAAACTTCATCTATTTCCAAGGATAGGATTTATCTTATGGAATACAATATGGTTTAGTAACCCAAGGAATTTGTACTACCTTCTTTTGATATTCAAAAGTGCTAGGAACTTGCGACAACATCATGCACACTTTAGAGGCTGTTATTACATGATAGGGACAATGATGCAATATTGTTTAGAGAATTTGCCACTAGTGTTTTAGGGGTTAATTTTGATTGTTATGAGGATCTCCAAAATGGTTTAGTGTAAAATTTTGTTGAATTAGAGAATTTGTTTATTAAGAGATTATTTGGAGTACTGTATCAAATGATTGTTGGGGATGTGAGAGTAGAGAAATAGAAATCAAGTGAATCCTTAGTGGATTACATTATAAGAAGACAAAACTTAACATGAAATGTGAATCACATTTATAAGAGTAGCATTTAATTTAAATCTTAATGAATAAGATTCAAAACTGATAGAATTTCTCCTTAAGTGGTTCACTATCAAGACGTTAAAAAATCTATTAATTAAAGCTTCTAGTCTTAAAAAAAAAACTTTCCTAATTAACATTCTTATAAGATTAGCTAGTAGCATATTTTATGATGTTAAAACTCTAGAATGGCTTGGAAAATAAATTTGGTCTAATTTTAGTAGTTGATCAGGAGAATTTCCTATACATGTTCATGTTGATACCACTTTATCTATGTAGTAGTAGCAATTTCAACTTTCACAATAATTTCATTATCAATAGTGATAGGTTCTATCTCAAGAAGAAAGGAAGGAATATCGAGATAGTTTCTTGCAAAAAATAATATGACATATTCATTTGAAATGGAAGTATCTTAAAAATATTTAAGAATCTCTTGAATAATGAATACTTCAAACTTACTATATCTAAATGTTAAGATATTTGGATAAACTAGCTCAGCCTAATGTTTTTTGTATCATTAGATAATTAGTCAAAAGCTTGAGAACAACTTCACTTTTAAGGATTGGTTGGAGAAAACATAAAAGTTTGAATAATTGGGATTCCTATAGAGTATTTGTCATATTTTGAAGGATCTATCAAATGTATTTCTAGTGAGCATTATATTCCTCAAATATTTTTTTTTTTATTTCTAGGATGGATGGGACATTGTCTTTCCTCATTCATCAAAGAACTTTCTTAAAAAAATCTATCAATTTTCCTAGTAGGTGTCTAAGGACTAATGGAAACATATCCAAGTTGACCTGCCAATGTTGTAGGATAACTTGGGGATAACTTCATCTTGAAAGCCCAAGGAAGCCCAAACGAAAATAGTCCAACAGTTTAATAGGAGTAAATTAATAATAAAATAAGGAAAGAAAGGATTATATTCATTGCAAATGGGGGAGTGAACCCCTTCTTGTTTCTTACTCTGTATGACTTTTATTTTGTTCTTTTAGGTAGAAAAGATCAATAAAGAAGGATTATTTGTATGCCTTATCTATTTTTGGTGAGAATGAAGAAATAACTTAACTAATAACTATAATTATTCATAAACTCAAATTTATAGTTATAACGAACATAAAGAGTCTACAAATAGGTTTTCATATGGATGACCTTATTTTTAAATTTTAGGGTTTGCCTTTTAGCATAGAAGTTAATTTGTTAGATTCTTATTGTTCCGTAGAAGATAAGCTGAGAACCATCAAAGCTTAGGTTGACATCACTTCACAATCTTTTTCCAAAAAGATTATGGAAGTTAATATTCATAGTGGTAGTTTCCAACTATCTTAGATGGCTCTCAAGAATAAAGAGAAGCAAGTCATCGTTAATCCTAAATCAACACTCCCATCATAGTTTATACCTCTTCATAATACAACTAGTGTTGGTATTTCCAAGGTTGACTAGAATAATATTTTTCATCTCATGAAGCAACCTACCAGACTAAGCATAAACATTGCCTTAAGAGAAGCCTTAGTCAAGGCTTTTCTTGATTCAAAGAATTGCATGGCTCAGTTATTAACACTGCCTATCGATGAGGCTCTTTATTTTAAGGAGGTTCAAGGAGTGATATTTGCTAACAAGGATGTATTCTTGGGCACTCTCGATAATAACCATCCACTTTACATCTTCATGAATATGGAAAACTTCAAACTTTCTCTAGTTCTTGTTGATTTGGGTGCCTTAATCAACATTTTTACCCTTAGAAATCTTGCTTACTTGAAGGTGTATACTCACTGACTACAATATGACAAGTTGATGTTGTGAGGCTTTAACAAGAAAGGTGTGATGACCATTAGATCAGTCATTTTTCTACTAGAAATCAGGGTGATTGAAGAAAAGTTTCATATAATTGACTTCAAAACATCCTTAAATGTCCATCTTGGTAGACCTAGGATACTTGAATATTGGATGGTTACATCTTCTTCTGATTCGTACTTTAAATATATTTAGAATGGTATCAAACATTATATTAAGGGGGATTTACAATCTTTGTTGAATCATGAGGCTAGAATCTTTTAAGATGCAACAAAATACCTACCTTAGAAATAAGAGGTCTTCTCCAAAGATCTAAATATATCAAAAATGAATGTAAAAAAAAAAGAAAAAAAAAAGGAAAATGAGAAAGAAAAAGAAGATTTTCCTAACCTTGAACATGTAGTTCATCAACCTCCTATCTCTCTTGTACAATAGGGTGGTAGGATGGCCTAGCGAGTTCTTGGATGATGCAAAGGATGGAAAATGAAATATGATAAGAATATTAAATTGGAATAATGAAAAAAAAGTAAACACTTGCAATAGATATCAATTTGTAGTCTAGTTCATCGTATGAATCATATATTTCATGAACAATAAATAGGTTGAAAAACATTGAACATTAAATTCAATCATTCATATTTCTCTTAAGCAAGAAAGCAATGAGGAGTTTCTTGCCGTGTAAAGACTTAAGGAGTTACAAAACTTTTATTTCTATTTCAATAGTCTAAGGACATTGTAGCTATGTTGGTTAATAATGTTGCTCCCAGTCTAAATGAGGATGACTATGAGATCTAAATTTTTCTCTTCTTTATATTTGAGCTCAATATTTGATATAAAGCTTGAAGATACTTCTTTGAATAAAATAATATAACTGATCTTTTTTTATTAGCTTCTAGCCGGTGTAAAAATTTAATTAAGAAAATTTTAATATCATCTGCTTATAGCAAGGGAATACATCAATAATTTGAATACCGATGGAATACAAAATATATAAAACCAAAATAAAAACTGGGTGTTGGCCTTCATTACGTTAATTTAATAGATGATCATAAATATTGCTTAGTTATTTTTAATAAGAAAGAGTTCCACGGATTGTCTATAAAAATATTAATAATAAGTTTTGCTTAGAGGCTTCAAATAATGTACATGACTCTAAGGTTAGGGATGCACTCCCCGACCACCCCCTTATACACGCATAGAAAAACTTGAAAAGAAAAATTCAACCAAATATTGACGATTTAAATGAAATTAATCACTGTTGTTAATGCTGTGAGTTATTTTATTGTCTTTAATACTTTTTGTTGTAATAACTCCCCTGGTATGTTAATCAAATGGAAAGGTTGTTGAATAATTATTGGCATTCTCCTCCACCCGATTGGATAAAAGCCAATATAGATGCTTCGATCACTGCTTCCTATAAGGTTGGAATCGGTGGTGTGTTTCGTGATCATAAGGGGAGGTTTTTTATGGCTTTCGGTCAAAAATGGATTCATTGGATATTGCTTCTATGGAACTTCAAGCAATGTTTTCAATAAAGGATGTGATTAAAGAATGGATGTATGACTACAAGGGCTTGAATTGAAGGTGACAACAAGAATGTTATTAACTTCGCTCAAGGAATGTTGAGGAAAGGTAGCAAGGAAATGGAAGATCCTTCATTTTTCAAAGATTTCAATTTTGTTGTCTTTAACTGTGTGAGAAGGGAATGCAATAAAATAGCGGGTCTTTGTGCTAACTATGCTAGTATAAGTTCTTTTGTTTGGGATGATTTAACCATGAATAAGATTCATCCTCCTTTTCTTAACATGATTAAGGAGGAATCAAGTACTTTTAGGATGTAATTTCTTTTTATTATTAATGAAGCATTTTATGATTTTATTCAAAAAAAAAATGAAATTAATCACGGTAGTGAAGAAAAAAGCCCTTTTAACTTTCATAAGTTTTTTTATTGAATAGAGATAAAGATAATGACTTGGTTAAGATTTTTTATTGTTTAAGGATTAATTTGCTTAGAGTTATAATGACATGTCTTGATTATCTCCACACATAACAAACCACAAACTCCAAAATCCACCTAATCTAGTTTCTATGAAAAAAAAAACCCTTGGTGCATGTGTATGAGCATTAAATAAAGAATAATATTTAAAGTAAAAAAGCTGACCTACATAGGATTTATTTAAGAAATAAAAAACCCTGCTTAGTTAGCTAGATTAGTTTAGGCTAAAAAAAAAATCATCAAATTTGTGAATGCATTGACTATAGAAATTTAAATAAGGCTTATCCCAAAGATAAGTTTCCATTGCTTATATTAGATGTTTTCACGGGTATAGACTCTTCAAATGAAATTTTATCCTTCTTCATCAAGTTAGCTCATGATGATAAGAAATTTATGGTGTTTAGATCTCCTATATATGTTTATTTTTTTAATGTCATGCCCTTCAGACTTAAGAACACTGGCGCAATATATCAACAGGCTTTGACAAGAATATTTTATGAACTAAAGGGGAGACCATCTCTATAAGTTGAGAATTATTTTTAGTAATTATATATGTTTATTGGGGACACCATATCCTATATATGTTTATTTTTTTAATGTCATGCCCTTCATTTTTGCCTATCTTAGTTTTAATAATATGAAATTTTTAAGAATTTTATTAAAACTATAAACTTTAGAGAAAAAAAGAGTGTAACTTCATATATATCAAACTATCATTATTTAACTTTATGTATATTATAAAAATAAGTATTATAGATATTTTTGCATTTTCTTAAAAAAAAATGGTGGGAAGCTATAATGTGATATCTTTTAGTGAATTTGAAAATGATTCTAAACTTAGAAATCTTGCTGTAGAATATTCAAAGGTTTAAACAAGTGTTCTGAGTAATACCTAGTAATTTGATGAAATTCTAAAATTCATGTGATTTTGCCCAATTATTAAATTTGTTGACTACAAATATAACATTTCATGAATTTTTGCATTTTGATTATTTTTTTTTCTTTTATTGAATTGAAATTATATATATAATTACATGCTTGAAATATGTGATTTTTAGGTGTTCTATTATTGGAGAAAGATCTATTTGATGAATGCACTAGGAACTATAAGGGCTTAAAATTTTAAATGTATAATGTGCTTAGCATTTGGGAATCATAATGGACTATTTTATAATAAGATAGCATAAGGAGTCAAAAGGGAAAAAATTCTTATATATACTTTTGTTGGGAGGTATAAGGGCCTCAGAAAAATCTGCAACTTTCTACTCTGATATATGAAGTGCTTAGTTATTTACATTTTATGCATGGTTAATTTATCTTCAGTTATTTGTAGCATTAATATGTACAGTATGTTAGGTTGTTATAAACTTCTTTTAATTCATTTAAATTTATATAGGGTTAATTATTAAGAATTTAGATTGATTGGTATCACCTATGCTATGGTGGCCCACATCTATTCTGTATTTTATTTTTGGTTAAGGAGCTAGTTGATTAGCTGAGGTTACAGGTTTTGATTCTCTAAGTGGCGAAGGTATTTTTTAGTTTATAGATTTTGCTCAGTCATATTTATTTTGTACTCTACTCTGTCTTTATGTATTATATTATAAATATTTTGTTGTAGATATACAAGAGTTTGTGTTCGCATGGCACTAAATAAATAATTCCCAATGGTTATTTGGGTGGAAGGATCATATGGATGATTTTTTTTCAAAAAGTTGAATTTGAAAAACATTTCTACATTTTGTTTTAAATGTGGGAAAATTTGACATCTTATTAATGATTGTAATCTCATGTGATGCGGGCGCTGTCAGGTCTGATGCGGAAGTTAGATTTGTTGATAAGTGAATGTTAGATGATGTGACCAATGGGTCTTCTTATGGCCCCTTGGAGCATGTTAATAATGGGAGGAGGAAGTTTTATTCTATTAATAATAGAGGGAACCATAAGAAGTTTGTTACTTTTAAATATGCAAATCAGTTGAAAGCTGGACCTATTTATGTAAGAAAATTTCAATCAGTAAACAAATTATCACAGGCCTCAGAATCAGAGGGTACTGATAAAGCCAATTCAAAAATTGTTGAAGTTGTTAATCTAAATCTGTGTAATAGCTAAAAAAAGAATATGGTATTGTTGATTCTGAGGATTTGGTTGGTAATGTAGAACTTAAGCTAAAGGAGGATGTTCCTAATATGATGTCCCTTCAATGAAGACTATTTCTAATATTGAAGCATCTGGTAAGTTTACTAACTTTATTAATTCTGAATTACTAATAGATTTTAATATGTTCAAAATCAGTGAATCTTTTTATGATGAAGAGAAGGCTAAGGGTAATTAAAACTTAACTGAGTCGATGGTTGAAGATATAGAAGATGGAGAATATATTGATGAAAATAAGAAGATTAATGAATCACGTACAAGTCTGGTTGATGAAAGTTCTAGAGTGGTGAAATTTAAACTTCAAAAAGAACTTAGATCATTGGGAAAAGTTAATATCCTTTAATGCAATAAGAAAGGTGATATGTTGAATAGAGGTAGGAGTGCAAGTAATCCCAATTCTAATCTTAAATGTCATTTATAGCTTTTTGGATTTGTAGGGGGCTAGGAAGAGTGAAGCCTATCGATATTTCAAGAAGTTTTTGAATGACTTTGATATTTTTTTGTTGGGCTTGTTGAAACTAAGATTTGTTTTAATGATAGATTTGAGTTCAATAGATTAAACGATCGTAGTTGGGACTTCTTCCTTTTTACTACGGATATTTTTTTTTTAGTGGTATTATGGTTTGTTGGAGGATCAATATTGCTTTTTTCTCTATTTTAGAAGCTTCTTCTGAAGTAGTTGTTGGAGAGCTTAGTATTCTTAATAAAGGTGTGTGGTTGGTTTATACGCTTTATGGTAGTAAAGATATTTATAAGAGGAGAATCTTGTGGAATAGTCTGAAAATGCTTTTGGGTAAAAAGCTTCCTTATATTATAGGGGAAGACTTTAATTGTATTTTGTCTGAAGAAGAGAAAAGAGGAGGAAAAAAGTTTGTCCTCTTTTAAGGACCTCAGGATATGAATATGGTCATGAACAAATGTGATTTCCATGATGTTGGGGTGATTGGTCAAAAATTTACTTGGTGTAAGAATAAAAGAGGTGGAGCTCGTATTCTAGAAAGGTTAGATCGATGCCTTTTGAATTCTGCTACTTTAGAAGCTATCCAATTGGCGGTTGTTCGACATCTTCCTAGAGTAGCGACAAATCACCGTCCTATCTTGATTAAAATCTTGTCTTCCGGTTTTCAGAAAAGCAGATAGTTTAGGTTCGAAGATGTTTGAGCATCCTATCGTAGGAGAAAAAAAGTTTGAGGAGATGTTGTTCACTCTCTAATCAAAAATTTAAAAGGGTATTGAAGGCCTTATTTTTTTTGGAGTTAATCTAAACATATAAACCTTAATGTTTTGAAGGATCGTCTACAAAAAAAAATAGAATTACAAGAAGTGGAAGTTGATTGTGGTGGTCTTTCTAAAGATAAACTTTTTTTGCTGAAATCGAAGGTGCATGAGCTCAACTCTACTCTTGGGCGGCTTAATACCTGGTGGAGGCGAAGGGTGAAAGTGAAGTTGATAGAAGAAGGAGTCACCAACTCAAAGTTTTATCATGTGTATGCATCGGCTAGGCATAATGGAAACTGTATTAATCAAATTAAAGATAATAATAGATTGTTGATTGAAGAACAAAATAAGGTCGAAAAATTTTCTATGAGTTCTTTAGAGGCAAGTGGAAAGAAAGGAATGTGTATTAAGGGGTTGGATGTCCCCTTCTCATATGTTGGATGATGTTGACAAAAAGTTTTTGATAGTTGATTTCTCTAAAGATGATCTAGAATAAGTTGTTGGTTAGTTGGAAGCTAATATTTCACCAGGTATTGATGGAGTTTCTTACTCTTTTATTAAATGTTATTGGTTTAACATTGAAGAAGATGTTTGGAATCAATCAATTCATTTTTTACTATTAAAAAATGTATACTGAGTGGAAGGAAACTATTGTGGTGCTGATCCCTAAGGTGAAAATTCCCTTTACTACTTCCAATTATAAACCAATTAGCCTGTATTTTTCTATTTACAAGATAGTGGCAAGGATGTTCTTAAATATGTTAAATTGTTTCATTCCTAATATTATTTTCAGAAGATCAGTCTGCTTTTATTAAAGATCTTTCTTTATCTGAGTATATTTTACTTGCCCAAGAGTTATTTAATAAGTCTAGATATTCTAAATATAAGAAAGGGCAAATGGCAATCAAAATTGATATAGAATAGGCTTATGATAGTATGGGCTAGTCTACTAAAGAAACTTTAATATAATTTTGGTTTCCCACTAAAATTCTCTAATCTATTACTTTAGTGTCCAGTAGATCAAAAATTTTCTATTTTGATAAATGGCAACAACTCTAAATGGATTGAGGCTAAAAGTGGGTTTAGACAAGGTTGTCCCTTGTCTCCTTGTATTTTCATATTGTGCTCTCAATTTCTATTTGATGCTTTTTCTCAAAGAGGGAGAAGTATTAAAGTGGCTCTAAATGCAGAAAAAATTTCCCACTTACTTTATGCAAATGACATTATAATTTTTTCAAAGGCCAAGCATAGGTGCGTGAAGAAAGTGAGTAAGATTCTAAAAGACTACATCAAATGGTCTAGTCAGAAGGTTAATATTATGAAATCTTCAATTTTTTTTGGAAAATTTTTTAAAAGGAGAAAAATTAATGTTCATTCAAGACTCTTAGGATTCAAGGTTATTAAAGAAATGATTTATCTTGGTGTCAACATTGCATTAAGTAGATTGGTTTTCTCATATTTCCAAAACGTGTTGGAGAAAGCATTAAATAGATTGAATGTATGGGGTAACCGATTTATTTCTCTTGCAGGAAAGTTAGTTATTGTTAAATCAGCATTTCTTTCTCTTCCTACCTTTTTATTTACTCACACATTAGTCCGTATGGGAGAATTGAATGATGTGGATAGAATGTGTAAGGATTTTTTATGGCACAAGCAGGAAGGAAGTAAAGGGCTCCATTATGTTGGTGGGATGTTTTATGTAAATAAAAAAGAATGGGTGGTCAAGGTGTACAATTTGCTACTGTAAAAGTTGGTCCTTTAAGGGTTAAATTTGCTTAGAACTTTATTACAAAGCCTTTTTGTCTTCTTAATAGGTCATTGATGTCTATGTATGGAAATGATATTTAGAATAATGAAATAAAGAGCTATTTCTCTCCTACTTGGAAGATCATTTTGAATGGAGCTAAATTTCTTCACCCAATAGTTAGATAGAAGGTCTCTACTTGTCTTGATATCAATACCATAAAGGATGTGTGGATTTTTTATAAGAGTATCGATAAGTGGACTACATTTGTTGCAGAAATAAGGGAAGACACTAAATTTCTTATGGGTTTTATACAATATAGCGAATGGGATGAGTCCCATTTGAAGCAGTTCTTTGGAAAATAGTTGGTTGAGGTAATCATGTATGTTCTTATCCATTTAGATTTTTGGAAAGATCAATTGGAGATGGTATATATGTGTTCAAGGAAATTAATTTATGCACTAGTTTTAGAGAAATTATGGGGAAGTGGCACTGAAGACAGACATTGGATATGGATGAAGAGTCTCAAACTAAGGCCCCGTGTTGAGCTGTTTTGGTGACGGTTAAACATCAATGCAATCCCCTCAAATGATTTTTTGATGTATAGGAAACTATCGGACTTGAATTGATGTTCTAGAGGTTGTAAATGATCTAAAAATTCTGAACATATTTCAGTCAAATGTGTGAATTTCTCTCAAGTGTTTTTTTCTTCTCAAAAAATGGGGATTTCATGTTCTGGTTTTTACTTCTCTTGAGGAATGTTATCTGGTCTTCGAAGCTTTAGAAAAATATAATCCGTTTATACGGAACTTGTATTATTCTGCTATTTTTTTCTCTTAGAAAAACGTAAATAAGATCAAACATGGTGGAATAGAGGATAGTGCGGCAGTTATAATAGAAAGTTCTATTAGCTTTATTGCTTCTTCTTTTAGCTTTTCTAATTTTGGAAAACTGGGATACAAAGTAGCTGTTGCTGCTGTCTTCTTCTTCGTGGAATCCACTTCCTTCTAAATGGATTAAGCTCATTATTTATGCTTCTTCAGTGAGTACCTATAAAGATGGTATAGGTGGTGTGCTCAGAGATCAGAGAGGAAGATTTTAGCGTGATTTTTGTTTTAGTAGTCTGCATTGGGACTATTAGCAATTGGAGTTGTTATCAATTTTGTCTTTGAGGAAGGTTCTTCAAGATTAGATGTTTGAAGCTAAAGGAATCATTATAGAAGGTGATAACTATAATGTTATCAAGTATGTTCAAAGTATGTTGAATAAGGAAGCTGGCAAGGAGGACATCTTAAAGTCAAAGGATTTATGTTTTCATAAATATTTCAACCAAATGTTATTTCATTTTACAAATAGGGATTGTAATAAGTTGGCTGATTTTTGTGCTAACTATGCTCTTTCTTTATACTAATTTTGGGATTATATTAGTTGTAATAATATTCCTCCTTTCTTTGTTTCTTTGTTAAAGGAGGAATGTGATTGGGGATCAATCACTTAGTAGGTTGTATCTAATTCCTTTAATAAAATAGCGTTATGCATTTCTTCATATATATATATATATATATATATATATATATATATATATATATATATATATTGAAAAAAATAAATAGATGAAATTTGAGGATGAGTATATTTTCTATTTTTTTATGTTACTTAGTAGATCTATTGTTCATCCTTAATTAAAATAAACTTAAAAAGTTCTCAGAATAAGATCTTGGGCTTGACCTATCACCATTCAACATGATATGAACTAATTTATTAAGGGCTTTATTGGGTAGGGTTGTGACACTTATTAAGTTCTTTTCAAAGTAGGTTAACATATCTATGAGGATTTAATTCTAATCATTTCAATAGGTGCCAAAAAATTTCTACTTAGTGTAAAAATAATGCCTAATTCATTTGGATGACATAATTTAATAATAATTTTGAAAGTGTAAGGCTAAATTTGATGTCACCTTAATGTTAGCAGCCTATATTTAGGAAGCCTTTAATTCCTTATACCATTATTTTATATGAATCTTTTGAGGCCTTATTAACTAAGATTAAAGAAAAAAGAAAAAGAGAAAATTATTTAGGCTTTTGGTTATTCCCCATGAAAATTAATTATATGTATATTGAGAAACATTATTTAGTCTTGATTTTCATTTCTCAAAAGTTAAGGAATTACATGCTTTCTCTTTAGCTAAATTCATTGCAATATCTTTTTGACTCATCCAACATGGTTGGGACATGTAGCATTGTTCTATGATTTTGCTACATTTTGATATAACCATATACCCTTGGATGTTTTGAAAGGACAATCCTTATTAAATATTCTAGCAGCACAGCACATCCTTGCCTAGTCCCCTCTAAATGATATGTTAAATAGTTTTTATATTATAGGAGTATGAATGCTTCACTTGGGAGTTATATTTTGATAGAACTACATATTCGTTGAAGGTTAATGGATTGTCATATGTTATCCTAGGAAGTGCTTTTATTGAGTTTGTCTTCTTAACTTTAATGAAATGACTCTTACACTTTCTAACCAATTATTAAGGCACTACAAAAATAAGTGAGTTGATTACGAAGCTCTAACATTAGGCATAGAAGTAGAAATTCTAATGGAAATTAAAGAGATCAAGATCTTTATAGATTTGTATATTGATATCAATCAAGATGTCAGAAATTACAAGATCATGAAACATAAGCTGCATATTTATTTCCATTTTATGATGAAGCTCTTCAATCAGAATCCTTATAAGACTTTATATAGGATACCACATGGATGGGATTCCATGACAATTACCCTTGCAAATGTAGCAAAGAAACTGGGTTACATAGAAGTAGAAATTATTTCTATAGAAGTAATGAACTATTAGGTTTTTTATCTTATAGATCTCAAGATCATTGATAAGAATTTCCCTCTAAGGAAAAGATAGAACTTATTATGGATGATTAGGGGTTTAATTAGTGAAAATCTTTTATGGACTTCTTATAGGAGGGAAAAACCTTTTAAGAAAATTCTTTAGCTGATTAGATTTAGAAAAGAGACATCTTTTCTGCTCTAGTCAATTAAATATTAAAGTACTAGTATTTTGATCAAATGTGGTTAAATTATCTTAACAAACATGAAGCCTAGATGATTGTGAGCGAGAGACATGCTGGATTGTATAGTGCTTATATCTGACCCAAAGATGAAACTGAAAGTTAAGTGTTGCAGATTTAGTTTCATGAATTATGGTTTTGATGATAGCAAACAATACGACTGTCTTTTTGTACTGACATTTCAGGGCCAAGTGATCAGATGACAAACCGAACCAGCTCAAGATTGGGTAGATTAGGGTTGAGTCAGTCTGTAACTTTTCTTTTCCCTTCAGTCAATTGTAATCTTGGAAGTGTCTGATGCTAAGTAATCCTACACACACACACACACACTTGAGTGCTTTTTTTCTTACTCATTTAGAATTTCTATTTTTACTCACATCATTCCATACGATATTTATATCATCCTGGACGATCGGGTTTAAAACAAAAATTCTAATCAGGACTCTTAGTCAAGGGAGCCATCATTAGGATATCGGCCTGGACGATACGTGTATCAGCCAGAACGATATGCACAAAATAGAAAGAATTCACCGACATGATCTATTTAGGCATTCTTTATTTTTGGATATTGGCCAGGATGATCATGTATCATCTTGGACTATTTGATACAATTATGCCTAAATTGATTAAAAAAATTAAAGAAAGCAATTAAGGATGATTGGTATGATCACATCATCCGGGATGATCTAAATATCATCCGAGACGATCAGTTCAAAAAACCTTAGTCGCTTCTGAATGATCAACATCAGCCAGATCATATTCAGGGCGATGTTCTGGACGATTTACCTCAGATTTGAACTAATCATCTAGGATGATCGTGAGATCATCCTGGACAATCAAGCTAATTTTGAATCATCCAGACCCCCATTCAGGGCGATATTTAGTACGATAGTCCACGATTTGTACTGATCGGCCAGGACGATATCCATATCATCTTGAACAATAATGTCGGCTCTTGAAATTCTATTTAAAGGATCCGATTTTTCTCATGTGAGAAACCTTGAGTGCTACTGTCTTGACCTAAGAGAGCCTTAAGAGAAGGAGAAGAGAGAGAGAGAGAGAGAGAGAGAGAGAGAGAGAGAGAGAGAGAGAGAGAGAGAGAGAGAGAGAGAGAGAGAGGAACTTGCGAGGGGGAGTTTGTGAGAGGGTTCACAAGGGTTACTCCAAGCAAGGTTCCAAGTCGTCATCTCCGATCTTCATCCTTCATTCTTGGGAGGTTCTTGGGAGGTCTACTTCAGTAAAAGGTTCGGGTTCTCTGCCTGCTTCAGGAGGAAGAAAAAGGAGTCGGTTCTCTGCCCACTTTAGGAGGAAGCAAAAGGAGTCGGTTCTCTGCCGCACCGGGGTTGGTGAAAAGGAGTCGGGTGTAAAGGCTTCTCCAACTAGTTGTGGGAGCTAAAAGAGAGACACTTACATAGTGCAATACCTGGAGGGCGCCTCCAGGGAGTGGACTTAGGTCAAGTTGACCGAACCACTATAAACCCTTGTGCTTTTTTTTCTGCTTCCGCATTTTAATTTTCTGCAATTATTTTTCTGTGGTGATTTTAGTTTGTGCTTATTGTGATTTGTTCTAGGAAAGATTTTTTAAAATACCAATTCACCCCCCTCTTGGTTAGCCTTGGGTTAGTTCTCAAGGGCTTAACATACCTAATAAACTTTCAAGTGGTATCATAGCAGGATTCATAAAAACTGAGTTTGAAAACTTTTGAATTTTGATCCATGGCTAACTTTGGGAATCATAATACAACTGAAGGATATTCTATTACACAACCTCCTTTATTTGACAATCTACCTTTTGATTTTTGGAAAACTCGTATGTTTACTTTGTTACAATCAATTGATTATCGCATGTGGATGCTTATTAAAGAAGGATATTCTCCACCTTCTCATGAACTTAACGGAATTAAAACTGAAGTGCCTTTTACGAATGGACTTTTGATGAAAGAGATTTAGCTCAACTCAATGCGAAGTGTTTGAATTGTTTTTTCTGTGCTTTTAAAATCTGAAGACTACATGCGTGTTTCTACTTGCTCTACTGGAAAAGAGATTTGGGATAGGTTGTGCATTACTTAAGAAGAAACTAATGAAGTTAAGCAATCTCGTTTAAATATTCTCTTGCATGATAATAAACTTTTTCGTATGAAACCCTCTGAATCAATTTCTGCTATTTATATAAGGTTTACTCAAATTGTAACTTCTTTGCATGCCTTAGGAAGAGAACTTTCAAACTATGAAAAAGTGAACAAGATTTTAAAATGCTTGCCTTCCTCTTTTGATGCTAAAATTACTGTAATCACTGAATCTAAAGATTTGAAAACTTATTCAATTGACAACTTACTTGGCTCACTCATTGCTTACAAGCAAGGAGTGAACCAAAGAAATTTGGATGCAGGTGAGAAAAGAAAGGATAAAACTGTAGAATTGAAGGCCAAAGACACGAACTCCAACTCTTCCGAGTCTGCAAGCGATGACTTTGCCTTAATCACAAGGCAATTTAAAAGCTTTATAAGGAAGAATCACAAGCATCATCAAAATTGGAGAAAAGGTAAGGATAATAAATATTCTTAAGGATCTTCTGATGTTTTTTGTTTTGAAGACAGGAAGCCTGAACATGTCAGAGCGGATTGTCCTACACTTCAAGATCACCCAAGCAAAGAAAAGGGTGAGGAAAAACCCAAGGTCAGGAAGGATAAGAAGAGAGTTCAAAAGGCGTTTTGGGCAGAATCTGCATCTGATTCCTCTGAGACTGAGCCTGAGGAAGAGACAACAAACTTGTGCTTAATGGCGGAAGATCATCTTGATCAAAGTGATGAAAAAGAGGTATGTAAACCAACTTATGATCAATTGTTCAAAATTTGTGAGAAAATTCATGCATCATACAAAAAACTTAAGAAAACTCATGCTGGTATGAAGTTGGAGCTTTTGAATATACAAAAGGAGCATGAAATTATTCTCAAAGATCATTCTACAATTGATTCAAATCACATGGCTCTGCTTGATGAATTTGATGATTTAAACAAAAAGCATTAGAAATTAATTAATAAGCATGATGCATTAAAAGTTTAACACACCTCAGTCAAATCTGATTTGACAAAATCTAAAGAGATAGAGCGCAACTTGAGGATTGATAATAATGCTTTAGAAAATACTAACTTGAGGCTTAAAAATGAATTGGACTCACTTAAGAAAATTGGATGACACCCACTTTTGATCTAAAGCCAAAAACTAGGAAGAGGCATAATAACCCAAATAATTTAAGAAATTCTTTTCCTAGAGTTAGATATTTTTCATGTGGCATGCTAGGACACATCTCACACACTTGCACTGTTCACCTTAGTACACATTGGGTATTAAGACCAAAATTGCATAATTCCCAGCATAGCACACAAGCATTACTTTCTACTATTCATAAGAAGGGACCCAAACTTCTTTGGGTTCCTAAATCTTATAGTTATTGATTCTTGCAGGTTTGCTCTCACCAAAGACCTCGTGAGAAGCATAGGATACTTGGACAAACGTAGGCTTGCAGCTCATAATTGCTTAAACTTGCTATTTCATAAATTCTTGAAAAGCATTTATTGATTAGTGTGGTTTTTTGTTTTTTTTCTTTTCGTTCTAGTTTTTTTTTTTTTTTTCTAGTTGTTTGATTTTATTTTAACTTTGGTTTTCTATATGATGTTTTTTTTTAAGCTTTTGGATTTTGGAGAATTAAAGCCAATGACTAGCATCTCTAAATTAGTTAAAGGGAGAAACACCATTGACGGTTTCCCTTCTTCTAATCTCCTTTAGTGGTATAATTTTCTTCTCTAAACAAAAGTCTTTCTCATTTTAACAAATGGTTTTTGAAATTAAGATCTTTTTTATCTTGCTACAATAATCTATTCTATATATAATGTCCAAAGCTTTTATATATCTTTCAAGTTAATTGAAATCTTGCCATTGCATTTTATCATATGAATTTGAGTCTGCTTTGTGATCTATTCTTTCTTATATTAGAGAATAAGTTTTTCTTCTCTAATATCTGGAAGATCTACTCATAATTAATTATATTTTAAGAGTTAATGAAAAAAGGATCTAGCTTGCAAGAACAAGAAAAAGAAAAAGGCCAATGATGCAAAAAATAAAAAGATGCGCAATGACGCCAAATTGAAAAATCTATATACACAAAGAGTATCAAAAGATGCTCAAAGAGCCATTCAAAGTGACAAGAGGCATAAAATGAGCCCACTAAAAGCAAACTTTCCTCTTTTTAAAAACTTTTAAAACTTAGAAGAACTCATGTGTTATTTGATATTTTCAAAGGTTTGATTTCAAATTCCATGATTGAGATAAATTGCTTTGGTATATTATTTTATAAGATATTTTTTTTTAGCCATGTTTTGAACGGATCTTCTTTTCACCCAATTAGTATGATATGAGTTAGGCCTTTTATTTACAAAAGACAATTTTTACCCTTAAAGAAGTATGAGCTAGGGATTAACATAATCGAATATTCTACTGTTTTTAGATTGTAACATTGTTAACTCTTTGATCTTTTGAATCTCTTAAATTTAATTACTTGGAAAATTTGTCATATGGATGCTTTGCTAAAACAAAAAAATAGAAAAATTAAAAACAAAAATTTCATCTTTTTTTTCCTTTACTGGTTTTTAGTTTTTCGTTATTATTTTTAGCTTTTTATTTTGTTTTATTTATTTTGGGGCTTTCTCTGATCATCTCCATCTTTCCTTGGTTTCCAAATTCTTGTCACATCATCCTGGCTTATATCTATATCGTACTAAACAATATGATAATTTCTCTTCAAAATTCCATCTACTGAACTTTTCTGAGCTTACTGTAAATCATCCTCCCGGATAATACCTTAATGTCCTGGACGATCTGATCGAACTCTGTTATAATCAACTCGATCATCTTAGCTGATACAATTTTCATCCTAGCCGATGCATTTATAGTAATCGTCCTGGTCGATACACCGGATCGTCCTAGACAATCTACATGTCTGTATGTTTAAAATCCTTAAAATCGCCCAGGATGATCCATTATTGGACAATCGTCTTGGCTGATCCACTGTTCGTCCTGGACGATACACGTGGCATATATTTAAAATGTTTTAAATTTGTCCAGTACGATCAATTATTGAGCATCATCCTGGATGATACACCTAATTGGCCCGGACGATCTTCTTTTTCAACGGTCGTTCGGCTTGACTCTTCGGGACGATCGCCTGTGTCTTATCGTCCTGGACGATATCTGATCGGCCTGGACGATCGGACCACCTTTTTGACCAATCGGCCTGTACGCAATAATTGAACCAGATCATTATGAACGATTCTACGATCGTCCTGGACGATGTGGCTGTTTATTTAAATTCAGGCCTTCCAGCCATTGTTTCTCACCTCAAGCTTCTTCTCCTCTCTTATTTGCTTACTGTTTTCTTAATATGGCTGGAGGAAAGCGTGTTCGTTAGGCGTCGGGAAGTTCCTCGACGGCCACTCTGGACCCTCATTTTCAGGAAGCGGAAGATCAAGCTACTTACCACCATTACAAGGAATGAAGCACTTCTTTTTTAAGAACGATCAATCCTGCCTACCTTTCTTATCTGATACTAGATCTTTTTGCCCATACCTTGCTCTGCTTCATTCTTACCCCTGCAGTCCTTTTTTCCTCTAAACTTCTGCTTGAATGTTTTTGTAAATCTTTGCATAAATTCTGCTCACACAGCCCTGACCTCCTATGTGAATCAATGCCCTGTCGAGATCACATATCACGACTGTGCTAAACTATTGCAACTATCCACCACTGGAGATAAGCTGCATACCATTATCTAATATCCTGATTTTGGCGATCCACAGCAAATCATTTTCTTAGCCAGACCAACGCACCCTTTCATGTTGGAGAAACTAGCTCTTTAGTCAAAGATGCTAGAACAATCCAGCTTGTCCTTCGCACTTCCATTATTCCAAAAGCCATGGATCGAATTCACATCACTCCTCTGCTTTCTCTGACTACCTTTTATATTATGGCCCATAGAGAGTTTAATACTACTGACCTGATTTTTTGATACATTGATCATTTGACAACAATCTATGATCCAAGCCATAAGAGGAAACCCAATCTCGCTCTAGGACACCTCATTACTTATATTCTGCAAACTAAGTACAATCATCAATATCCTGCTCCACCCAACCATCTGCCACCTCTTTACTCAAACAATTCATTCAAAGTCTTTCATAGTACTCGTCTCCACCCAGGGGATGAGAAAGCTCAGGGGGGCCGAGGAGGAGGAGGCTCCCTCTCCTATTCCTGAACCTGCTCCTCTCCGCCAACACTCATAGCTAGATCAGTTGGTGGAGAGATTTGATCAGTTAGAGGCCTAGTTTGACACTTTTGTTACTCACCAGCGGCAGCAGCATGATGAGGACATGGTTCATTTTGATGCCTATACTGCACACCAGCAACAACAGCACGACCTGGACATAGCCTGTTTTGGCTCACAGTTCACTGTGATGTCCAGTTACTTCCAGCAGCCACTGCCACCACCTCCATCTGATAATCAGGGTCCCTCATTTTTCTAGTTTTAGCATTTGTTTTCTGTAGTTTTTTTTTTTTTGCATTGTGTTTTTTTTTTCCTTTTAGTTCTAGTTGCTTTAGTTTGTTTTTAGTTTTCTCCTCCTTTTTGAGATGTCAAAAGGGGGAGTAGTAGGTTTGTACATTTGAACTTAGTAGGTTTGTATGTTTGAACTTTTATTTTGAATCTTGAAAGCCTTTCTATTTTTACATTACTATTTTCGAAATAATCGTCGGAGTGTTTGCCATCATCAAAAAGGGGGAGATTGTTGCAGATTTGGTTTCATGAATTATGATTTTGATGATAGCAAACAATACGACTGTCTTTTTCTACTAACATTTCAGAGCCAAGAGATCAGACGACAAACAGAATTAGCTTAAGATTGGGTAGATTAGGGTTGAGTCAGTCTGTAACTTTTCTTTTTTCCTTTCTTGAGTCAATTATAATCTTGGAAGTGTCTGATGCTAAGTAACCCTACACACACACACTTGAGTGATTCTTTTCTTATTGATTTAGAATTTCTATTTTTACTCACATCATTCCGGATGATATTTATATCATCCTGGACGATCGGGTTTAAAACAGAAATTCTAATCAGGACTCTTAGTCAAGGTAGCTATCATTAGGATATCGGTCAGGACGATATGCTCAAAACAGAAAGAATTCACCGACATGATCTATTTAGGCATTCTTTATTTTTGGATATCGGCCAGGATGATCGTGTATCGTCCTGGATGATTTGATACAATTATGCCTAAATTGATTAGACAATTAAGGAAAGCAATTAAGGATGATTGATACGATCACATTATCCGGGATGATCTAAATATCATCCGGGACGATCAGTTCAAAAAATCTTAGTTGCTTCTAGATGATCAACATCGGCCAGATCATATTCAGGGCGATGCTCTAGATGATTTATCTCTGATTTAAACTAATCATCTGGGATGATCGTGAGATCATCCTGGACGATCAAGCTAATTTTGAATCATCCAGACCCCCATTCAGGGCGACGTTCAGTACGATAGTCCATGATTTGTACTGATCGGCCTGGACGATATCCATATCATCTTAGACGATAATGTCACTTCTTGAAATTCTATTTAAAGGATCCAATTTTTCTCATGTGAGAGACCTTAAGTGCTGCTGTCTTGACCTAAGAGAGCCTAGGGAGAAGGGGAGAGAGAGAGAGAGAGAGAGAGAGAGAGAGAGAGAGAGAGAGAGAGAGAGAGAGAGAGAGAGAGAGAGAGGAACTTGTGTGGGGGGGTTTGTGAGAGGGTTCACAAGGGTTACTCCAAGCAAGGTTCCAAGTTGTCTTCTCCGATCTTCATCCTTCATTCTTGGGAGGTTCTTGGGAGGTCTACTTCTACAAAAGGTCCGGGATCTCTGCCCGCTTCAGGAGGAAGCAAAAGGAGTCGGGTGTAAAGGCTTCTCCGCCTAGCTGTGAGAGCTAAAGAAGAGACACTTAGTGCAATACCTGGAGGGTGCCTCTAGGGAGTGGACGTAGGTCAAGTTGACTGAACCACTATAAACCCTTGTGCTTTTTTTCTGCTTCCGCATTTTAATTTTCCGCAATTGTTTTTCTGTGGTGATTTTGGTTTGTGCTTATTGTTGTTTGATCTAAGAAAGATTTTTTAAAATACCAATTCACCCCCCACTTGGTTAGCCTCGGGCTAGTTCTCAAGGGCTTAACATCCCTAACAAACTTTCATTAAAAAGATGGCTTATTTTTAGCCATTGATGATTAAAAACTACATTGTTATGGATCATCTTCATCATTAATACCAAGTATAGGGTGTAGCTTTACATCATTCATCTAGTGTGTTGTACCTATAATAGCTTCATGGCCTTTTAAAAGTTAGGGCACAAATACTGTTATACCCATTGATTCACCAACCTCTAAAGGTAATAGGTTTATATTGTTCACAACTCATTACTTGTCTAGATTGGTTAAGGTTATCCAATTGAGAGAATTCAAAGCTCAATATTTATTTCATTTCATTCAACATAATATCATATATTAGTTTGATATCCCTGGTCAAATTATATTATATAATGGTCACACAAAAATTAAAAATTTTGCTAGAAGACACAATATTTATTGGACATACTAATCCATTTATTATGAGTGGGAAAATTGATTGGCTAAGGTCTTTAATTAAAAATAGTGTAAATCTTAAAGAAAATCCTATATGAAAATAAGCAGTAGTAGAACGAGAAGTTAGGTGAAGCTTTATGGGACTATTAGACCACCTATAGAACTCCAACTCATTACTCTATTTGTACTTATGTATAAGGTTGTGTTTATTCTTTATTTTGAGGCACAACTTCTCTCAATAAGGCTTACAATAAATAGTCACATAACTTTGTAGCAGAATTCCAAACTTTGATTGGAGGAATTTAATGTTTTAGAAGATAATCATTTGCAGGCTCAATAAAACCTTGAGAGATAAAATCTTGTACAGATCAAGCTCATTATAGCTTGGCCCATTAAAGAGCTTTTCAATTATGAGAGTTGTTCTTGGTTCTTCACACCAAGAAAGCAACTCGACAACCAATTTATAAGAAGACAACCACCATGATAAGTCTCCCTCTTTCAGAAAGGGCATCCTCACTAGTGCACATCTAACTCAACTACAAGAAAGAACCTACTCTTGGGGCCTTTAACTAATCTTCCAGCGACCATCCAACCAAGATTTATTTCCTTTCCCGCAACAATAACTCACTCACCTCTCATTTCTAAGGCGATATACGGCCTTCAACATAAGTCGTCAGTAACCTTAGCAAGCCCGTTTGTCACAGGATCTCTTATCTTAGCACCCCTCTATGGACTAGCCCAAGCGTACACACCTGAATCTAATTTGCACTATTGAACTCAGCCTAGAGTTAGATCATCAAAGGCTACTCTACACCACTCACCCTACCCTATTATGTGGCTGGGTTGTTTATAATGAGAGTCGTTTAAGTCACTATATTTGTATTCGTTTCATGTAGCCTTTACATCCTTATAAATAAGTGGTGAAAAGAAGTTTTTTGGATCTTCTTTTGCATCTAATATGTATTTTGACTAAGTGGGATTTTGAGTCCCTTGAATAATTCTCTATAGACTTTCCCTATCAAGCCACTTTTTCTCCATTCTCACATAGGTTTTAGGTCACTCCTCATAGAGTTTTCCTGCTAGTAAGGTCAAGTGTTATCTATGAAAAAAAATGAATTCAACATGTGCCATGACTACTAACAATTAATAACATTTTTTTTTTTTGTATCATATTGACATTATCCATAATTATATGAGTATGATTGCTTTTAATGATGATTTTCATATTAATAGAAGCTGTTCAACAAGACATAGTCCCATACTTATTTTTCACTAAGTTCTTTTTTTAACAATTACCAAAATACATCATCTTATGTTCAATTTAGATTTTACTATACAATTGATTAAAACAAAGGCTTAGGTGCTCTCTTAAATAGTTCGTATGCTTGCAACACTTCATTTTATTTAATAGTTTAGCTATACTTGTTGTAGCATAAGTAATAGTGAAGCATAAAGGGATTTTAGCTAAAACACCAACTGGTGGGCTTCATAAAAAAAATACGACAATTGGAGAAAAGAGATCATCAGTTGATAGATTCATTTGTTGCAGGGATGACCGAAGTAGTACTGTGATTATTTCATTACAACAATAAAAGATGCAATAATTTTGACAATCCATTCATTAAAGATTTTATCTATAGATCCCCTGAAACGACTGCAATGTATAGATCTTTATCTTCTAGAAGAAATTATAAATTGAACTCGATCAATCCTAACGCCCCATATCATAATTTAACTGAGAAAATCTTTCCAATTTTCTATAATTCTATTGTAACGAATTTTGCCCTTATGGAACAATTAAAGTCAAATGAAAATCCATATAAAGTATATAACTTAGTTTTCATTCGGGACAGCTTTCTTACTACTTAAAGTAGCTTTCTAATACAAAAGTTAAATTTTTTTACTAGACAACTGCTCTAAGAAGCTATTATATAGCTATTCATGTAGCATAAACTGTCGGCTTTCCATTTGATTATTATGTTATTTAATTTTATTACAACAATGGATTATTTGTCAATCAACATAAAAGTTATTGATCACAAAGCTTTATTTTCTTCTATCCAGTACCTTTTTTAGATCAGATTTTCTACCAGTGTTACTTGCATATTAATCTTGGAACCCCAATCCACAGCAACTGTCGGAAAAGTTTCCAATTTTTATTTTATGACCGACATTTCTTGTCACAAATAATTTACGATGAGAATTTGTTGGCCATTTCAGTGTTAAATGAGGCGCAAGTAAAATGATATTTGTGGTGTGTTTTGTGATGAATATGAGGGTTGCAAAAAGCTGTATTCATATAATTAAGCATCTCTTTTTACTAATCCATAGTTCAAGCGTTAATATTTGATTATTTTTTGTTTTATTTGACATTTGTAATAAAAGAAGGTTGGGACATACATTGCTCTTTTAACAGTTCAATTTTATGGGTCGAATTACATTCAGGGACAATTCTACTGAGTCCAATTAAGTAAAGAATTTTATATATTTTAATTTATTGAGATGTTCTGCACAATTCAAGCTAGAAAAGAAACTTTTGCATGAACTAACCCTACAAAATCCTAAATAATTGATAAAATTGTCCAACAAATTCTTTTTATATGAATCCTTGAGAAACAAATAACATTTTTCTTCCATCTTCGAACATTTAGGGAACCATAAGGCAATTAAGTCTATTTCACCTATGAGAAGTTTACACATGTAAATAAAAATGATTGGTTTCAATCAATTGATCAAATTGGCCAATTTGGTCAAATAGATTAATTTGGGTCAAATTGGTTCAAATAAGATTCTTAGCCAAATTGGCCATGGTCATCGGTAATTAAAGTTCACATCACATATGATTAATCAGTTACAACATTTTTTAAATATTTGCCTGGCTCTGTTTACTGTAATAGGTTAAAGTGGTCTTAAAGAGTTAAACGATGCTATTAATTAGATCAAAGAGCATAACATTTCTTTGAATATTCAAAACGATGCTATAAAACATTTTAATACACATTTAAAAGACACATCTTTTCTTTCGCATCTTAATTTACGGCATTTTTGTGGGCTATATTTGTAATCCAAGAAAGGCCTTGATACATCCTCAAAAAATTATCTTGATCGGGCACGAATCTCAAGGAAAAATCAATTTAGAAACTTCCAAAATTAAATTTGGGATCATCTAAACTCTAATTTCAGCAAACTTACAGTCGAACTGAACATCTCAAGAATACGAACCCAACGACAGTAAATTCGACTCAATCTGAGCCGAAATGAGTCTAAATAAAGAACCCAAAGCATTGTAGGACGGTTTGAACAACAATTTGGTTTACCAAACGGTTTCCAAACATGATATACTTATAGCCAATTCGACGGCTCGACAAGACGAATCCAGCGAGACAAAGATCACTGAATTTCAATATCACTAAGACATTCAAATCCCCAGCAAATGGTCTATAATCAAGGAATTCAACATTGGCCATCCATCCAAACCATTCCCCATTTATCCTTGATCTCCCTCTTATTTATGGGCCATGCCACTCTACGAAATCTATAAATAGACTCCTCCTTCCTCTTGAAAAGGGGCCCAAAGTATGAGAGCAAGAGAGAGATCGGAGATCGCTCTTGCCCCTTAGCTCCTTCTCGATGACTGCCCAGAGTTCAGCCAGACCACCGCCTGACGCTGAAGTTCTGTCGTACCACCACTTGAGGCTTAGATCGCCAGACCACCCCCTTCACATAGGAGTTCCGCCAGACCACCACATGAGGCCTGAAGTCTCGCTGAACCCCCACTTGAGGCCCGAAATTTTGTCAGACCACCCCCTGACATCGGAGTTCCACCAGCCACCCACTTAAGACCTGAAGATTGGTCGGACGACCACTTGATGCCCAGAGCTACCCACTACTTGATGCTCTGATTTTTGTTGGACCACCAACTAATACCCTTAGCTACTCCTTACTACCTCCTGACACTCTGAGTTCCACCGGACCACCACCTGACTCACAGAGTTCCATCGGACAACCACCTGATGCCTGGAGTTCTGTCGGACCACGACCTTATGACAAAGGTTTTTTGGACCATCGTCTCCTACTGACTATAATCCGTTCTACCTCCATCACCTACTACGGTCCTTCTAACCTCCACCGTTAGACATTGGTTTTCCTGCCCCATCTCATGCCGACTACGATCCTTTTATCCTCCATCGCCATCTACGATCCTTTCGACCTTCATCGCTATACAATAGTCTTTCTGACCCTTATCTTCTATCAACTACGGACCTTCCAACCTACGCCACCAATTATGGTCCTTTCGACATCCACCGCTAGACAATGATTTTTTTGACGCCTATCTCATGTCGACTAAGGTCCTTCAAACCTCTACCGCCTGTTGACTATGATCCAGTTGACTAAACGAACATATCGATACTGATTCTTCTAATTTCTACTATGAAATGCATTTAATATAATGTATATATGATATATAAAGCCAAGGCCTTTCCTCCAATGAAGGACCTCATTTGTAATCGATTGAAAATAATAGTGGATTCAACATAAAAACTCTAGTCTCTTATGAACAATACACCCTCTCTCTTATTTGATTACGTGATGGATCTTTGTATGATTCTAAGATGTTAAACTTTATATTTCTCTACCACTGCGAATATTCCAGGACACAATAGTTTGGTGTCATATGTGGGAATGTTGTTCCTAACTAGGGATAATTTTTGCTCCAATATCTAAAGATCGTTCATTTTAACATCCTAACATCTGATGTTACTGCATCAATTTATGGGAATCAGATGTAGATTGGAGGGCAACCTTGACTCAAACTATTGCCAAGAAGATTTCTCCAATTCTTTCCATATCAAGATAATATTTTGGGAAACTCCCAACAAAAGAAAATATGCTTCTTTTAAATTTCAAGTCTTATGCAGTCCCTACCTAGATTTTTACTCCTTGGTAGGGTCTTAATCTCAATCTCAAAAAGGTATTAATTATCTAATGATAGAACATTCTTCACCCTTTATTTGAGATTCAGGCGACATTCACCCCTCCCAATCAAGGATAAATCAATCTATGGGAATTCAATTCGACTTCTTCCACACAAGTTAATGTTATCGAGTAATACTCTAATATACAACCTTAGTTAGGTCATATATCCGTGGTGGATGAAAGTTTGTTAGGGATGTTAAGCCTTTATGAACAAGCCTGAGGCTAACCAAGAAGGGGGCGGTGAATTGGTATTTTAAAAATCTTTCAAGCAATTAAAGCACAAAAACTCAAACCAAAATTCCCCAAAAAGATAATCAAAGTGCAGAAATTAAATGCGAAAGAAACAGTAGTAAAGAACATAAAGATTTATAGTGGTTCGGTTAACACGACCTACGTCCACTCCCAGGAGGATCCCTTTGAGTATTGCACTAAAATTCAGTGACTCTCCTTTTGCTCCCACATCAAGGAGGAGAAGCCTTTACAAAACTCCTTTCCACCGACACCGGTGAGTAGAGAACCAAACTCCTTTTGCTTCCTCCTGAAGAAGGCAGAGAACCATGATCGATTGCAGAAGTGAACCTTTCTCAATTCTCCAAGGACAAGGGACTATGATGGAGAAAGAAATATGGATCAAAGCTTGAAGAAACCTTTGTGAAACCCTCTCACAAACTCCCCCTCACAAGATCATCTCTCTCTCTCCTTCTCCTTTAAGCTCTCTCTGATCAAGATAGCAGCAAATGTTATTCTAAAGGGTATAACAAGGGCTCTTAAATAGAAAAGCTTTGGAATAGCTCATTAATTGCAAGGAACTGACTCTATCTTCTAGGACGATATACATATTATCCTAGACGATCAGTGCCTTTTAAGTTAAATCAGCTAAGACGATCAGGGGCATTCAAATGAGTTTTGTTCATATCGTTTAGGCCGATATAAAATTGTCCTGTATGATTAATACAAATTGGTGAATATCATCCATATAATCGCAATGAATGCTTGTATGGACGGTGACAAAATAGCTTGATCATCTAGGCTGATCTCACAATTATCTTGGATGATTAGTTCAAATTCGTGAAAATCATCCAGAGCATTGCCCTGAATAGGAGCTATCCGATGTTGACCATCCAAGAGCAACTAAGGTATTTTGAACTGATCATCCCATCCAGGACGATGTGATCGTATCAATCAAGCCTTAATTTCTTTCCATAATTATTAAATTAATTTACGCATAATTATATGCATCATCTAGGATAATGTCCTAGATGATGTTCTAGACGAAGTCCAAAAATAAAAAATATCTAAATAGATCTCATGGCTGATTCTTTCTAATTTGAGCATATCATCTTGGACGATATAAATATCGTCTAGAATGTTGTGCTTAATGACGGATGCCTTAACAAGGATGCCCTAATTAGGGTTTTTATTTTTAATTAATCTTCCAAGATGATATTTGGGTCATCCTGGATGATGTCCTCAAAATAGAGAACTCTAAATCAGACAGAAAAAATTCCCCCAAGTGTTTGTGTGTGTGCAAGGTTACTTAGCATCAGGAACCACATTTATTACAAATAGACTCAAGAAAGAAAAAGGTTTACAAATTGATTCAGACATAGTCTATCCATTCTTGAGCTGGTTCAAATTACAATCTTGATCATATGAACAAGAAATGTTAGTAGGCAATGCAGTCGTAGACAAACAGAAGTGTTTGCTGTCATCAAAATTCCATTTCTGAAAACATATATGCAACAATCTCCTACTTTTAGATGATGGCAAACACAATAATTAATTGAAACAGTTCAAAATAGTTTTAAAGGAAATGAGTAAGAAAACAAACACAGTTATTCAACTAATTAATATAAACATAACATAACAAACTAGAACAACAAAAACAAACCAGTACAAGTACTCCCCATTTTGACATCACAAAAAGGAGGAGAAAAATAAACACTGTAAAATTGAGAAGCCCCGAAAATAATAAAATCAACTAAAAATGATAAGATATGAAAAAGAAATAAAAATGAACAAAAATAAAGGTTTTTTTTATCAAGGCATGAATATGACATAGTCTCCATATGATTGATTTTAAAGACTGAAAGTGCTCAGATGACACTAGAAAGTGCTCTGATACCACTTGAAAGTTTTTTAGGGATGTTAGGCCCTTATGAACTAGCCTAAGGCTAATTAAATAGAGTGGTGAATTTGTAAAGAAGAAACATTAAGCAAAGTATAAACCAAAACACCACAAATAAAACAAATGCGGAAATTAAATGCGGAATCAATAATAAGAAAAGAACACACCAGATTTATATTGGTTCGGTCAAACCTTAATCTACTTCCACTCCTTGGAGGCACCCTCCAAGTATTGCATTACAAAAGTGTCTCTCCTTTAGCCCCCACATCTGGGCAGAGAAGCCCTTACAAAATCACTTCCACCTTCCCAAGTGCGACGGAGTCGCCTGGTCCTTTAACACCAAAGTGAACTTCTTCTTTGGTGAACTTCCCTCGAGATAAGCCTTGAATCCCACGGTTCTAAGATGCAAGCCTGCCGAAGCAACTGTGTGGAATCCCCTCCACACTCCCTTGAGTTCCCCCTCACGGGATCTTCTCCCTCTTAGACTTCTCCCGTTCCTCACTCCCTTTCAATCTCTCTCTTCTAGTCTCCCCCACAAGAACAAAGCTACAATGGCTGCCAAAGACACTTTACAAAGTGTCATGCCAAGCTTAAATAGAAAAGCTAAAAAATGAGCTCATTAATGAAAGTTGCCGACATTATCATCCATGACGATAGTTATATCGTCTTGGCCGATCAATACAAATTCAACTCATCAACCTGGGATGATTTGGGACGATCAGAAGAAATTTGGTTACATCATCCTGGCCGATCTTACGATCGTCCAGGCCGATTAGTTTAAAATCGATTTCAATCGTCCAAAGCATCGCCCTGACTTCGAGCTGTCCGATGTAAATCATCTAGGACATCATCCTGGCCGATCCTACGATCGTCCCGGATGATGTGATCATATCAATCAACTATTAATGCTTTTCAAAGATATCAGATCAAATTAGGTATAATTGAGTTAGATCGTCCTGGCCGATAGGAATATTTTCCTGGCCGATTTCCTAAAACAAAGAATTTCTAAACTGATTATGTCGGCTGATTCTTTCTGAATTGAGACTATCGTCCTGGCCGATATAGGTATCATCTTGGCCAATCAGCTAATGACGGCTGCCTTAATGATGATGCCCTAATTAGGATTTCTGTTTTTGGATAGTTCGTCGAGGACAATGTTACCAAAAATAGAAATCTTTAAAGAACAATAGAACATCTTCCAAGTTTATAAATCATCCGGTGTCACTCCAAATACAACATACTCAAGAAAGGAAAAAGAGTACAAACTGACTCAGACATAGTCTACCCAATCTTGAGCTAATTCCAAATTGCAGTCCAATTATGTGAACCTGAAATGTCAGTACATAAGGCATTCATAGAGAAATAAGAATGTTTGCTATTATCAAAAAAATAAACCATTGATCCGCAATAATCTCCCCCTTTTTGATGATGGCAAACAATTCAATTTGAATTTTTTTTAAAAAAAAAAACAATTTCTCTTAATCTCCCCCTCACTAGAATAAACCATATTAAAAAAAATAGGGGAGATAAAAAATATTTTTGTTGTTTTTTAATTTTTTTGAAAATAAAAAAAAAGGATACAAATTTAACATTACGTTTTCCCCCTTTTGACATTATCAAAAAGAGAGGAGGCACAAAAAAAATGAACAAAAGAAAAAAAATGTTCCCTGATCTAGTGAAAAAGCAAATATTCTTAAAATGAGAAAATTACCTCTTAGTTTTAATAAAAAAAACTTAGTTGAATTGAATTGACAATGCATAGCCTAGAAAAGGTTAGAAATTCAGAATTTGATAATCCAAACTCAAGTTCTTTTTAAAAAAGGCTAAAAAACTTTTTAATTCAATATCAAAATCAAGGAATAAATTAGAGAAAGAAACAATCATTTTTCAAAAACTCTTTCCATAAAATATATCTAATAGAAGATCAATGCACAAATTGTTGAATCAGTAATCATGATTTTCAAATTCAAGTATCAAAAGAATTAAGGGTTTTCTTAAGCTTTTAAGAAGTACAAGAATAGTAAGTAATTAAATTTTGTGGGCTCATTTTATGCCTCTTGACAATTGGTTGGCGCACTGCGCATCTTTTGATGCACTTTGTGTATTCTATATTTTTCAATTTGGCGCTTTGCGTATCTTTTATTTTTGGCATCATTGGCCAATTTTTTTTTACTATGCTACCTTTCTTAAATCTTAAATATCAAAAGTAAACCCATACTATTGATAAAGCGAATTTCTTGATTAAGAAAATTTTGAATTAGATTCAACAACTTGTAAAAAGATTCCTATGCGATAAATAAAATGTAGGGAGATAAAAAAAAAATTGTTTCAAAAACCAATTTAAAAGATGAAAAGGAATTTAAATCAAAAGTAGAATAATCTCTTTTAGGAAACAGAGATTGAGAGTCAAACACATAAGTTTCCTTCTTTTGACTGTTTTTAGAGAAGTCAATCGCAACATACCAAAGAGTTCATGAAAAAATAGGAAGTAGATTTTTTATTTTTAGAACAGTGTATGTGTGTGTTGATCAGAAAAAAAATTTCATGAAATAAGAAAAGAAAAAAATAAAAAATAAAAACAAAACACAACAAAGAAGTCTTTTTAACCATTATCTCTCTCCTGGTCTGATGCTTTAGAAACCAGGTCTGTCAATGAGATTTTTTGCTTTTCATTATTTCACCAATTTGAATTTAGCTTTGCCTTACCCTTTTCTTTCGTAGGAAGAATTCTTAAATCAGGGCATTGATTTTTCATATGTCCAGGCTTCCTACAATGAAAGCAAATAACATCAGAAGAAATATGAATTTCCTTACCATTTTTACCTTTTTTCCATTTTTGCTTATGCTTTGGTGAGCTTTGTGATTTGCTTGACAAGTCATCACAAACAAAGCTATCTTATTCTCTATCTTCCATTTTTAAAACAATCGTTTCACCTACATCCAAAAGTCTTTGACCCAACCCATTTTTATCTTTTTCCACTTTTGCTTATGCTTTGGTGAGCTTTGTGATTTGCTTGACAAGTCATCAAAAACTAAGTTATCTTCTTCTCTATCTTCCATTTTTTAAATAATCATTTCACCTGCATCCAAAAGTCTTTGACCCAACCCTTGCTCGTAGGCAATGAGTGAGCCAATCAAATTTTCAATAGAATATACATTCAAATCTTTAGATTCACAAATAGCAATAACTTTAGTATCAAATTTATCTAATAGACAACGAAAAATTTTGTTAACTTTTTCAAAATTTGAAAAATCTTTTCCTAAGGTATGTAATGATGTTACAATTTGAATGAACCTAGTATACATGTCTAAGATCGTCTCATAAGGTTTCATGTAAAATAGTTCAAAATCATGCATTAACATATTCAACTTGGATAGCTTGATTTCACTAGTGCCTTCGTATATGGTGTGTAGTTTATCACAAACTTCCTTACCAGTAGTGCACGTGGATATTAACATAAAATCTTCAGAATTTAAAGCACAGAAAAAACAATTTAAAGATTTGCATTCAATTGAGCATTTACTTATTCTTCCCTATTCCATTGATTAAAAGGAATATCAGTTTTAACTCCATTAACAATACGTGATGGTGATGAATAACCAGTTAAAATCATATGCTATATGCAAAAATTAATTGATTGCAAGAAAGTAGTCATGCGAATTTTCTAAAAATCACAAGTTATGTTTTCAAATAAAGGTGGTCTGGTGATAGAATAACCTTCCGCAATATTACAATTCCTAAAGTTATCCATGGATCAAAATTCAAAAAGTTTTCAAACTTTGTTTTTATGAATCCCGCTCTAATACCACTTGAAAGTGCTCAGATGACACTAGAAAGTACTCTGATACCACTTGAAAGTTTGTTAGGGATTTTAGGCCCTTATGAACTAGCCCAAGGCTAATTAAAGAGAGTGGTGAATTAGTAAAGAAGAAACTTTAAGCAAAGTATAAACCAAAACACCACAAATAAAACAAATGCGGAAATTAAATGCAGAAGCAATAATAAGAAAAGAACACACTAGATTTATAGTAGTTCGGTCAAACCTTGATCTAGGTCCACTCCTTGGAGGCACCCTCTAAGTATTGCACTACAAAAGTGTCTCTCCTTTAGCCCCCACAGCTAGGCGGAGAAGCCTTTAAGAAATCACTTTCAACTTCCTCGGTTTTGCAAAGACGCCGGGTCCTTTGACACCAAAGTGAACTTCATCTTTGGTGAACTTCCCTCGAGACAAGTTTTGAATCCGACGATATTAAGATGCAAGCCTTCCAGAGCAACCGTATGGAATCCCCTCCACACTCCCTTGAGTCCCCCTCATAGAATCTTCATTCTCTCAGACTTCACCCATTCCTCGCTCCCTTTCAAGCTCTCTCTTTAAGTCTCCCCCACATGAACGAAGCTACAATGGCTATCAAAGACACTTTACAAAGAGTCTTGCCAAGGTTAAATAGAGAAGCTCAAAACAAGCTCATTAATGCAAGTTGCCGACATTATCAGCTCATCAGCCCAGGACGATTTGGGACGATCAGAAGAAAATTGGTTACATCGTCCTGGTTGATCTTATAATCGTCCAAGCCGATTAGTTTAAAACTAATTTCAATCGTCCAGAGCATCGCCCCGGACATCATCCCAGCCAATCCTACGATCGTCCCGGACGATATGATCGTATCAATCAACCATTAGTGCTTTCCAAAGATTACAAATCAATTTAAGTATAATTGAGTTAGATCGTTCTGACCGATAGAAATATCGTCATGGTCAATTTCCTAAAACAAAGATTTCTAAACTGATTATGGCGGCTGATTCTTTCTGAATTGATACTATCGTCCTGGCCGATATAGGTATCGTCCAAGAGGATCAGCTAATGACGGTTGCCTTAATGAGGATGCCCTAATTAGGGTTTTTGTTTTTAGACAGATCGTTCAGGACGATATAAATATAGTCTCGGATGATGTTACCAAAAATAGAAATCTTTAGGGAACAATAGAACATCTTCCAAGTTTACAAATCATCCGGTGTCACACAAAATATAACAAACTCAAGAAAGGAAAAAGAGTACAAACTGACTCAGGCCTAGTCTATGCAATCTTTAGCTGATTCCAAATTGCAGTCCGATCGTGTGAACATGAAATGTCAATACATAAGGCAGTCGTATAGAAATAAGAATGTTTACTATCATCAAAATTATAAACCATTGATCCGCAACAAAGACTTGTAAGTCAATGAGTTAGCAACATCAAAAATCTGAAAAAGTGGTAAATTATTCGATCATATTAACTCTTAGCTCGGACTTCTTTTAAGACAACACTATCTTTGTAAATCAGAAGATCTAACTCAGAAAACTAATTTGATAAAAAAAGAGATTCATTCAAGACTTGGTTTTAGAAAAATATCTTATAGGATAATGCATCAAAGTAATTTGTCACAATCACAAAATTCGAAATCAAGCGTTTAAAAATCTCAAGTGATACATGAATTCTTCTAAGATTCAAAAGTTGGAAAAGAGAACAAAGCTTGCTTTTGATGCGCTCATTTTATGCCTCTTGTCTATTGAATGGCGCACTTTGCATATCTTTTTGATTTTTGATACACTTTGTGTATATTTTTAAATTTGGCGTCATTGCGCATCTTTTATTTTCGGCATCATTTGCCACATTTTTTTATTTTTTTATTTTTTTATTTTTACAAGCTAGATTCTCTTTTAAACACTCTTAAATGTTCTTAGTTTTGTGTATATCTTCAAGATATTAGAGAAGAAAAATTCACTCTCTAATATAGGGAAGAACAAACCAAAAAATAGAATAAAAAAATCATATGAGAAGTGCAATGACAGGATAATGAGAAATCTTGAAGTAACATAAAGACTTTGATCATTATAAATATAAGCTAGATTATTGTAGCAATGTAGAAAAGATCTCAATTATAAACTCAATTTGTTAATTTGAGATAGACTTTTGTTTAGAAAAGAAAATTACACCACTAAAATAAGTTAGAGAAAGTGACCTAATCAATGGTGTTTTCACCCTTTAACAGATTAAGAGATGTAAAACATTGACTATAAATTTTCAAAAATAAAAATAAGGTATAAAATATTAATTTTAGCAATGATTATAAAAAAATTAAAGAATATGAAAAATAAAGAAACCAAAATAAAAGTAACAACAAAAATAAATAAATAAAAAAACTATAAAAATAAAACAATAGAAGTGAAAAGTAAACAACATATAACAAATCAGAAATTAGTAGGAATCTAGTTCATGCATTTATGTCAATCACACCCAATCTGATTCTTAAAGTGCTCCAAGTGTCAAAGGCAAGTGGTTTAGTAAATATGTTAGCCAGTTGATTCTTTGTTGTCATATGGTGTAACTCGATGTCTCCCTTGGTCACATGATCTCTAATAAAGTGATGCCTTATATTAATGTGCTTAGTCCTTGAATGTTATATATGATTCTTAGAAATGCATGGGCGCTAGTGTTGTCACAAAAAATTGAGATTATGCATACAGGTAATCCTAAATCTAGAATTTGTTGCTTCAACCAAAGGACTTGGGCCACACAACTCCCTAACGTAATGTACTCAGCTTCAGTAGTGGAAAGTACAATAGAGTTTTATTTTTTACTAGACCAGGAGACTAAAAACTATCCTATGAATTGAAAAGTCTCAAAAGTGCTCTTTCTATCCATCATAGATCCTTCAAAATCAAAATCATAATATACAATGATATCCAAAGAAGTGTTATGCCTAAGGTATCAGATTCTTAAGTTTTGGGTCCCTAAAAGGTATTTGAGAATTCTCTTAACTATGGTCAGGTGAGATTCCTTAGGATCAGTTTGAAATCCAGCATAGAGGTAAATACAAAACATTATATCAGGTCAGCTAGCAGTCAGGTAAAGTTGAGATTCAATCATCCTTTTGTACTTCTTTTGATCAAAAAACTTTCCATTTGGGTCCTTATCCAACTGAACATTGGAGTTCATGAGAGTATTAATTTGCTTGGCTTTATCCATTTCATATTTCTTCAAGATGTCATTTATGTATTTTGATTGATTCAGAAAGATTCTATCATCCAATTATCTTATACTAAATCCCCAAAAAGTAGGACAACTCTCTCATCATACTTAACTCAAAATCCATACTCATTGTTTTAGAAAAATTATCACATAGCCTCTTATCAGAAGATCGAAAAAATATATCAGCGACATAGATTTGAACAATAAGTAAATCATCTCCTACTTTCCTCAGAAAAAGGGTGGTGTCTACGCTCCTCTTAATAAACTCCCTCGTTAGTAAGAATGTGCTAAGCCATTCATACCAAGCTCTGGGTGCCTACTTTAATCCATATAATTCCTTTTTAATTTGAAAATATGATTTAGAAATTAGGAACTCTCAAAACCTAGGGGTTGTTCTACAAACACATCCTCTTTTATTACCCCATTTAAAAGACACTCTTAACGCCCATTTGGAAAAACTTAAATCCCTTATAATAGGTAAAGGATAATAGCACTCTAATGGATTCCAATCTAGCTATAGGGGCAAAGATCTCCTCAAAATCTATCCCTTCAATTTGGTTGTACCCCTTAGCCACCAATCTTGCCTTATTCCTAACCACCACATCAGAATCATAACCTTATTCTTAAAGGCCCATTTGATTCCAACTACACTTTATCTCTTTGGTCTTTCTACAAGCTCCCAAATATCATTCCTAATAAATTGGTTTAACTCCTCTTGCATGGCTAAGATCCAAAGCTCATCAGAAAGGGCTTGATTAATATTATTGTGTTCAGTCATTGAGATAAAGGCAGAGTGGTTAACTTCCTTTCTAAGTCCATATCTAGTCTGAACTCCTTCAGAAGGGTCTCCTAAGATCAGTTCTTTAGGGTGACTCAAAGAGTATCTCCAATCTCTAGGTAAAGTATATGTAGGTTCAACCATTTCCTCTAGATTTATATTTTCTACTTCTTGGGTAATCTCACCAACTCCTTCAGTATATTAGGACTCTACCCTCTTCTCTAAATTTTTAACTCCAGTGGCAATCTCTCTAACTTCATCTTCATCTTCAACTCTAGACTTTCTAGGATCAGATTCATCAAACACTACATGAGTAGTCTCCTCCACCACCAATATCCTCTTATTAAACACCATAAAAGACTTCCCAACACTAGAATATCCTATGAACACTCCTTCATCAGATTTTTGGTCAAATTTTCTTAAGTGATACTTCCCATTATTATGAATGAAACCTTACAACCAAAGACATGGAGGTGGAAAAGATTGGGCGTCCTACCCTTAAGGATCTCATAGGGTTTCTTATAGAGTTTGGCTCTAACATTCACCATATTCAACACATAATAAGTTGTGTTTATCGCTTTAGCCCAAAAGTATTTTGGAAGTGAATATTCAACAAGCATGGCTCTAGTAGCTTCAACAAAGGTTCCGTTCTTCCTTTCAGCTACCCCATTCTGTTGAGGGATCTTAGGAGCTAGGAAGTTGTGATTAATCCCTGTATCCTCACAAAAGTCTCCAAATATCTCATTTTTAAACTCCCCCATGATCACTATGGATGGTCAAGATCTCATAACCTAGCTTTTTTTCAATCTAAGTAAAGAAGGCTCTAAAGTCATCAAAATACTCATTCTTGTGTGACAAAAATCTAATCCTAGTAAACCTCGAGTAATTATTGACAATCACAAAATCATAGACTTTTTCTCCTGAGCTGGCAGTGCTAATGAGTCCAAAAAAATTCATGTGAAGGATATCTAAAAGTCTAGAGGTGTTAATATTATTAATGGAGTGAAAAATGGAATGGACTTACTTTCCTAATTGGCAAGCTTCATAAAGGTGGTCTTTTGTTAACTTAAGCTTGGAGACACCTCTAAGTAGGTCTTTCTGGATCACTCTTCTAAGGGTTTTCATATTAACAAGACATAATCTCTTATGCCACAACTAACAATCATCAACAGCAATTTTTAAGCAAAATAAAGTAGCACATTCAATATTATTTAAATCAAGCATGTAAACAATGTTGATTCGCTTTTTCTGTAAAATAATATTATTATTTAAGCTTACGATGCAAGTGTTTGCCAAGAATTTTATGATGAAGCCTTTATCACATAGCTGAGTGATGCTAAGCAAGTTATGTTTCAGTCCATCTACAAGTAAAATATTTACAATCAAAAGGTTCTTCGAGTTTCTAATTATACCTATGCCCACCACTTTCTTGGTGGTGTTGTCTCCAAGAGTAACCTTGCCTCCAGCCCTGGACTCCAATGAAATGAATTGATTAGCATCTCCAATCATGTGTCGTGAGCATTCTCTATCCAGGTACCACATGCTATGACGATGCCTATTTTGAGAGCACTCTTATAAATCATCAAATGTCAGATTTAGGAATTCAAATATGTTTGGGTCCCTTCTTTTGGAAAGTAGTATGCAATGCATGTGTGTTATGTTGTGAATCATGCAATTTGGACTATGGTGAATCGTGCAAATGTATGCTATGTGTCCTGACATGCCACATGAAAAACATCTAACTCTAGAAAAATGATGTACTAATCTACTCAGGTGGTGATGATTCTTTTTACACTACGGGAAAACACGCGATTATCGTCGGATTTTCTGGCAGAAATTTGTGCGTCGGTAATAACGGCGTAGGCAACGGTAGAATTGTTCGACGAAAATCTTGCGGCGACATTTCCGACGCAAAATACGCCGTAAAGTTACCGACGCCGGTTCCGCCGGCCAATCCAACGGTATATGAATGTCTGAACCATTTCCATCGCACGTTACGGCGAAACATTTTCGATGTACGTTACAGGCGGACATTGCGCCTGCGTATTTAAACTCAACAAAATATTACCGACGTATAATGAATCGAAAATGATACCGGCATCACTAGCGTAAACACCGTCGGAACTTCCGCTGGTAAAAGCCCTATTTCCCGAAACCGAACCCCTCTGGCCGTCATTTGTTTCCTTCCATTCTCTCACTTTGACTGCTTCGCCCATCGCCCTCCGTCACCGTTTGTCGCTCGCCGTGGTTAGACGTCGCCGACGATCACCAGACTTCGCCGTCGACGGTCACCGGACTTCACCGAGCCTCTCTCATTCCTAGTCGCACGCCGCCTCTCTCATTCCGAGTCGCGCGCCACCGAGGAGTGTCGTAGAACGACCGAAGGTATTTATTTTCATTTTTTTTTTCTATTTCGGTTGGATTACATATAGGATTAGCCTTAAGTCCATATCTTTTTGCTTTAGTCATGGTTGTTATCACTAGACATTTGCTAGAGGATGTACCTTAGTGCATGCTTTTTGTTGATGATATTGTTCTTGTTGATAAGTCTAGAGAGGGATTTAAAGGTAAACTTTGATTATGGAGATCAACATTAGTCCATATCTTTTTGCTTTAGTCATGGTTGTTAGCACTAGACATTTGCTGGAGGATGTACCTTGGTGCATGCTTTTTGTTGACGATATTGTTCTTGTTGATAAGACTAGAGAGGGAGTTGAAGGTAAACTTGGATTATGGAGATCAACATTAATCCATATCTTTTTTTGTGCTTTAGTCATGGTTGTTAGCACTAGACATTTGCTAGAGGATGTACCTTGGTGCATGATTTTTGTTGATGATATTGTTCTTGTTGATAAGACTAGAGAGGGAGTTGAAGGTAAACTTGGATTATGGAGATCAACATTAGTCTATTTTTTTGTGCTTTAATCATGGTTGTTAGCACTAGACATTTGCTAGAGGATGTACCTTGGTGCTTGCTTTTTGTTGATGATATTGTTCTTGTTGATAAGACTAGAGAGGGAGTTGAAGGTAAACTTAGATTATGGAGATCAACATTACTCCATATCTTTTTGCTTTAGTAGTTAGTAGACCTAGTGAGGGGATTGTGACTTTGAGCGATCAAGTCATTAATAAGTGTAACATGTTTTAAATATCTTGGATCTACTAATTAGATATAAATATAAATCCATTACTTTTTTACTCTTATATATAGTTTATGGATATTAGAAATCAAAGAAGTTGAATGTATAACCGATTATCTCAAGGTAGGAAGACATTAACAGATGAATTCAACAATGGGGTGAACTTTTTCATTCAGCAAGCGAAATAGCTGCCCAGCTTTATATCAGAAGGAAAGTTTCGATGTCCATGTTCTAAACACAAAAATCTAGTGCACCTAGAACCAGATGATGTAACTGTTGATTTGTATCGCAGAGGATTCATGCCACGGTATTGGTATTGGACTTCTCATGGTGAATATGAGCCATAATTTGATTATCAATGCGGTCCTTCTACAAGTAGTAATGTTGCTGCGGCTGAAAACATTCGTCTAAATCTTTAGGAATTAGTTCATGATGCAACTGGAATTCAAACTAAACAAAATACAGAAGAGTTACCGAATACGGAGGCACAAAATATTTATGATTTATTGCATGCTGCCCAGCAACCAATCTGGAAAGGGTGCACGACTCACTCAGAATTATCTGTTGCTGTGAAGATGTTAAGCATCAAGGATGAATATAATATTGCTCGTGAATATTTTAATCAATTCATTGGGTTGCTTAAGAAAACTAATCCAACAGATAATTTAATTCCTACAGATCTATATCGGATAAAAAAGTTAATTTTCAAACTTGGTTTGACATACATAAAGATAGATTGTTGTAAGAATGGATGCATGTTATACTTTAAAGAAGATATCGTAGAAATTGTATGCCGTCATTGCAATGCACCAAGATTTAAACCCAAATCTAGAAATAAAAGGAAGCAGAAGGATGTGCCTGTTAGTAAAATGTTCTACTTTTCAATAATTTCGAGACTACAACGGCTATATGCATCCATGAGATCTGCTGCACATATGAGATGGTATAATGATCACATTCCACAAGAAGGTGTTATCACACATCTATTAGAAGCAGAGGCTTGGAAGCACTTTGATCGTACACATCCCACATTCGTGGTAGAATCAAGAAATGGCATATTAGGTTTATGCGTAGATGATTTTACTCCATTCAGTCAGTCGGCTACACCGTACTCATGTTGGCCTGTGATACTCACTCCTTACAATCTTCCTCCAGAGTTATATATGACTACTCCTTATATATTTCTATCACTTATAATTCCAGGGCCACATAATCCAAAATTAAAGATTGACGTATTCTTACAACCTCTAATTGATGATTTAAGTTTATTATGGGAAGAAGGCGTAAGTATATATGATATCTCCATCAAACAAAATTTTATACTAAGAGCAGCATTACTTTGGACAATTGGTGACTTTCCTGCATATGGTATGCTCTCAAGTTGGAACACTTCAGGCAAGTTAGCTTGTCCATATTGTATGAAAAATACAAAATCATTTACTTTAAAGTATGGTAGGAAGAACACTTGGTTCGATTGCCATCGAATGTTTTTGCCTCAAAGTCATCCTTTCAGGCGAAATAAAGAAGCGTTTACTAAAAATAAAATGGTGATGTTTCAACCTCCTCCAGGATTCAGTAGTGAAGAAATTTTTGAAAGAGTAGAGTTCTTGCCCACCATAATGGAATCTCCAACATTAGCTGAGATCAGATTGCCAGAATATGGTGTCAACCATAATTGGACAAGAAAAGTATTTTTTGTTCATTGCCATATTGGAGAACAAACTTGATTAGACATAACTTGGATGTTATGCATATAGAGAAAAATATTTTTGATAATATTTTCTATACAGTTATGAATATCAAAGAGAAATCGAAAGATAATATAAAAGCAAGGATGAACTTAAAAGAAGATTTGTAGAAGGAAAGCTTTGGAATTGAAGGATGGTGGAGCCGGAAAATTTCTCAAACCCAAAGCTACATTCACATTAACTTTAGAGCAAAAACGAGCAATTTGTGAATGGGTGAAGACTCTATGAGTACCTGATAGATATTCTTCCAATCTAAGCAGGTGTGTTGACATAAAATAAAGGAGATTATTCGGATTGAAAAGTCATGATTGTCACATCTTCATGCAATGTCTACTATCCACTGCTTTTAGTTATCTGCCATATCAGATTTTAAAGCCCCTAATCGAGCTAAGTGTATTCTTTAAAGATTTATGCTCTTCTAAATTAAATGTGGAGAATTTGATTCTTATGGAGCAGCAAATTCCATTCATTTTGTGTAAACTAGAGAAAATATTTTCTCCAGACTTTTTTGACTATATGGAGCATCTACCTGTTCATTTACCATATGAGGCTATGGTTGGGGGACCTATTCAATATAGGTGGATGTATCCTTTTGAGAGATATTTAAATAAACTTAAGAAGACCTCTAAGAACAAATCATAACCCGAAGGCTCTATCTGTGAAGCATATTTAACATACGAGACAACTCAATTTTGCTCGTATTATTTTAAAACAATATCTCAATCAGGTGAAAGTTCAACATCTCAAAATATTGGTAAATCCTCTAATATATCTGTATTCAGTGGAATTGGGGAACCTTTAGGCGCTAACACCATGCGCTATTTGACCGATAAGGAGATGGCAGTTATCACATTGTACATCTTGCTTAACTGTGATGAAGTTTAGCCGTATCTCAAGTAAGTATGAGTTAAGTTGTTTATATTTTCTATTTTCTTTTAGACTTTGTTCTAAACTCACGACAAAAATTTGTAGAAGGTTCATTGATGGTCTTAGTACATTAGAAGAAGGAGAAGTCCAGAAGATAGTGGAAAAATAATTCACTGCTTGGTTTAAAAATACGGTATGTTTTGAATAATTATTCTTACTTAATGAGTTAATTATTTCAATTAATATTAGTAACAATAACATCTTGTACATTTAAAGGTACACACTGAAGACATTTCACAGTATTCAAGGTTATCTGAGTTAGCTTGGGGACCAAATAGATTAGTAAAATGTTATCAAATATTTGAGGTCAATGGTTATAAATTCCATACTAAAAATTGGTGTGAAGGAAGGAAGACAAAAAATTCAGGCATATGTGTAAGAGGGAACACCCATACAGGAGATGATTCTGAATACTACGGGGTATTACAAGAAATATTAGAGGTTGAATATCCCGGTGAGAGGAATACTGTGTATCTCTTCAATTGTGAATGATTTGATCCAGTACCAAATAGAGGCACGAAAGTTCATCCAATTTACGGTATAACAGAAGTAAAGTGGGCTAGGAGATATGCAAAGTTTGATCCTTTCATTATTGCTAGTCAGGCAACTCAAGTCTATTATGCTAACTATCCAAGCGGAATACGAGGCAAACAAGATTGGATGGTAGTTATGAAGACAAAACCAAGGGGAGTAATTGAGAAAACTACCTCAATACCATCAGCACATCAAGAAGAGTTTATGTCTAATTTAAAAAATCTCCCAATCAATGTAGATGACCAAATCAGAATTAATGAGAGCGAGTTGCAGTTAGAGGAGGTAGATCAAACCATAGAGGAAAGTAATGAAGAATCTGATAGTAATGGGAGTGTATCATCTTATGCAAGTGAATCAATAAAAGATAAGTTAACAACATAAGGTAACTTAATTTTTTTTTAGCTACTACACTGCATTTTATTTTACTTCCCTGCGTTTTACTTTACTGCATTTTTTTAGGTACTGCACTGCTTTTTTTTTACTCCCCTGCATTTTACTTGACTGTATTTTTTTAGCTACTGCACTGTGTTATTTTTTATTAAATTTTTGTTATAACTCATATTTCTAATATTTTTTTTATTTATATACAGATGGCTTCAGCTGAGGAGCCTAATAGAGGATTGATAAAAAATATTTTTAACAGGCGCACTAAGAAGATCAGTACTGCTGGACCACCTAGGCCAGTACGTATTGAGGGGACCACCTCGGCTCAGCCTTCTATACAGCCTCAGCCTACTACATAGCCTCATCCTACTACACAGCCTCAGCCTGATACACAGCCTTTACCCACTCATGGAAGCGGTAGCCCACAGTTTTACTCACAAGACCCCCAATTTCCTTCACCAGATCCTGGGCAGAGTACTCCTTTCTACCCATAGTGCACACCCCCACCGTATGCTGGTGCCCCTCCTACTTATCTATTTCCACCATATGCTCCATCATACTATCCCCCACCACCCCATCAGCCCGCTACAGCTGGACCTTCGACAGCAGCTGCAGCAGAGCAGGAGATAGATGGTAGAATGTTGATAGCACCTGAGGGTGACACGTACGTACATTCTCTTTTATTTATTTAAACTAACCAATATTTTTATTTTATATTTTATATTTGTTTCATATAATTTTATTTTTGTAGGTTCTACCCATCAAAACAACCGACATATAAAATATGGGACATCATACGGAGCAGGTTTGACGCTCCTTATGTTTCTTGGAAGAAAGTCCCGAAAGAAGTCCGGGAGATGTGGTTTAGAGAGTTTGATATTTTTGGGTTTTAGTTTTTATGTTAAATGATTTATTCTTTCTTACTTAAGCTAATAATCTTATATATTATATATCATATGTATTTGATTGCAGAAAGAGTTTTGTTGGCTGCCCCAACACAATGACAGGATTAGAACGAATTTTGAGAAGCGTGGGTCTACTCGGATGCGCGACATATTCACAGATATTAGAAAGTCTGGGAAGCAACCATTGTGGATTGGAGAGGTTATATGGGCTGAGTTGAATGCAGCTTGGGGCAGCGAAGAGTATAGTAGGAAGAGGGATCAGAATCGACAGAACAGAGCTTCTGATGTTGGTGGGTTGGGAAGTTCACTTCATACAGGCGGCTCTGTTCCACATACTGAGCAGAGGCGTCGTTTGGTAATGAATTTTAAATATTTTTTAAAATTGTTCTTTAATCTATATTAATAAAATTCTCTTAATTCAAACAGAAAGCGATGCTTGGTGGAGAACCAACTCATGTTGAATTGCATAGTCGCACTCATAAGCGACAGGAGGATCAACAATGGATTGATGAGAGATCAAGAAAAGCCTATGTAAGTATATTTTTATATATATTTAATATTTTCTAAGTTTTAGTTTAACTATATATATTTATATTATACTTTCACAGGAGGATTATACACGGCTTCGAGAGACTCATGCCGCATCAGGTGAGGGCTCTTCTGGCGGCTCTGTGGAGTATTCTGAGTATCGCATCTGGTCGTAGGTCGTCGGAGGAATGCAGCATGGTAGAGTATATGACTTAGGTGCGTAAGCTCAGGCATACGAGGGGATGACATCCTCTACTGCATCCAGCTTCGCATCCAGTTTGCATGAGTCCTTACAAGCTCAACAAATAAGTGCCCTTCAAGCTAAGCTAGAACAAGTAAGGAAATCACAAGCTGATTGGCAAGCTCAGCTACAAGCACAGGTTCAAGCTCAGCTGCAAGCACAGGTTCAAACAAGTATTCAGCAACACAATTAGTTGTTGGATGAAATGCGCAAGATGAGAGAGCAACTGAGTGGAAAAGACGTAGCTCCACCTGAGGAGGAGTCCACGGAGTCAGAGTAGTTTAATTTAGTTTATATGAACTTGTTTATTTCTGTGAACATATTTTATTGAATAGTTTCTTTTAATGTGATGTTTTTAGTTGATTGTTAGTACTGAACTATTTTTTTTTAATGTTATAAACTGTTGTGAAATTGTGGTGAAATTGTTGATCTGTTGTAATGTTACAATTGAATTGTGGTAGAATTGATATTTGTATAGGTTTGCAGGTGTGGAAATTTGATTGTTGGCTGGGAAGAAATTTTTTTTTGTCAATGCTACAGGTTTCCGGCGGATTTTGCGCCGGTATTTCACTGGAAAAGACGATACAACGAGTTGTATCGTACATACCGACGTCTTTGTTTTGTCGGAACTTACCGGCGCATGTTCTAGCGCCATAAGCACCGATAATTACCAGCGTATACTTTGCATCGCAAGCAAAATCGTGGGGTTTCTATGTCACACTTTGCGTCGTTTTATCCGCCGATAATGTCCGGCGCATAATGCGATGCTAATTACCGGCGCATATGGTGCCAGAATTAAGATATTTTTTAAAGTCGACAACTATCCATTTTTTCGCTGGTAATTCGTCGGAAACTGCGCCTGAGAAATTTCCAGCGCAAATTATGCACCGGAAAGAAATTATCGACGAGCCTTAAACCGGCGGAAAAAAATACGCCGAAACATGCACCGGAAACTATATTTTTTGTTGGATTTCTAATATTGCCGGTGGATTTTGTCCGCCGGTAATAAGGGGTTTTCCTGTAGTGTTATGTGATGCATGCAATGATGGTTTTTTATTTTTAAATGTTTCAAAAATTTCTAATTTTTTGAACTCCTTTTCTAATTCAGCATGGGATGACTTTAAGGAATCATGTGCATCAGATAATTAATTATATTTTTTCTTTAATGCATCAAACTCATCAAGTAATGACATGTGATTGCTATCAATTGTAGAATGATCTTTAAGTAAAATTTCATGTTCTTTTTGTAACTCTAAAAACTCAAATTTCAAGCTAGCATGTGTTTTCTTAATTTTCTTATATGATGCATGAATTTGTTCAGAAACTTCATGTAGTTGCTCATAAGTTAGTTCACATACCTCTTCTAGGTCACTTTGGCCGAGGTGTTTGCCTGCCATCAAGCATAAATTTGTAGTCTCATCTTCAGCTTCAATTTTAGAAGAGTCCGATGCAGAATCTACCCAGAATATCTTTTGGAACCTCTTCTTGTCCTTTTTGATCTTGGGTTTCTTCTCACATTTCTCCTTGCTTGGGTGAGTCTTAAGTGTAGGACAATCAGCTTTAACGTGTCCTGACTTCCTGCATTCAAAATAGATCATATCATTAGAATTCTTAAAATTTTATTTATCTTACCTTTATTCCACTTTTGATGGTTCTTTTGCTTCTTCTTTAGAAAGTTTCTGAATTATCTTGTGATTAAGGCAACATCATCGCTTTCACACCAGGTCCTTCAGCACCATAGTTTTCTCCTTCTTTTTCTCACCTACATCAACATTTTATTGATTCACCCTTTGATCGTAAGCAATGAATGATCCAAATAAGTTATCAATCGAATAAGTATTCAAATCTTTAGATTCAGTAATTACAGTAATCTTTGCTTCAAAAGAGGAATGCAAGTATCTTAAAGTTTCCGTAGTTGGTGAGTTCTCTTCCTAAGACATGCAAAGAGGTAACAATTTGAGTAAACCTTGTATTCATTTCAAAATTTGATTTAGAATATTTCATACTGAAAAGTTTGTAATCATGCAATAAAATATTCAATCGAGATTGCTTAACTTCATTTGTTCCTTCATAAGTAATGCACAATCTATCCCAAATCTCTTTACCAGTAGCACAAGTTGAGACACACATGTAGTCTTCAGATTTTAAAGCACAGAAAAAATAGTTTAAATATTTTGCATTAAGTTGTACTAAATCCCTATCATCAAAAGTCCATTCAGTAAAAGGAAGTTTAATTTTAATGCCATTAATTTCACTTGAAGGAGGTGAGTAACCTTCTTTAACAAGCATCTACAAGCGATAGTCAATTGATTGTAAAAATGAAGACATGCGAGTTTTCCAAAAATTAAAAGGAATATTATTTAGCAAAGGTGGTCAAATAATAGAATACCCTTTCGCAGTTTTATGATTATCATAGTTAGCCATGAATCAAAATTCAAAAAGTTTTCAAACTTAATTTTATGAATCCTGCTCTAATACTACTTGAAAGTTTGTTAGGGATGTTAAGCCTTTATGAACTAGCCCGAGGCTAACTAAGAGGGGGGGGGGGGTAAATTGGTATTTTAAAAATCTTACAAACAATTAAAACACGAAAATTCAATCCAAAATTTACCACAATGATAATCAAAGTGCGGAAATTAAATACGAAAAAAATAGTAGTAAAGAACACAAAGATTTATAGTGGTTCGATCAACATGACCTATGTCCACTCTCTGGAGGCGCCCTCCGAGTATTGCACTAAAACTCATTGACTCTCCTTTTGCTCCCATAGCATGGCGGAGAAGCCTTAATAAAACTCCTTTCCACTGACACCAGTGAGGCAGAGAACCCAACTCCTTTTGCTTCCTCCTGAAAAAGGCAGAGAACCTTTATCGATTGCTGAAGTGAACCTATCTTAACCCTCCAAGGATAAGGGAGTTTGATGGAAGAAGAATATGTGGATTAAAGCTTGGAAAAACCTTTGTGAAACCCTCTCACAAACTCCCCCTCACAAGATCCTCTCTCTCTCTCTCCTCTAGGCTCTCTCAGGTTAAGACAGTAGCAAAAGTTGTTTTAAAGGATAGAACAAGGGCTTTTAAATAGAATAGCTTCAGAATAGCTCATTAATTGCAAGGAACGGATTATATCGTCTAGGATGATATACATATAATCTTGCATGATCAGTGTGATTTAAGCTATATTAGCCAGGATAATCTGGGACGATCAGATGAATTTTGTTCATAATGTCCAGGCTGATATAAGATTATCCTGAATTTTTAGTACAAATTAGTGAATATCATCCAAACAATCACACTGAATGCTTGTCTGGAAGTTGAAAGAATAGCTTGATCGTCCAGGCCGATCTTACGATCATCCTGGATGGTAAGTTTAAATCCGTGAAAATTATCCAAAGCATTGCCCTGAATAGGAGCTATCCGATGTTGATCGTCCAGGAGCAACTAAGGTATTTTGAACTGATTGTCCCGAATAATCCTATGATTGTCCAGGATGATGTGATCGTATCAATCAAACCTTAATTGATTTCCTTAATTACTAGATCCTGGATGATGTCCAAAAATAAATAATACCTAAATAGATCTGTCTGTTGATTCTTTCTAATTTGAGCATATCATCCCAAATGATATAAATATCGTATAAGACGATCTTCTTAATAACGACTATCTTAATAAGGATGCCCTAATTAGGATTTATGTTTTTAACTGATTTTACAGGATGATATTTGGATCGTCCCCTCAAAATAGAGAACTCTAAATGAGACAGATAAAATTCCCCCAAGTGTGTGTGTGCAAGGTTACATAGCATCAGGAATCACATTTATTACAAATAGACTAAAGAAAGGAAAAGGTTTACAAACTGACTCAGACCTAGTCTATCGAATCTTGAACTGGTTCAAATTGCAGTCTTGATCCTGTTGATGTGAAATGTTAGTAGGCAAGGCAGTTGTAGATAAATAGAAGTATTTACTATCATCAAAATTCTATTTTTGAAACTAGATATGCAAAAGTGGATTCTCTTTACATCTTTCATATAGGTTAATGTCATCGAGCAACGCTCTGACATACAACCTCAGATAGGTCCTACATTCTTGGTGAATTCTCCTTAACTCTTCCATATATGTTAACATCATCGAGTAGTGCTCTAACATACAATATTGGATAGGTCATACATTCTTGGTGGATTATCTTGACCTCTTTCATTTATGTTAATGTTATCGAGCAATGCTATGACATATAACCTAAGATAGGTCATACAACCTTGATGGATTCTCTTGACCTGTTTCACATAGGTTAATATCATCGAGCAACACTCTAACATACAGTCTCGGATAGGTCATACATACTTGTTGAACTCTCTTACCTTTTCTCATATTAGTTAACGTCATTGAGTAATGCTCTGACATATAATCTAGCATAAGTCCCACATCATTTGTGGATTTTCTAGAACTCTTCCGTATAAGTTAATGTCATCGAGTAATACTCTGACATAAAACCTCGAATAGGTCATACAACTCTGGTGGATTCTTTCGATCACTTTCATATAGGTTAATGTCATCGAGTAACACTTTGATATATAAACTTGGATAAATTATACATCCTTGCTGGATTCTTTTTGCCCCTTATATATAAGTTAACATCATCAAGCTGTTTCTGACATGCAACCTCATATAGGTCATACATCATTGGTGGATTCTCTTAACCTCTTCCATATAGGTTAACATCATCGATTAACACTCTGACATATAATCTTGGATAGGTCATACAACTTTGGATTCTTTTGACCCTTTTAATATAGGTTAATGTTATCGAGCAGTGCTATGACATACAACCTCGTATATATCATAGAACCAAGATGGATTCTCTTGACCTATTCTATATAAGTTAACGTCATCGAGCAACGCTCTGACATACAACCTCGGATAGGTCATATATCTTTGACAGATTTGATTGACCTCCACTCTACTACATGTTGAAGCATTTTAAACACATTTATCATGAATCTTTTGTTACTGACATTTCCTTAGACTAGTCCCATTTGGTTTGGCACAAAACAACTCTCTTAGATACACTATTTTTAACTGGATAGCTTTGCGTGATGGGCTTCAAACTGCATATGCTCTTTCTAAGAGAAATATCCAAATTGTGGATCAAACCTGCCCTCTCTATCATGGATGTAACGAAACACATCACACTTAATGTTCAAGTTTGATTTCTATTTTCAGGTCCTAACTAAGCTTATCCCACACTTAAATAATTTTTTTTTATGACCCAACATAGCTCAAGCTTTACATCACATTGATGGTCTTTAAATCAACCACAACATTACGAATGGAATTCTTCTCACTTTTCATGCTACTATTTACTTCCTCTCGAATGAATGTAATAACTAGAAATTTAAGGAGAGGGTTGTTTGTGCTATTACCTTTTTTAGAGCGGTCTACCTTAAACTTGATAGATATAAATGTGGGAATCTCATAAAAGAGAAACTACATTTGAAATACAGTTGATTGAATTCATTCATTTTTTATTTTTTGCTCTTCTTCTTCGTTCACAACTGGAATAATATCTAGATTATCTTGTTGTCTGATCAATTATTCTTAAAGATCGAATGGTTTGCATTGTGTGCCTAGATTCGTTGGTGGCAATTTTTTGTTGTCTGACCTCTTAACTGTTTGTTATCTACTGAGTTGCCTGTTTGCTGCCTTTGGGTTTTGTTGCGGTCGATACTTCCTCGATTTTGGTTTGGAAGGTTCTTTTTTGGGCTGTGTACGATGATGACGCCTTCCATCTCCTTTGGGATGGTCTACGGGCAACAAAAGAATAATTTGAATCTCTTTTATGATCACTTCTGCACGCACTGAGTCATGGCCATATAGATTTTCTTTCTGATTTTTATTCTCTTTTAATTTTATTAGTTTGTACATGTTTCTTTTTCTCAAAATTTGTCTAGCCTCATTTTTTGTTTGATGGCTAATTTTGATTCTCTTATGTACACTCTCGTTCTTTCTAAAGATAAAGGCTCCCCATCACTAATAAATATTTGAAAAATCCTTCATAATTTTTCCTATGACTATGAATGGCCATATTTAAAATTTAAGATGGCTTTTAAACCAACATAAATATCAAATTTGAACTAAAAATGAGGGCTATAAGTAAGTGTGGCAGTCGTAAGAGGTTTAAAATCTGCCATTAAATAAGAGTTTCTAAGTCCAACTTTTGAACCAATATTGAGCGATGTGACTAGATGGCGAGATGAGATATAAATGTTCATCTTTTATCGAGAGCTATAACAATGTTAGTCCTTAAAGCATAATCAATTAATAAATAAAAAAGAGTGCAATCACTGGATAATTTTATTGGATCGCTTTCATTAGAATTTGGAAACCATTGGTATATCTACTGCTGCATCCAATACATAATGCTACAGAACAAACAATCATTGACATGATAGGATTTTGTCTACATTTAAGAATGTTGGCCTCACAATATCTAGCTAATATAAGATATGAAAAATTCAATGAGGCCATAAGCCGGTAATACATCCTAATGGCAACGTAAATACGATTTGATCTCTAAATTATTTTAATTACCTGATGTAATCAACATTGAACGTTGAGGACCCTCTTCATGCTTCAATAGCAATAGATATCATAGTTAAATTAAAAAATATAATTAATAAATATTTATAAAAATATTTTATCAAAAAATTCAGTATAGATAATTAAAAATAAACTGAAAGTTTTATAGTATCGAGTTTCAAATAATTCTCTAGATATTTTAATTTAATATGAATATAAAACTTGAAATTATATATAATAACAATTACTTTAAATGAATTTTTAGAAAAATATAATTTTATTATAAAATTAAGTATTTAAAATTAATATTCTAAATAATTTAAAATTATAATTTTATTTATACGAACTTAATTGTAAATTCATAATTCTCCATGCGGACGAGTTGTTCCTCATGAAGTTAGGAATCACCACATAGCCAAACACTTGGTCCACTATCAAAATTTAAGTGATACAGCATGAAGGCATTTAAGATACAAATTAAAACACCATAGTAGTAGGCTAAGTAATGTACGAAATGACAAATGGAGATAAAAGAACAACAGCTTGACTCATTTGGTGTGTGGGACATAGGACGAACTGGTTATAAACCTTAAACAACAATAAAATATGATGTAATTTAGACAATCCTGTCATCGGATGTATTATCTTTATAATCTAGGGCCAATCGCATTTGGGTTTGAACATTTCTGGTTAGAAAAGAATCTTTTAGATGAACTGAAGCCACAAATCTACCATTTTTTAAAAATCTATTCAACCCACTACTTCTAAAAAAATTGGCTTTATATATCCCATATTGCCTAAATTGGTATATATATACATATACCGATTATTTCTTTCTTGATGAAATATACTTAAAAGTTTTCTCTCGATCAAAAAACTCCCTGGGGAACCAGAGATTGCTGTTTAAGTCCACGTAATCAAAATTGATTAAACTATTATTCAGTATAGAAAAATTGCGTATTTTCGGCAGGTTTTCCAGCGAAGAATTCTGGACTTTTCGGTGAATTTCAAAAATTTACAGTGGATTTCCAACGAAGATGTTTTTGACGGGAAATCAAGGGTCGGAAAACTTTTCCATTGAAAAAAAACCGAGTTATTTGGTCCGAAAAGTTTTTAGGCCGCTGTTTGGCAGAAAAACTCGGTCGGAATAAGTAAAAAACAATTTAAAAAATTTATAATTCACGCCCCAGCCTGCAGGTGCGTCCGGCCCTCTCGCGCGCTGCTTCCGCTTGCGCCCAGGAACTTTTATTACATCCAGTGAACGTACGCTCCTCTACGTTCGGTTTTAGACCAAAACAGCGCAATACCGAATTTTTTGAAAAAACTCGATACAACTCGGTACTCGGTATTGCGCTTTTTTTGCCTAGATCCAAACGTAGAGGAGCGTACGTTCACTGGATAAAATAAAAGTTCTGCGCCCAGCCCACACGGGACAGGCTGCTTCCTCTGGCATGCGCCCAGCATGCACGGGTCCGCCTTTGCTCCCGATCGCGCCCAACACACTAACACCAAACGTGCTCGTCCGCGTTGCTCCAGCTAGCCCGCGCCAACACACATTGCCCGCATGTTCGCGTTGGGTATCGAACTCTGGACCGTTGGCCTTAGCTTTTAGAATCAACCACTCTGTTGTGATGCATCGTTAGAATGAAATATAACTATTTTTTATTTAAATAAGCTAAAACTGAAAAAAAAAATTAACAAAAATGGAAATATTAAATAAACGTACAACATCATGAAAATATTAAATAACTAAAATAATTTATTAATATTAGTATTAAATTTGTTAATAAATATAATAAGTTAAAATTATTAATAAACAAATTAGGTTATTAGTAATATTATTAATATTAAAGTTATTAATAGAAAATAATTTAAAGTTATTAATATTAACTTTAAAGTTATTAATTGAATGAAAAGTTAAAGTTATCACTAATTAATTAAACTAATTATTTAAAGTTATATTAAATTTATTAAATTTTAATTATTTAAAGTTATATTAAATTTATTAAATTAATAATGAATTATAATAGACTATAAAATTATTAATTAATGAATTTACAAATATATAATCTTTTTTTTTCAGAAGTTATTAAAATATGTCGGAAAATTCGCCGTAAAATTCATCATAAACAAATCTACCGGAAAGCCGCTGGAAATTCGTCGGAAAAGCTTCCTAAAAATCTGTCACAAATATTTCATCTTTATCTATCAGAAAGCCTCAAGAAAATCCATCGGAAGTTCCGTCGATAATAGGCGATTTTCCTGTAGTGATTTCAACAAAATTTTTGCAAGCTTCGAAAAATGTGAAGAATAAATATGAGAAAAATTCAATTCTTTTGAACATTGTTCGAACCGTATTGATAGCGTGTGGTCTAATTTGAAAGGCGCTGTAAGATTCAAATAAGGTTCATGTAATGTTCAAACCTGATTCAACCTTATTAAAAATTTTTTTATGACATAATAGAGTGCAATCACAAAAGTTATGACATAATAGATTGTAAGGTAAACATTAAAGATGATACAATCATAATGATAAACATTAAATTAAATAAAACTAATTACAATGTTCTTATAATAACAAGTTGAGTGCTATTTCAACAGTTATAATAGTAGTAAAAACTCTAATACAATTGAATGCAACAATAAAATTTATTACATATGCCACATCTATATCATTATAATGTGATGATATGTATGGTTTATTCACCATAACATATATATGCTTTTTTGATATCATCTAGATTCAAACATATCTGATCAGCAATAACATGTTTGTTTAGTTTGTAATTGTGAATTCAAACCATCAAATTGAAATTAAAAGAATATATAAACTTGTTAAAAAAAAAAATAACCTTAAAATTGCAAAATTAAAAGACTTTCTTTTACATTGATCTTCAATAGCATGCTTAGTTATTGATCATTATAAAAATTCAGCAAAGATAGATATTTTGTCCATGCATTTCATTATAAATATAATGATCTCATTAGCCTCAAATTAATTAATAAAAATTTCATCACATTCCAACTCTATATATGAGTGTCTAATGTAATGTATCTCTATAGGATGATTAGAGAAGGCACATGTATGCATAGCAAAACAACTCAAATGATTCAATCTCAAAAGAAACGACAAGTGTCAAAAAAAAAAAAAAAAAAAAAAACTTTAAGTTTGATCGAGCATTGACTAAATCTTAATCAACGTTCCAATAAGTTGAAGGACAATATTCAAGCAATGATCAAAACTTCATTGCATCTTCATCAAAATATTTTCAAAAAATAATCAAAGCCCCATCAAGCATTTTTTTTAATCTTGTTTGAAATTAAAAATTAGATTTCAAATAAACTTCAAATAATACTTGATCAAGAACTAAGCTTGTTTCATTCAGGAGCAAAAAAAGTTTTAATCAACATTCAAAACTAGTAATTTGATGCTTAATGTTCTTTAGGTTTTAGCTTTCATAGTGTAAATATATAACATCATCAAAGACAAAAATTTTCCCAAATATATAACATTACTATATATGCTTCAACAACAATTGTCAGCTTTCTTGAGATTGAAACATTAGCTTGAGATTTTCTCATAGAACACAGCTTCTTTTCGAATTCCAAGGATATTTTAGTCCAAATCAAATTATTAGGTATACTTCCCCAAAAAAATAAAACTAAGCTCATATTTATCTAATTTTAGATATTATGAGGCATATGAAGTTGAATATCCGAAACTTTGTTTATACACATTAACTTCTAGTTCCCTTCTTTTTACAAGCATATAAAATTCTTATCTATATATGGTATATTTAGGATTCGATATATTACAAAAAAAAAACTCCACCTTGATTTGTATAAACCTCGAGGCATATTTGAATTGGAAACTTCCAACAATAAATTTGGGACAATCAAAACTTTCATTTCAGTCAACTTATAGTAGAACTAATTTACTCAACATGGTGAACCCAACAGCACAAAAATGCATCAATCTAAGCTTAAATCATTTACCTAGATAATAACTAGAAACTTTAAAACATTAATTAGATAACCAATTAATCTCTCAATTTAGTATGCTAATATGGAATCAAGTTGCTCAATGATACAAGTCCAATGAGCCTTAGATTGTAGAATAAAGAAATCATCAAGGCACCTAAATGCTGAATTAATGTTTTATGATGAAGGGAATTAATATGTTTTATACGAATGAGTCTTCCAAGATTTCACCATATTTATAGGGCAAGTCACTCCTAAAAATCTATAGGTAGACACCTCTTCTCTAGATAAAAAGGAGACTTGGACCACTGGCTACATATTTAAGAGAGCTCTCAAATTTGTGAAATCTCAGAGCTCCATTTATGTGTCATAACTTATGAACCCTTATCACCTAGACACTTACTTTACTCATATGCCAGACCATCAATACAAGTCCTGCACATGATTATTAATGTTGTACTTTCATTAGCCAATAGTCACCAAACCATCACAATCGAACCGCAATCGAGCCTTTGCCCTATAACAAGTACTAGATCATAGCTAGTGGATGAGTGTAGTCCCCAGATCACCATTAATATACTATAGTCCTTTGACCACTGTAACTCGTCGGTATGCTCCTTAGATCACCATAGCTTGACTATGATCCCAAGACCACAATTGCACGACCAAGGTCCTCAAACACTATTACCTAACTACTATCCTTTAACCTATGCCACCTAATAACTACGATCCTTAGACCTCCATCCCTCATCAAATATGGTCCCCTTTTCACCATCGCCCAACTACAGTCCTCAAACCACTATCACCCATCGACTATAATCCTCAGACCACCATTTCTTGAATATCGTCAATCTATTATCACCCTATTATAACACTTTAACCATAGCCACCTAATTAAGTTCCTTCAACCTTTATCACTTAAATTTTATTTTAACTTTAATTTCTCATAAGCTATGATCCTTTAATCAGTAACCTATGATAATATTCATTCTAACATTATCAAATCTAATTATAATATTGATACCACTGCCACCCTACCACCATCCTTTGAATAGTGGTCTCTTATGATCCTCTAACCACCATCGCTTGCCAACTACTATCCTTTGACTTTGATCTCCTGACTATAATCCTCCAACATCTGTTGGAAAATTAAGATCTATCTAGCCCCTATAGATCTTTAATAACCATTGTCCAAGATAAACTCCTTGAACTCCATCACCTAATTATGGTCATTCTAACCTCCATCATTCGGATATGATACTTCTAACCTTAGTTGCTCCCCAATGATGATCCTCGGATCATTTACCAAGAAAAACTCTTTGACGACCATCTCTTTACTATGATCATTATAACTTCTATCTTCCTTGTATTATGATCTTCTAACCTCCATCACCCATTGATTATGGTTTATTGCAACTTAATTTTATTAATTACGTGTCTATATCATGTATATTTTTGATGATTCTAAAATCTTATTAAATTGATTACTATTTTCCCTAACATATATTAGAAATATTTCTTTTGTTATTTGTGTGTACTAATATTTGAGAGAAATCATACTCTAGAGTGCTAAATATGTGAAGACAGATTAGATTAGGGTTTATTATATTTGAAGTATGTAATTTATATATATATTTTTTAATCTGAGAGAGTGTGATTGCAATTGTGTAACCGTGCACACACACACTAGGGGTGTATAAAAATTTATATTTTTTAAAACTAATCATTTTGTATGATATTTGATCATATGGGAAAATTTGACCTAAGCATTCCTCTAGAAAGTAGTTAATTGAATCATGCCTGAAAATTTTTCTAAGTACTATTCATACTGATGAAGTTACCTTCGTACAGACGATATCTAGAGTATGAAATGACTATATACCAGTTCATCCCGAACAAACTAAAAATTTATTTGAACTATTCATACTATATGATCTTAGGTTTATACAATAGACGTCTAGAGTATGAAATGGGTGGGTATCATTTTATCCATACGAATATTTAAATTTTTTTAAACTATTCGTATAGATGACTTCTAAAGTACAAAATGGAATAGCCCATTTTATACCAAATGAACCATGTTTTGGTTAGAATAATTAGTATTATTTGATATGGGGTTTGTATATTATATTATTCAGAGTACAAAACTAGTTCGAACAGAATCATACCTGATGATTTGGTTCAATTTTGAACTGATCATACTATACGATGGCAGTTCTTACATACAACTACCAAAGTATGAAACCAGTTTGTATAGGATCATACGAGAAATTTTTGAACTGATCGTACATATGATATGCGATCATATTGTATGATCATGGAAGGTAAAATTAAAAATTTTAGTTTTTTGGACAGTTTTTTTATGTCTTTCATATATAAGATCCTAAAAAATTGAATATCACAAATGCTTCTTCATATTTTTTTTGAGAGCAAGAGTGAGAGTGCTTTGGGAGAGTGTTTGAGAGTATGGATTGGGAGATCTTGCAAATGGAATTTATGAACGGTTTACTAGGTTGTCCAAAGGTGAGGATCTCTTTGTAGGTTTGTCAGCACTCTTCCTTACTTCTTTTAAGATGCTCGAGGGAAGATCTTTAGAGAAGATTTGACTCTCTGTTGACACTAGGAGGGTGTGAAAGGATGACTGTTCTCTCCTGACACTAGGAGGGTGTGAAGGAATGATGGTTCTCTACAGACACCAAGAGGGTGTGAAAGGATGACAGTTCTCTACTGATACCAGGAGGGTGTGAAAGGATGATGGTTCTCTACCATATTAGGAATTGGTAGTTTAGAGGTTAAGTATAAGGGCTTCTCCATCTTATTGTTGGAGTAAAAGGAGAGTCATTTTGGTATAGTGCAATACCTAAAGATGGAGTCTTCAGTAAGTGGACGTAGATCTAGTTGGATTAAATCATTATAATTTTTTTATTCTTTTATTTTCTTATCAGATTTTTAATTTTTGTACTTTTAATTCTATGATTAAAAAGTTTATTCTGATAAAATTTCATTATTTTGAAATCATAAGAATGATTTTCTATAATTTACTAAGAGTTTTTTAAATTACCAATTCACCACACTCTTGGTTTTCATTGGGACAATTATAATAGGTCTAAGAACTTATATGAACTTTTAAGTGGTACTAGATCCTACTTTTAAAAATTAAGGTAATGATCATGACTAATTTTGGAAACCGTAACACACCTGAAGGATATTCGATCATTAGAATGCCATTATTTGATAACATCCCTTCTAATTTTTGGAAAACATGTGTCTAGTTTTCTTCAATTGCTTAACTATTACATGAAGGTTACAGTATAGCAACTAGACTTGCTGATGGCGTTAGAACTGAAACACCATTTTCTTACTAGACTATAGAAGAAAAAGAATAAGCTCATTTAAATGCTAAATATTTAAATAATTTTTATTGTGTACTTAAATCTGAAGACTATATGTGTATCTCTTCCTATAGAGCTAGAAGAGAAATTTGGGTTAGACTTTATATCACATATAAATGAACTAACGAGTTGAAATAATCTAGTTTGAATATTTTTTTACTTGATTATTAATTATTTTACATGAAACTGAATAAATAAATCACTAACATGCATACTTATTTCTCACAAATTTTCATCTCATTTCATGCCTTATGTAGGGAATTAACGAATGGTGAAAAAATGAATAAAATTCTTTATTGTTTTCCTACTACTTATGACACAAAGATAATTGCTATAATATAAGAAAATGACTTAAATATTTATTCTATTGACAATCTTCTTGGATCACTAATTACTTATGAGCAAAGTGTGACTCAAAGACAAATTGATGTAGGTGAGAAATGAAAGGAAAAAAAAACAAAGCATTAAAGTGCATGACTCGGAGAGTGATCAGTCTCAGCCTGATGATGAAGATGATATTGCCTTGATGACAAGAAAATTTAGGAGTTTTCTAAAAAGGAAGCAAAGGAGACATCAACAATGAAATAAAGGTAAGTTTCACAAAAATGCTAACGCTTCTAATGATATAATTTGCTATGAATGTAGGAAGCCTAAACACATCAAATGTAAATGTCCAAACCTTAAAACTAATCCTAATAATTAGAAGGTCGAGGAGAAAATCAATGTAAGAAAGGAAAAGAAGAGATAGCAAAGAGCATTTTGGGTTGATTCAACTTCAGATTCCTCATTAAAAGAAGCAGAGGAGAAAATCACCAATTTGTGCTTAATGACTGATAAGCTTGATCAGTCATCTTAAGAAGAGGTATGTGACTTAACCTATGAAGAGTTATTTGATATTTCTAAAAAAATTCATACTACATATAGGAATCTCAAAAATATGCATACAAGGTTGAACATAGAATGTTTAGAATTATAAAAAGAGCACGAAATCCTTAGAAAAGATCATGCACTGATTGATATTAACCACATGAAAAAATTGGATGAGTTTGATGAATTTATAAAATATCACGAACTATTAAAATCATCCCACACTGAATTTGAAAATGATTTTAAAATATTTATTGATGAATCTGATAATAGAGAGCACTATTTAAAAGTTAAAAAATGTTATTTTAATAAGTGCTAACTCAATTTTTAAAGCAAAATTGAAAGAACTTGAGGAAAATATAATTCCACCCATATCTAAAAACTTTTTCAATCCAGATCAGAAGCCAGAATTTTTAAAATCTAGGAAAAGATAGTTTAACTCACGTAGATTAATAAATCCTTTTCCTGGAGTCAAATGTTTTTTTTTTCGGGAATGATTGGCCATATATCTCACACTTATACTATTCATAGTAAAACTCATTTAGCGTGGATACCTAAGATGCATAAAACAAATCATATCAAATATACATCTAAATTATTTTTGTCAAGAGAAGAACCTAAACTTGTTTGGGTTCCAAAGGCTAACATTTGATGATTTTATAGAAACACTCTCATACAAGACCTCGTGAGAGCATTTGATACCTAAACAATGGATGTTTGAAGCATATGACTGGAGATATGAGACAATTCATATCACTGGAAGTTAGGAATGGAGGCAAGGTTATATTGGGAGACAATACCACTATGAAAGTGGTAGGCACATGTATGATTAGAATCTTGAACAATTTTTTTATTGAGAATATTTTATTGGTAGAAGACTTAAAATATAATCTATTGAGTATTAGTCAGCTATGTAATAAGGGTTATAGTGGACAATATTTTCATACAAGCTGTATAAAAAGCCAAAATGGTATTAATATTTTGCATGGAATTAGGATAAATAATGTGTACATGCTTGATTTGAACTATATTAAATATTTTAATGCTTTTTATCTCAAAATAATATATGATGAATCATGATTGTACCATAGGAGACTTTGACATGCTAGCATAAAAAATCTTAGAAAAATTAAACAAAAAGAACTAGTTAGAGGAATACCCAATCTAGACTTTACTTAAGATCACCTCTGTGATGCATGTTAATTAGGAAAATAGGTGAAGTCCCCCTTTCATTCTATTAAGGATTTCAAAACTAGCAAACCATTGGAAATCATTTATATGGATATTTTTGGATCGGTTAGTACTATAAGTCTAAGAAGTAAAGTACTTGGATTTGTAATAATAAATAACTTTTCTAGTTTCACTAGGGTTAAATTTTTATTTTATAAGAGTGAATCATTTAAGAAATTTAGAAAATTTTGAACTTGAATTTAGAGAAAATTGGTGTGCAAGATTTTATTAATTCAAAGTGAAAATAAAAAAAATTTAAGATTTTTGTAAAGAGAAAGGAATTGATCATAATTTAAAAGTACCTAGGGCCCCTCAACACAACGGGGTAGTAGAAAGAAAGAATAAAACATTTATTAAAGCTATTAGAGCCATATTGGCAGAATACTCACTTTCAAAATATTTTTGGGCTGAAGCGGTTAGTTCAACTTATTATGTTCTAAATAGGGTGAACATTAGATTTAAATTGAATAAGACACCTTATAAACATCTTATGGGGAGAACATCAAATTTATCCCATTTGCATGTTTTTGGATGTTAGGTGTTTATTCATAATAATGACAAAACTTCTATATAAAAATTTGATCCAAAATCTGATGAAGAAATTTTTCTTGGATATTTTAGTATTGGAAAATCTTATAAAGTTTTTAACAAGAGATCTTTGAGGAGACCACATATGTTATATTTGATGAATCTAATATTTTGGAAGAGCCAAAGTTGAAAGAGGATCATATTGAAAATATCTCCCAAGGAATTGAAAAGATAAATTCGGAAGAAGATGTCAGAAAAGAAGACACTTTGTCTAGAGAATGAAAATTTTCTCAGAATCACCCTAAGGAATTGATTTTAGGTGAACATAATGAGGGTATTTGAACTAGGCATGGACTTAACAAAGAAGTGATATATTTTGCCTTTATATCAAAAATTGAATCAACTAATATGGATCAAGTACTTTCGAATGAATTTTAGATTTTGGCCATGTAGAAAGAATTAAATTAATTTGTATGAAATGATGTTTAGAAATTATTTGAAAGGCCTAAGGATCAAAGTGTTGTTGGAATTAAGTGGGTATTCAAAAATAAGTTGAATGATTTAGGAGTTGTAATTAAAAATCAAGAAAGTTGGTGGCCAAGGGGCATAATCAAATAGAAAAGATTAATTTTAAAGAAACTTTTTCCCCTGTAGCCAGACTTGAAGAAATTAGGGTTTTATTAGTCTTTCTTGTTTTAAAGATTTTAAATTGTATCAAATGGATATTAATAATGCCTTTTTGAATAGTATGATATAAGAGGATATTTATGTTGAGCAATCTCTAGGTTTTGAAAATTTTAAATTCCCTAATCATGTGTTTAAATTGAAAAATATATTATATGGACTGAAATAGGCACTTAGGGCTTGGTATGAGAGGTTAAGCACTTTATTATTAAAAAGGTCTTTTGTGAAAGGAAGTGTGGACATCACTCTCTTTCTAAAGAGGATAGGAGATAACATACTCATTGTTCAAATATATGTTGATGCCATCTTGTTTAGATCTATAAATAAAAATATTTTTTAATAATTTTTCAAAAATAATGAGTATTGAATTTGATATATGTTTGATGAGAGATTTGGGTTATTTTCTTGGTTTTAATATAAAACAAAATGAGGAAGGATTTTTTTTGGTTAGTCAAATTATATTAAGGGCATCCTTAAGAAATATGAAATGAATAATACTAAATTAGAGACTACACCAATGAGTTCCTCAGTGCAATTAGATAAAGACACTAAGGGTAAATCTATTGATAAAAAAAATTAGAGGAATAATTGGATCATTATTTTACTAGACTGCTAGCAAAGCATATATAATATTCAGTGTTTGTTTGTATGCAAGATTTTATTCTAATCCAAGGAATTGCATTTGATAGTAGTTAAAAGAATTATGAGGTATCTTTTAGAAATTCAAAGCTTAGGGATTTGGTATCATAAGCACAACTCTTCTTTTAAAATAGTTGAATATTGTGATTCAAATTTTGTAGGATATAGGGTCGATCGAAAAAGTACTTCTAGAACTTATCAATTTAAAGAAAAATCTTTAGTTTCTTGGTACAGTAGGAAACAGAATTTAGCAGAACTATTTACTACTGAAGCAGAATACATTACCTTAGGTAGTAATGCGACACAAGTTCTTTGATTAAAATAATAATATATTGCCTTAGGATTTTCTATTGGCATAATTCAATCTTTTTGTGATAATACTATTTCCATTTGCATTTCAAATAATCCTATTTAATATTTTAGAACCAAGCATATATACCTATGGCATCACTTCATTAGATATCATGTAGCTAAGGAAGAGATTGAATTGAATCATATTAGTATAGAAAATTAACTTGCAGATATTTTCACAAAACTCAAAGGTTAGGTGTGATTGATCTTAATGCTTAAATTGAAAATTCTATAAACTTGATTTGTTGTGAATATGTGTTTGTTTATTTTATTTCTATTTATTTGTTTTATTTGTTTTTTGTGTATTTAGTTTTATGTTTTTTTTATTTCTTTTTTATTTTAATGGAAGCTTGTCATTTGATGTAAAGTTCTTTATTTTGAGAAATTTTTTTATTATTATCTTATTTTTTAAGTTTTCCTTTCATATTGTACGAATTTTTTTCATCCTATGCACATTTTGTAGTTTGTACATGATATGTTTCTGATTTGAGCATGCAAAAATTATTTTTCTATAGGGTTTATAATGTGCAAAATATAAAATTTGTATGTTTTTATGGGGATAATTTACCAGTTCGTATCAGTTATTAATTGCAGATCGTACGTATCAAATTGTATTTCGTATGTACTATCCTATTATCAATTATTGTGGGAGATGAACATAACCATCATTAAAATGATCTATAATATTTTGATACTCCTGGGTAAATAAATGTTTGTCAGTACGACCGTATAGTGAAAAAGCCTATACAAAAGGATGCCACAAAAATGACATTTTATGATAAGCTATTTCATTTTTGGCCATTTTCGTTTTTACGTAAGAAAATCTTTTCGTGCCGTATGATTTTCAAATCGTACGTATGATCTAAATTTTATATTACATGATAGTTCATTTTTCTTTAAATGAAAGGGTCTTTGGACAAATGTTTCTTCACTTATAATATTACAAAGATATTTTGGCCATATTCCCTAAATATTACAAAGATATTTAGAGAATACTCGGATCTTTGTTGACACCAGGAGGGTGTGAAAGGAAGATGATTATCTGCCAACACTAGAAGGGTATGAAAGGATGATGGTTCTCAGTCGACACCAGGAGGGCATGAAAGGATGATGGTTCTCTGTCGATACAAGGAGGGTATGAAAGGATGGCGGTTCTCTGCCGACACTAGGAGGGTGTAAAAGGACAACAATTTTCTACCGACACCAAGAGGGTATGAAAGGATGATGGTACTCTACCACATCGAGGATTGGTGGAAGAGAGGTAAAGTGTAAGGGCTTCTCGGCCTTGCTTTGTGAGAAAAAGGAAACTCACTTTGGTATAGTGTAATACCTGAAGAGGTAATCTTTATAAAGTGGACGTAGGTCTAGTTAGATCGAACTACTATAAATTTTTGTGTTCTTTTGTTTTTATTTTTACCTCATTTTTTATTTTATGCACTTTTAATTTTGTGGTTGAAAATTTTATTTTGATAAATTTTCATTATGTTAAAATCATAAGAATGATTTTTTATAATTTACCAAGAGTTTTTTAAATTACCTATTCATGCCCCCTCTTGGTTAGCATTGGAAAGATTGTAATAGGTCAAATAACCTATACAAACTTTCATGGTCGTCTAACCTCTATGGACCACCAAGTATAGTCCTTATACCATTATTTTTAATTAAAGATCCTACGACCAACATTACCCCTATTAAAGTCCCTCTGACCATTCTTAATAAACTATGAAATTTTGTCTACTATCACTTAAATATACCTTTCTAACCTTTGTTGTAAGCCAACCAAAATCCTAAACCATTATTACAAAATTACTGTCATCCAACCATCATTATCTAAGTAATTTTCTCGAACCACTATCACTCGACTATGATCCTCCAACCATTATCTCCTGATTGTGATCCACCAACTTATAATCTTCTAATTAGTGTCACCTGGCTACTTTACATCCTAACAAAATCATCACTTACAGTCACTGATAATACAGAAGCATGTCATTACATAAAATTTCATTGCATGCAATCATCCTCAATGTTGAATCCAAACTTTAGCATTTTAGTTGGGTTATATTCCTAACAAATGGATCCTTTAACTTCAATCAACTAATGTTTTTCTATAGTGTATCAATTCCCTCCTTCAGTGAAGTAATTCACTTATCATCAATTGAAAATACTAGTGGAATCAATTTAATTGTCCCAGACTTCATGATTTATCCCTTTTAGTGTTTTCAATCCAAAAAATGACTCTTCCAAACTAAAAAATAATACCACGCTAATAATTTTTTAAGAACTCTAATTTTTTAAGGTTATTTATAATATTGTTGACCTCATTTTTGTATGAGGTCACTATGACTCTTCCACACTCCAGAAAATTTTGACTCCAGATCAGTCCAGCCACCAGACAAATCTGACCCTAAGAGTTATTTAAACCCTAAGATTCTTCTAGACCTAAGGATCTGTCTAGACCATAAGATTCTCTTATATTCCAAATCCTGTGACTTTCCCAGATCCTAGGATTCTTTTATACTCCAGGCCGTAGGATACATTTGGACCTAGGATCCTTCTAGACTCCAGATCTGAGGACTTCTAGACTCTAGGATTCTCTTAGACTTCAAACCTCAAGATATACTTAGGCCTTAGAATATAACTTGACCCTAGATCTGTCTAGAACTTAAAATCAATTCAAATCTTAGATCAATATAAATCCAAGCTAACTCAGACCTCAAATCAATTCAAACTACAAACCAACCAAAAGTCTTAACCTTCTCAAGCTTCAAACATGTCTAGATTCATATGCAATTGATTCTCTAAGTAGAACTCTAATTAATCTAGCATGGGATCACACTTCAATTCTACCTAATCATCCATATGATTATGATTGATAATGGTAATTCAAATTCAAATGTTCTAATTTAGAATCCATATCAAATATAAATTTAAACCAAAATTCAAGGTGCAAATTCTCTATCGTGAAAGCCTTTTCTAGCAATTTTTCAAACACTTTAAATCCTAATTAAATGAACTATGATTCAGAGTCTATTAATTGTATATTGATACCACATACCTATAGAGACAACCCTCCAAATTTGACCCCATTCTAAAGTCTCTAGAATTAGAAACAAAATCTTTTACCAAATGTTATAAAACCTTTAAATATTTATGGCCTATGCCATTACACCTGCCACCCAGTGGACCATGACCTTAGATCATTATCCAAAGCCTCTAACCACTTCCAAAGCCTTAATAATGACTTTTTAAGCATTAAACTACATTTTGGTGAACCCACTTTGACCCCTAGTTGACCAGGGGTCAAAATGACCAAAATGCCCTTTAAGGGAAATTTTATATTTTTCTATAAACTCCAACTTATTCTTTTTAAATCAAACCGTAGAACCTCTTTTAATGTTTCCTAATAACCATTATGAGTGCAATGGACTTAAATTTAGACCCTTATTAACCAGATTAATCTATTTTCACCAAAATGCACCATAGGGGTTTGAATAGTCAATTCAAACTAAATGACTATTTCAACTACTGAGACCAATCCCAGTAACATTTAAATATCAAACAAAACCTGTTGGACCCAAACCCAGCTCCTGGATCAACCTAGTTGACCAATTGAAACTAGGTTGACCCACCCATTAAGGGCCCAAATAGGTTATTTGACCTAGATGACCATTTCAAACCCTAAAACTACCTCTACTAGATTCCATTCATCATTTCAAACCTATTCGACCTTGACCCAAGTCCTAGGTCAACTAGGATGACCAAGTTATCCTTGGTTGACCCACTAAACCCTTAAGCTTATTTTAACATAATCAAGCTCCAGATTAATTCTAAATCCTCTCAATTTCACCTGATTAATTTTCCTAATGGTTTGGGATTGATTGAACCCATTGACTTTTCACCATTTGACTTGGTCAACTAAGGCAAGATCCAGCCAAACTTGATTCATTTAAATCAATCCAAGGTCTATATTTACACCTAATTCAATCAAGCCTTTGAAATTTCAAGAACCTGTCTATCACATTCTTTAAATTTCTCTAAAACCAATGTAACTCAAATCTCGGTCAAGCTGACCAAGTTAACATTGTATACTTTTTCAAACTTTCTTTTATACATTCAAACCCTAACCATTGATCTTCAAGCCTTTTCTAATCTCTCAAGTCAGCCCCTTCAAGCTTCCTTCATACCACTTCATCATCCATGTGGATTGGTTGACTGGTCAACCCACTCAACAAGTTTCCAAGTGGATTTAAGAGGCTTTAAATGGTCAAATCATTCTCTTTAAACTAATCCATTGATTATCAAATGAATCGAGCTGTTGAAGTGTTCTCTAGAAGTTTCCTAGAGCCCTTCCCAACCTTGGATTAGGATTAAGTGGTGTTGATCTAATCCATGTGCTCAAAAGGACATAGGAGGCCTTTCCACCTCACTAGTCCTTTTGTCCTTGATTATTCCTAGTCCCAATTGCCCCCTAGACATGTGGCTATATCCTAGTAAGCCATATAATTGATATTAGTCATCCATGATGGGCAAGGACATTTGAATGGGGTAAAACTACCTAAATCAAGCTCATTATAACCTAGAACTCCTCTTACTACTCTCAAGCTCTTTAGAGATACACCTATTTTGTTCGAGCTCTCAAGAGCCTCCTCTACCTTTTCCAACTAAAATCCGACCATCTAAGGCTCTCCGGCGATCACCATCCAGCCGTTTAAGCCTTAAATCTGACCAAGGTTGAGAGCGTTTGATCATGTGTGTTTAAAGCTACAGTTTTAAATAAGGAATTATACTAGGACAATCTGCAATCTCATAGAATCCAAAAAATCCAAAATCCAATGGTTAGATCTTACAATAAACCTAAACCTAGGTCACATCATATAGAATTAAATAGCTTTTCAATGAGCACTTTTTAAACCTTTATATTGAGCCCCCATTAATGATCTTTATATAGGCTATCCATGTTTATAATTTTATTAAGTTTTATTGAGTTTATAAAGCGAACGATCTAGAATATTCCTTCTAGGTCTCATTCACAACACAACATGCATTTGTGGCACATTTTCTAGATGGTTGATTGCTTGATCAATGGTCTGGATTAAGTTGTATGATGAGCCATTCTAACCATGCGGTTTGCTCAATTGTTTAGATCTTGGTTCAACTTAATCTTGGTGCCTACGTGGATTAGTCATTTGCGTGTGGACCCGCTGCTGAGGTAATCATCGAGTGATCATTGCGCATTTCCACAATCATCATTAATTATTTGCCGCAGCCGCCCGCGATTTCACAAGCCAAACCTGCTCCGCCACATCTCTTGTCGGTGCCACCAACCTTTTAAATGATTTGAAAGATAGTTTTAATTATTTTTAAACCCAAAATATTTTAAGAAATTATTCAAAATTATTTTTAAATAAAAAAAATAATATTACTTATCAAAATATAAAGAATTTCAAAATGATTAATTTAAAATTAAAATGATTTTAAAAATATATTATATATTCTAAATAATTTTAAAATATTTTTTTAGAAATTTAATTAATGCAAAATAAAATATTCCAAAAAGTTAGATTTTTATTTTTTTAAGATACTTTAAATATTCATTAGTATTATTTAAAATATTAAAAGTTAAAATTTAATTAATTTTAAAGTAATCTCATTAAATATTTTAAATAAGTTGAATATTTTAAAAATTAATTAACATTTAACTAATTAAAAATCTTATACTTTTAAAATTCCTTAAGATTTTATAAACATATTTTAAAAAGTACTTTAAAATATTTTAATTTGAAATTAATTTTTAATTTATAATATATTTTTTATATTTTAAATAATAAATAATTAAATAATTATTTAAATAATATTTAATTAAATATAAATTTAAATAAATATTAAATTATTTAATAAAATTATTTTAAATAAATTTAAATTTTCAAAAATTATTTAAAAATTACTTAATTTAATTTAAAAATGATTTTATGTAATAATTAATTTTAAATTATTTTAAATTCATTTAATTAATTTTAAAATTTTAAAAATTCATAAAAAATTAGTTTTAAATTAGAAAAAATTTAAATAATGTTTTAAAATTTTGAAACTTCTAATACATGAATTTAAAATCTATTTTAAATTCAAAACTTAATTTATTTTAATTAATTTTAATTATTTGATTATTTTAATATTTAATTAATTTAAATATTTTTAAAATTAAAAATAAATATTTTTAATTATCTTAAACCAGAGGTATCTCTCAAAAAAAAAAATATTTTGAAAATATTTTGATATTATTTTATGTTTTCAAATTTAAAACTTATATATATATATCTATATATATATATATAATTATTTATTCTATTTTAAAATTATTTATGTATAATAAATTTTTGAATAATTGAGAGATCCCTTGAAATTTTAAGTATATATTATGTTTGATTGTATAGCATTAGGGGTAAATCATATGACATCTAGCTTTGAATTCTTAAAATAAAATTTTTACTGCTATTTTATTCAAGAGTATTGGTAGGAAACTCTAGTTTTCTATGATGTAATGAACTATGAGGGCCTCCACTCATAGAAGATTTAGAACCAAAATCTAGTTTTCAAAAAATAAATTTTTAAAACTTTAATTAATTATCTTTGGAAAATAAAAAAATGGTGATCGCTATCGTTATATTTAAATATTTGATAATAGACAATATCCTCTTTCCTCAGGAAGATATATTATTTTATTATCATTAATTTGATTATGAAATTAGTGATGTCCTATCCAAATCATTATTGTTAAACACTTGATCAAATTTCATTTTGACCCTTCATAGTCATATGTAATTCTTTAATGAGATTGACTATGATAATCTTGATGAATATAAAGTTTTGAAATCTAAACCAATTAGGGAAGGATATATTCACCTTTTGAAGTGATATATCATTCATAAGGATGTGTCTGATTCCACAACTAAGATTCCATAAATTAAACTTTCTCAAAAAAAAAATTTAAAAATTTTACATCCATTATTTTATTCAAACAAACATAAAGAATAATATACCACCTTAAGAGTCATACATAATATTTTACAATGAATTTTAAAATAAAAATATTATTTTAAAAAATTTCTATTATTATGATTAAAATTAGAAAAAAAAAAGAATAACAAGTTATCTCATAAGGTGAACATAATAATCTACAATGATGTTCAAAATAGAGAACAAACATTTTGAATTTTACCATTACTATAATAAAAAAATTATAAAGAGAGTAACATTTTATCTTGAGAGATGAACATATCATCCTATAAAGATATATACAAAAAGAAATTGGATTTTAAAAAATAATTTATTTCCTAGAGATTTTCCCCTTTTTTATTTACTGAGATAGGGTTTTTCTTACTTGAGTTAAAAGTTCCCATAAAGGAAGGTCTCTATTATTATAAGTTCCGAGGAGATTCTTTGATTTTTTTTCATTTCTCCTTTTATATTTTATTTATCCTCACCTTTTTCCTTTACAGGGTTACTTTTTATGTTGGGGCATTAATATTTTTTATGTCTAGATTTTCTACACTTAAATCAAATAACTTCAGAAGAAGACTTATCATTTATACCATTTTTATCTTTGTTCCACATTAGTTGATGCTTGTGCTTGCACTTCAAAGTTTTTTTGAATTGGCTTGTTATTAATTCTATCTCCTCACTCCCAAGATCTCCTAAGCTATTTTTATCTATGTCTTTAACCTAAAGCACTATAGTATTCTCTATTCTTGTATCACCTGAGTCCAAAAGTCTTTGACTCACCCTTTGCTCGTAGGCAGAGACTGAGCCAAGCAGATTATCAATAGAATAAGCATTCAAGTATTTTGATTCATATATAACAGTAGATTTTGCATAAAAAATTTTAGGTAAATAAAATGAAGAATTTAATTAAACTTCTCTAAGTTTGAAATCTCTCTACCAAGAACAAACAATGATGTCACTATTTGAGTAAACCAAGTGTACATATTTAGGATTGTCTCATAATAATTCATGTAGAAAACTTCATAATTATATAATAATATGTTTAACCAAGATTGTTTGACTTCACTAGTACCTTCAAATGTAATGCATATCACAAATGACTTTGCTATTGGTAGAAGTAAGAACTCTCATGTAATCATTATACTTAAGTTCACAAAAATAAGTTTAAGAATTTAACATTTAGTTGTGCAAAGACCTATTCATTTCTACTCTATTCATTAAAAGGAATATTTGTTTTGACTCCATCAACAATACATGAGGGTAAATCATATGCCACATTCTAAAACCAATAGATTGCAAAACGTAGATAAGCCATCTTTCTAAAAATCAAATAATGGTGGATGAATTATAGAATAACCCTCTGCATTGTTTTGATTATTGAAATGTGTCATGGATCATTTTTTTGAAAGTTATATAAAACTCTATTTCTATGTACCTCTCTGATAGCAATTGAATGTTTAATGTATGAGGTTAAGCCCAAGTGAACTTTCCTTAGGCACACTAATGCAAAAATAATACTATTACTAGATGCAGAAGATAATAGACTTATTAAAAATTATAATTACTAGAATTATAGTGTATTTATCATAATAAAATATCAACCACATATTTGAAATCATGCAATTTTTTACATAAATAAAATGCAGAAAGTAAAGTGCAAAAAGTAAAAACAAAAAAGAACACAAAAATTTTATAGTGGTTTGGTTAAACCATGACCTACATCTACTCTCTGGAGTCCTCTCTTGTATTGCACTAAACCTTTGAGGGCTCTTCTTTAGCTCCCACAGTTAGGCAGTTAAGCCCTTAAAAATTATCTTCCACCTAACCAATACAGAAAAGGATTGTAATCCTTTTTCACCCTCCTACTAAAAATAGAGAATTTGAAATCCTTTTTTACCCTCCTGGTAAAGGCAGAGAACTTGGAATCCTTTCTTCAGTTTCCTGGTTAAGGTAGAGAACCTAGAATCCTTTCAACTTTCTTGGTTTGGTGGAGTAGTCAGGTCCTTTAATACCAAATAAGTCTTCTTCTAAAAGCTTTCCTTAAGATAAGCATTGACATATGGAGGAACACAGGTGCATGTTCACCCAAGAAATTATGTGGAACTCCTTCTCACACTCCCTTGAAACTCGCAAGGATCTTCTCCCTCTCTTACAAACTCCAACCTTTCTCTCCCAAGATCAAGGTTCTATTTAGAAGCTTTCTCTAGAGGAAAATAACTCAATGAATATTTAAAAGACTCTTAAAATATATTATGATTATGCTTAAAGGGATTTAAGAAACCCTAAAAACTAAATCCTGTTAACTCTGAACATACAGTACTATCCAAGATCTAATAGTACGATTAACTCAAATCATCGAGTTAATATTGTACAAATTATAAAGCTCTATATAATCACTTCAACTTGTTGTGCTAATAATTAAATATGATATGAAGAGTTATCCAACATAATTAGTTGAAACGACTTAGTTTATCGTATAGTATGATTTGTGAGGATAAATATCATCTCATGCAAAGATCAAGTCGTACGGTATGATTAGGTCCAATCATCTTGTATGATCAAACAGGATTAATTAATCCAAATTTATTCCTTAATTATAGGATTAATTTAGGTAGGATTTAATTATATCATACAGTACGGTATGATTTGTACATAAGTTGCTTTTCAAAATATTATATAAATTATAATTGGAGATTGAGAACTTGATTTCAACTGATCATCCTACACAAAATTTTTCGTAAAATATGATTAGTTCAAATAGCTTTAATTGTCCCAATTTTCCATTTTAATGATTTTCATAATAGATGATTGTACAGTATAATTAGTTCAGGAAACTAGACTTCTAACTTTTCTCACTATCTCAATATCTTTAGTGTGTGTGTGTGCGGTTATGAGGATAACATACACCCTTAGAGGACTTGGCTCAAGAAATAAAAATAAATAAATAAAAATACAGACACTTTTAGTATACCACTTGCTATCCAATCTTAATCTCTAAATCTTCATTGAATTGTGCATGATGCACATGAAATGTTGGTACACTAAATATAAATATGCACTATAGATATTAGGAGACATAAAAATGCAATCAATAATATTTATTTTCATAAAAAATATAAACTTAACAGCCCGAGTTTCAACATTGGCAATCAAATCCAAGTGTGAGCCAAAGTGCATAAATAAATAGTATGCAAATTAACATAATATATCACATGCAAATGCCTTAATCTTGCATTAAATTTGATGAATATTTAAAGTTTGTGTAGATTGTTAAACATAATTGAACTATCCCAAGGCTAACCAAGAAGAAGGTGAATTGGTAATTTAAAAATTTCTTGGAATTTTTAAAAACTATTTCTAGAAAATTAAATCTTTTATCCTTAAAATATTCAGTAGTTTGAATATGTTTTTTCAAAAAAGATTTTTCAACAATAAAACATAAAAGTACATAAAATAAAAATGTAAAAAATACAAATAAAATAGAAGAACACCAAGTTTTATAGTGGTTCGGTCCAACGAGACCTACGTCCACTCCTTGAAGACTCCTTTTTCAAGTATTGCACTAAAAATAGTGACTCACCTTTTTCTCCCATAGCAAGGTGGAGAATCCCTAACAAACTCTCTCCCACTAGCGCAATATGGTAGAGAACAGTCATCCTTTTTCACCCTCCATGGTAAAGGCAGAGAACTGTCTTCCTTTTTTACCCTCCTAGTGATGGCAGAAATCTGTCATTCTTTTTCATCCTCCTAGTGAAGGTAGAGAATTGTAATCCTTTTTTACCCTCCTAGTGAAGGCATAGAACCTATTATTATTTTTCACCCTCTTATTGAAGGCAGAGAACCCATAACATAATGTTGAAGAACTTCACTTTAGAGCCTCTAGAGGGGATGGGCAGAAACTTGAAGGAGACAAATAGATCCTCGCTTTGGGAAACCTTGTTAATTCCTCACAACTCTCCCTCACTTGATCTCTTACATTTCACTCTCATAATCTTTCCCAAACACTCACACTCAATGGCCACTCTAAAGAGAAATTTACAAAAAAAGAGTTTAGTGATAGTTTTTAGAACTCCTTATATATAACGGGCATGAAAAGACATCCAAAACTAAAAATTGCAAGAAAACTATCCTACGATCATACTGTACGATCATATATAGTCCCATACAATCCGTTCTTATGAATGTATATTGTCTTATATGAATATTTCAAAATTTTATGTATGAACTAGTACGAACTCAATTTAGTCACCCGTATAAATATATATCGTCATGTATGAATAGTTAAAAAATCTATGTATGATCTTATATAAACCTGATTATGTAGTCTATCAGTCATCTGTATGAACTAGCATCGTACTGTAAGAAAAGTTAATAAACTAAACAAGTTTACTCAATATGATTATGTATAACCCTATTTCATACTTTATGAGTCATCATCTAGTATAATTATGTATTATCCTATTTTGTACTCTGTGAGTCATATATATGAACCATACATCATACAGTACTAACTATTTAAACAAATCTAAATTATTAACTCACTCCCTCAGTGCGTGTGCATAGTTACCCAATTTTAATCATACTCTCTTGGACTAAATAAAAATAGAAAAATTACATACTTCATTATAAGAAACCCTAATCTAATCTGTCTTGAAGTCTTCGGTAGTCTAGAGTATGATTTCCTTGAAATAATAGTATACACACAAAACAAGTGTAGAATAAAAAATACTTTGAAACATAAAGATGTGAGCCATAATGTTTGTTATCATTAAAAACAAAACTTGTGAGCTCGAGTCGCAACAATCTCCTAATTTTTTATGATGAAAAACATTACTTATTGAATTTACAAATTAAGTTTTATCTCTCCTAATCTCCCCTACATTAATATAATTATTTAAAAACTTGAGAAACTAAAATAATTTCTTTTTTTAATAACAAAAAGATAACTAAAAGAAAAATAACAATATCAAACAAATTCAACAGTATGTTCTCAGCAGTATAAAATAAATACAACAACACGTTTACCCCCTTTGACATTATAAAAAAGAAGAGGAGGAAAAATAAAAAAAAAATAGAAAAAAATATACCAAAGATTAAATAGATTCTGATCAAGTGAAAGTAATGTTTTAGAAGAATCAGTTTGAAATTTCATGAAATTTTCTTAGAATTAGAAAGTTACCTCTTAATTTTATTCAAAAACTTAGTAAGATATGATTTGACAACGCATAACCTATAAAGGTTAGAGATTTACAATTTTTTAATCCTAGCTCAGGTTCCTTTAAAGGTTCAAAATCATTTTAAGCCAACATCTAAATCAAGAAACAAATTAGAGAATGAAACACTAATCTTTTCAACTACTTTAATGAAATGTATCTAATAGAAAATTAATGAAAAAATTGGCTTATCAAGAATTTTGATTTTCAAACTCAAGTATCAAAAATATCAATGGATATAAAGCTTTTTTTAAGATTTAAGAAATACAAGAAAGGAAAGAAAACTTATTGTAGGCTATTTTTGTAACTCTTTACTAATTTTTGGGGCACTGTGCATCTTTTAATTTTTAATACACTTTGTGTAGCTGTTCATATTTGGCGTCATTGCACATTTTTTTAGCTTTGGACTAATTTTATGCTTTTTTCTTTTTAATAAATATGCTTCCTTTATATAATTTTTAAAATTAAAACAAACCCATTCTAGTGACAAAAATAAGCTGCTTGATTAAGAAAAAAATAAGGTGGATTCAATAGCTTGCAAAAGATCCCTTTGAGATAAAAAAATATGGGGAGATGCAAAAAGTTCAATTTCAAAATTTAATTTATAATATTATAAAGATTTTGAATCAAAAGTAAAATAGTCTCAGTAAGAAATGAGATAGAGTGACAAAATCATGAGTTTCCTTCCTTTCACTATTTTTAGAGAAGTCAACCCAACTTATATAAAACTTCAAGAAAATAGGAGGCAAATTTTTTATTTTTAGAAAAAATAATATTTAAAAAGTGATTTGATTCTCTAAAGTGTATACAAAATAAAATGTGATGTGTGTGTGTTGATAGGAGTGACTTTAAGAATGATAGAAAGATCATAAATAAACATATCTTAAAAAAAAACTAAAAAGAAAAAAAAACACAAAACGTTAAACACATTCACTAAAGAAAAAAAAAGTTTTGACTCTCCCATAGTGTTTGTGTGTAAGTTACTCAATTACAATCACTCTCTGAGACTCAAGAAAAATAGAAAAAATACAACCTTCATTACAAGAAAACCTAATCTAATTTGTCTTAAAGTCTTCGACAGTATGGGGTATGATTTCCCTGAAATGATAGTATACACACAAAATAAGTATAGAGTGAAAAATACTATGAAACATAAAGATGTGAGCCATAATGTTTATTATCATCAAAAACATAAACTTATGAGCTTGAGTCACAACAAATATTACTCCATCCAGTCTTAAGCTTAGATTAATAATCTCACTAAGGGTAGTAATAAGTGGGAAAAGGTTAAAATTAAATCTTGAAAGAATTTTAAAAAATTTATAGCTAGTTATTAGCCATATTAATTAAAAAATAATTAGCAAAAAAATACAAGTTAAATAATTTTAAAATTTTTTACTCTAAATAGTACATGAATTTAAAATAAATGATGCTAAATTTCAACTCCATTGAATGAGTATTAAGGGAATAATTAAGGAAAATTAAAAAGAAAAACAAGTATGCTTATACCGAAAAAACACATCATCATGTACTAAATGTATTTTTAAGTGAAAGGGCTTGAAATTATGAATAATTTGAGTGGTTGAATATAATTTTTTTTTCAAAGTATATAACTTACTATGAATTTTTGAAAATCTTTTGATTTAAATAAGTTTTACATCATTTTAAATTAAATTCATGATCGGTGGTTGTGGGGTAGCCATTCAGTGCCTCCTAATTTGTTAGATTAAACTGCAGGCCAATTATTGCATGGAGGCGCATTGATTACTAATGATTGCATCTCGACATCATTGGTAATCAAAGTGGATGTGATAAGATATCAACATGATCCACTTATCCGTGTCAGCAAAGGATTTCGACCATTCATCCGCGTGTGATTTGGATGAACGATCGTGATCTAGAAGATTTGGATATATATATGCAAGATCAAATCAACAATTTGATAAATAATAGAATGACAAAATTTGGAATATTTATCATGCGATCAATGGTCCAAAGATGTAAAAGCACATGCTTTTCATGAGTCAACCCTAGGTATGAAAAATGATCTAATTTTCATTAACTAATCAACCATTTTTAATGAATTTTAAATAGAGCATTAACACATGAAGGGCATTGATAGGGGAGTATTAATTTGGATTAAAATGTGATTTTCAAAAAGTAATATAAACTAATGTAATTTAAGCTAGGGTTAAGTATTTACTGTAGTTAGATTGATGATTTAGATGTTATTGGGCTTAATGAGCTTATAGAATGTTAATGTATATTTCTCTAGAATAATTCAATGGTTAAAAGCGCTCAAATCCATAATAATTTGAGATTGATGGACTTCAAGGTGGTGGTGGCAAAAATCTCTTCGCCGACACTTCTCACTAGTGGGTTTGAGCTTAGGAAATATATAGGGACTCTTGGAGAATAAAAATTGAATAGAGTTTTCTTTAGGAAGGTCCTAGGTGAAAAGATTTGCTAGGATCTTTATTTTGAGATTTTTTTAAATCTTAAACCTTTAGGCTTTGATGAATGGTTGAGATGCATCAAAGCTCACCCTTGGATGGAGAACAAATATCCAAGGCCATTGCATTGCAAAGCAAAAGGCTTGAGGAACCTCTTGGCCATTGGGTGGCTCTTTGAGAGGGGGCGGGGGGGGGGGGGGGGGGGGTCATTTCCTTTCCTCGTCAAGCTAAACAAGGGTTTGGGCTCAGCTTAAAGAAAGCAAAAAAAGCTTCATAGGGTTGATTTAGTGAAATATAAGGATATAGTTTTTTAAGAAATAGAAATGAGAGCAAGGTTGACCACCCAAAGCCATTTAAAATTTTATATTGACTGTTTGACCAGTAAACAAGTCTAGTTGATTGATGAGGTTGCCATGGAGCGTTATATTTGTTGGTGAACTGCCTTTGAAGAATCTTGAAGCAATACCCTTGAGGTTTGATCAAAAATACGAAAGTTTGACCATGCTTTTGAGTTGACAATGGTCAAACTTACCAATATTTGTCTTATAATGAGTTTTAATGTATTTAAACTATATAATGGAATGAGAGTAAAGGCTTAGTGGGGTTTGATTGAGTGCACGTGGGGGTTTAATAAAAAAACATGAGAGTTTAACTAAGTTCAATGTGGTTACTTGGTCAAGTTCATTAAGGTTTGACTCATGACAGGTTTGAATATATTCAAGGCATGTAATTGAGTGGTCTTGAGGGGTTTAAAGAACTTAAATAAGTTGTATATGGTGATTTGATCTAAATAGGTCAAATTCTACCAAAGTTGTGTTCAATTGATCAATTTAACTATTGACTAGGTCAAAGTGTTTAATCATGAGCTAATCATTAGAAGACATGTTTAAAAGGATTTGATAAATATCAAGGTTGATTTAGAGTTTGATTTATTTTTAACCTAAATATTATTAATTTAGTTAACTCAATTGAGTCATTTTAGGTCTACCATTAGCTAAAGAGCCATTGATGATTGAATTGATATAAATAGCTTCTAATGGAGTGATTTGGATATTATTGTAAATCTGGACCCAAGTGCTATAATTTTGATGATAACAAACACTATTATTTCTTTATCATTATTATTCTTGCACATCTTTTTTATTTCCCAACTTACTAATATTATAGGTTCATAAGTCCACTAGCAATGTTAATGAGCTCTAAATTTTGTAGACTAGGATTGAGTATGTCTGTAATTTAAATTTCATGTACATTTTCCTTTCATGAGTTAAATCATGTATCTGGTGGAAACTAAACCGAGTAACCTTACACACACACATCCAAGGGAGTGAGTTGGTTAGTGTAATTTTTAAATTTTGAACTCATTGTACAATATGATTTATATCGTATTGGATGATCAATTAAAAAAAAGCCTAATTAGGGAACCCTTATTAAATAAGAGTGGTTAAACTACTCATACTAAACAATCCGTATCATACAAGATGATCAATTACGATTATGAAAAATAGCTGCTTATCATAATTTAGGCAATATTTTAACGTTGAAATATTTTTCTAATATTACAGGATAATTGGAATCATCTTGGATGATTTATAATAATCATGCCTAATTTTATCTTGTGATTAGGTGATTAATTATGATAAAATTGCTCGATCAGATTGTATAGGATGATCATTGACGATTATACTAGATGACTAGAGAAATACATGAGACAATACTTAGGCTTCGTTTGGGACGGCTTTTTTATTGCTTTCTAAAATGGAGTTTTAGTACAAAAATAAATAATTTTGTACTAAAACTCCGTTTTAGAAAGCAATAAAAAAGCTGTCCCAAACGAAGCCTTAATCATCTCACATCATCCCAGATGAAAAACTATGATTTTCTTGTAATCATAAAGGAATATCATCCTGAACAACCTGAGGGATGTATGGATTGATATTTAAATATTCACTCATCATCAACTTTCATAATAAATGATCAGTACAATATAATGTACAAATTGTATAGTCTGATTACAGAATCGTACTGGATGATAAGCATAAATACTCAACCTGATTGTACAGGAAAATGTGTATCATATTGGTTGGAAGAGCTATTTTGTACTAAACATACGAATGATCTAGCGATCATATTAGATGATCTTTAAAGGCAAATTGAAAATTAGGAAATCTTTTGCAGGCTCTCTATTTAAGCTCTTACATTGTCATGTGAGACATCTTTTGTTGTTGAGTTATTCTGAGAGAGAGATTATAGATGGAAGAGAGAGAGAGAGAGAGTGAGAGAGAGAAAGAGAGAGAGAGAGAGAGAGAGAGAGAGAGAGAGAGAGAGAGAGAGAGACTAGGGAGAGAAGAAAGGAAGAGATCCTTGTGATGGGGAGTTATGAAAGATTCATAAAGGTTACTCTAATCAAGGTTTCTATTATCTTCTTCAATCTTCTTTCTTGATTCCTTGGTGGCTCTCAGAGGGATATTCTTCAGCATCAAATTTAGGTTGGCTACCCACTCCAAGAGAGAGTAAAAGAATTTATATTCTCTATATACTCCAATAGAGAGTAAAAGAATTCAAGTTCACCGTCTTCACCAAGAGGGTGAAAAAGATTTAGGGTACTCTACCTCACCGGGTTTGTATAAGAGATTTATGTATGGGCTTCTCCTCCTAACTATGGGGGCTAAAGGAGAGGCACTAAGAGGTTTAGTGCAGTACTAGGAGGAGGCCTCCAGGGAGTAGATGTAGGTTAGATTTGACTAAAATATGATAAAATCCTTTGTGTTTGTTCTTTTACTTTTATGTATTTTAATTTCTGTACCTTTATGAGATTTATTATATGGTTTGAAATGAAAATTTAAATAGGTTGTTAGACCTATTAAGTTTGTCCCTATGCTAACCAGGGGGTGAATTTGTAATTAAAAAATCTCTTGGTAGTTTAAGAAAACTAATTTTTTAGAGTTAAATGCAATAATGAGTTTTTCTAAAATATCTTTTCAACTACAAAATGTAAACTTGCAAAAATATAAAAGATGCAAAAATAGAAATAAGGATAGAAAAACAACATAGAAATTTATAGTGGTTTGGTCCAACAAGACCTATGTCCACTCTCTGAATACTCCCTTTTTAGGTATTGTACTATACCAAAGTGACTCTCCTTTTACTCCCTCAGTAAGGTGGTGAAGCACTTACAATTTCCCACTCTTCACCTATCCCTTATGCGGTAGAGTACCATTTTCCTTTCACACCCTCCTGATGTTGGTAAAGAACTATCATCCTTTTACACCCTCGCGCTGTTGGTAGAGAACTGTCATGCTTTCACACCCTCTTGGTGTCAGTAGCAAACTGTTGTCCTTTTACACCCTCCTAATGTTGGCATAGAACTAAATCTTCTCCAAAGATCTTCTCTAAAGTGTTTTGAAATAAAGAAGAGTTTTGATAAACTTTTAAAGAATTCCTCACCTTTGGGCAACCTTATGAACCCTTCATAAATTTCAATTGCAAAATCTTTCCATCCACACTCTCAAACACTCTCCCAAGCACTCTCACTCTTGCTCTCAAACAAAAATTGAAGAACAATATGGTTTAGTTAATTTTTAGGAGTCTTAAATAGTAAAGAAATGAAAAAAAAATCCAAAAATTATAAATTTAAATTTGGCCGCCCTGGATCGTATAATTTGATCGCATATCATACGTGTGATCAGTTCAAAATTTGATCGTATGATCCTGTATGAATATAATTTCTTCTTTGATTGGTGTGTGTATGAACTGACATTGTACAATACAATCAGTTTAAAATTGAATATAATTTTTTGGTACAATTCAATACGAACCAATTTTATACTATGGATAACATACTATACGAACCCCATATCGAACCGTACAATCTGTTTGAATCATACCATACTTCATTTGGTAAAAAAATGGATGAGTCTATTTCGTACTCTCGATGTTGTATGTATAAACTTAAGATCATATAGTATGAATAGTTTAAAAAATTAACCTGTTCATATGGACGAAGTTATACGCACCCATTTCAAACTTTAGATGTTGTTTATACTAACCTGAGATTGTACAGTACAAATAGTTTAGAAAAAAATTATGTTCATTCAGGACGAATTGGTATGTAGCCATTTTATAATCTGAACATAGTCTAGAAGTGGGTAACCTCATACAGTACGAACAAGACTTGGAAAATTTATAAGGCTTGGTTCGATTAACTTCGTTCAGGAGGAACAATCTAGACAAATTGTCTTGTACGATACACAATCGTATAATATGATTAGATTTAAAAATTACAATTTTTTACACTCCTCCAGTGTGTGTGTGTGCATGGTTAACCAATTACAATCACACTCCCTTAGACTCAAGAAAAATATAATAAGTACCGACTTCAATTACAGTATACCCTAACCTAATCTGTCTTCAAGTTTTCACTAGTCTAGAGTATGATTTCCTTGAAATGTTAGTACACACAAAAAATAAAAATAATATTTCCAATGTATGTTAGGAAAAATAATAATCAATATAATAATATTTTGAAATAATTAAAAATACACATGATATAAAAATATAGTTATGTAAACTATGTTGCAACAACCTCCAACTTTTTGATGATGGAAAAAAATTTATTATTTGAGTTAACAATTAAAGCAATTTTATCCTTAGCTCCCCCTAAATGAATAACCAAACTAAAAATAAGGGGTTCCCATGAAGATAAAAAAACTCAAACCTTAAAATAATAAAAAAAAAGAAACAATCAAACACAAACCTAAAAATTATAAAAGAAACAACAAGTACTAAAAATAAAAACAACTCGAATAAAATCATGAACAAAAACATAAACATGAATAAAAAAAATACACACACGTACATGCATAATATAATACATACACATCAAACAATCAAATAATATTATGACTCTACCTTTTGACAACAACAAAGAGGGAAGAAATCTTTGAAATGAAAAGTTTATATAGATAAACTAAAGGAGTTGAAGAAGAAAAGGATTTTAAACCAATTGCAAATACAATATTAACTTCGTAAAACTAAAAAGAAAAATTTTAAAATTTTAAATCAAAGAACAACTAAGATATTAAAAATTAACCAAGTTCATTCTTCATACAAGACAAAGTAAATAAAAAATAGTTATTGTAAAAATGATGAAATAAAAATTAATTAATTTCAAACTCAATAGTGAATTTGATTGTTAATTAGATGGATTTATATTATAGATAGAATGATAAAGGAAATAATAATATAATATTTTCAATTAGCGATATTGTGCTTTTTTTAAATATTTATGACACACTTTATGCATCGTTTCTATTTGGGCTAATTTTAGGCCTCTTTTTACTTTGCGAACTATTATGTATCTCTTCTATTTTTGCATGCTTTCTGCATTTTTTTTTTTTTACTTTTTGGGTCTTTTTAATATCAATAATCTAAATTCAAATTCCACTAATAACAAAAATTAACATATTAAAAAAAATTAAAATTAATAAGACATCAATCTTGCAATAATTATAGCTTTGATATGTTTGCTTATAAGAACATGAAATTGATCTCCTTATCTGCATCCAGCCATAATTTAATTTAAACTTTTCAAAGATTAAATTTTTTAAGGAAATTAAATTGTAGAGCAAAATAATTAAGAATCAATTCCAATGATCAACTACAAAAGATTTTTCCATTAAAAAAATAAACATATGAAGAAATAAAATTCAATGCAAGTGAACAAAATATTTCATCATTTCATTGATTATCAAATAGCTCATATAAATATATTTCTCATACCATATAACATCATCCAACTAACATCATCTCAAAATTTTCAAAACAACACATTAAAACACTAAACTCATAGGAGAAAAATCATAACAGCAAATGGAGAAATTCATAAGCAACAACAGCATAGAAGTACATCTAGTAATTAGTGGGTGAAAGTGCTCAGATGGCACTAGAAAGTTCGTTAGGGATGTTAAGCCCTTATGAACTGGCCCAAGGCTAATTAAGAGATAGAGATGTGAATCAGTATTTAAAACAAACACAATCTTAAATCCAAAAACAAGGTTCACCACAATCAAAACCAACGATGCGGAAATTAAATGCGGAATCAATAATAAGAAAGAACACACCGGATTTATAATGGTTCGGTCAAACCTTGACCTACGTCCACTCCTTGGAGGCACCCTCTAAGTATTACACTAAATAAGTGTCTCTCCTTTAGCCTCCACAGCTAGGCGGAGAAGCCCTTACAAAATCACTTCCACCTTTCCCGGTGCGGCGGAGTCGCCGGATCCTTTGACACCAAAGAGATCTTCTTCTTTAGTGAACTTACCTCGAGATAAGCCTTGAATCCGATGGTACTAAGGTGCGAGTTCGTCGGAGCAACCATGTGGAATCCCCTCCACACTCCCTTGAGTTCCCCCCTCATAGGATCTTCTCCCTCAAACTCCACCCTTTCCTCTCTCCCTTTCAAGCTCTCTCTTCAAGTTTCCACCACAAAAACGAAGCTACAATGGCCGCCAAAGACACTTTACAAAGTGTCATGCCAAGCTTAAATAGAAGCTCTCAAAACGAGCTAATTAATGCAAGTTGCCGACATTTTCTTCCAGGACGATAGGCATATCGTCCTGTACGATCAATACAATTTAAGCCCAATCAGCCGGGACGATTTAAGACGATTATTAGAAATTTATTCATATTGTCCAGGACGATAATATATCGTCCTGGACGATCATTACAAATTGTGGAATATCGTCCTCGACATCGCCCTGAAAAACTGCTATCCGATGACCAATCGTCCAGCATATCGGCCAGGACAATCTGGCGATCGTCTAGGCCGATTTGATCATGAAATCAAGTCATAATTGCTTTCCTTAAATTTCAGAGAAATTTTGGAAAAATTGACCTGGATCGTCCTGGAAGATATTTTATAATCCTGGATGATCCACCTGGACGATGTCCAAAAATAGGTTATTTCTTAATAGATCTGGCGGCAGATTCTTTCTGAATTGAGCCTATCATCCTTGCCGATACAAAATCGTCCAGGATGATATGTTTTGCATAATGACGGCTGCTTTAATAAGGATGCCCTATTTAGGATTTTTGCTTTTGGACAGATCGTCCAGGACGATATAAATATCGTCCAGGACGACGTTACCAAAAACAGTGAACTCTAGGGAACAGTCAGAAACTCTTATACGTTACAACGCATCAGGAGCCACAACAAATACAATAGACTCAAGAAGGAAAAAAGTGTACAAACTGAGTTAGACCTAGTCTACCCAATCTTGAGCTGGTTCCAGATTGCAGTCCGATCATGTGAACCTGAAATGTCAGTAGATAAGGTAGTTGTAGAGAAAAGAGAATGTTTGCTATCATCAAAATCATATGCCATAGATTCACAACAATGGGGCCCTGATCTAGAGGAGGTGGTTGGTTGAATATTGGAAAATAATTATATATTATAGCTGCATTCATATAAACCAAGTCAAATTACCCTCAGATTTAACCCATGTCTTCATTATATCTTATATCATGCTAATTTACATGATTCTCAATTTTATCAAAATGTTGATCAAAACGAGTTTCCATTCTATCAATGCGCTAAACCCTTTCTAGTTAGAATTTCTAGTCAGGTCCAAGTGTAGGTGCTAGTGTTGGAGTAGGAGTTCCCCTTTTTCCTATGAATAATCACTCTCAGAACTTTGATCCCGCCGAAAAAGTGCCCGAAAAGAGGTATCAATAAAGTAAATATGGAGTTCAGTGGGAGGATCAGCATGAGTAAGATCATACTTCTTTTTTACGATATACCCAACTAGATGTCCTAAAGCCATATTTTTCTTTCTCTTATGATGAGGAAGTCTGATCTCAAAAAGATTGTAACTATAATCCATGATAAGTTGGGCTTCATCAAAAAGTTTTTCAGTCATTATCAAATAAGTGACTGTGGACAAAGGAGTTAAGTTTATGTGATCCCCAGCTTTTAGAATAATTGAGGTTCTCAAAATATGTTGGATGATCCTGACATTTTGATTGAGAGTGTAAACACGAGACAAATGACTCACTTGGGTGACACCTCTAAGAGTTTTATTAATTTTACACCAGTCAAAGTCTGCTCTAGAGGTTAAAATATGCGCTCTAATCCCTTGGGTTCTTAGGTAGAGAAAGTAGCCTAGATATTCCTTTAAAATTTCTACTCATTGATTGAGAACATAGGGGGTAATCTAAATGTGGTCCTGATTTACTCTCATGGTTGTCAAAAAAAAATAGAATGCCTCTTTATGGTAGGCATAGATGAGAGTCATAATAAATGAAAGTTTGGTTAAAGCGAATAAGGGCATGACAGAGAAATGATTATCACTCTAAATGAGAAGTTGGGAAGGGGTGATTTTAGCAATAGAATTCCTAAAGTAGGCATTCTCATTCTCTTTGGAGAAAAAGTTATCATCCCTACCAATTCTAATGGAAGAAGCTTTCGAGAGGCAGCATCATTTGCTGCTTCAAGCCATTCCTAAGATGTCGGCACTACAAGGTTCAGAAAGGTTAAGAAAGTGATAAGAAAATGTACCCGAAGACACTTCTGTTTAAAGAAAAATGACTTATCATACAGTACGAAATTTAGATCGTATGTATAATTTCAAAATCATAGAGGACAAAAATAATTTTGTACATACGAATGAATACGGCAAAAATGAATCAGCTTTTCATAAAACGCCATTTTAAAGGCATCCTTTCATACAAAATTTTTGACCATATATTTATATAGGCGAACATGTGTTTATCCAAGATGATCATAATATTAAAGATCATTTTATGGATGTTAGGTTCGTCCCCCATAAAAATGACACCAGGATCATATAGATGAAATACAATTTCATATGTACGATCTATAATCAATAACTAAAATTAATTAAAAAATCATCGCCACTCATATAGGTGAATAATTACATGTCATACAGTATGATGACATCATCATACAGTATGAACTCCAATGAAAAACTAAGTTTTGTGTGCTCAAAATCAAAAACCTATCATATATAAACTATAGAATTCATACAGAATGACAAAGTTTTGTATAGAATAAAAAGAACACTTAGAAAACAAGACATAATAATAAAAAAATCTTCTCAAAATCATTCACCTTAAATTCAATGACATGCTTCCAGTAAAAAAAAAAACAAAACTGAGAAACACAAAACTAGACACACAAAAATAAATAGAGAAAAACTAAACAAACACTGAAAGGTCGTTAGAGATGTTAAGCGCTTATGACCTAGTCCTAAGCGCTTATGACCTAGTCCTAAGGCTAACCAAGAGGGAGGGTAATTGATATTTAAAATTTCTTTAACTAAAAGAAAAATTTTTTTATATCTTGCAGATGAAATGAATTAAATCAATAACAAAAAGATCAATCAGAGATTTCACCTAAGTAGTTAATCACAACAAAATTAAAGTGCGAAAATAATAAAGGAAAGAGCACACCATATTTATAGTGATTCAGTCAAACTTTGACCTACGTCCACTCCTCAGAGGCGCCCTCCGAGTATTGCACTAAACTTAGTGTCTCTCCTTTAGACCCCACAGTTAGGCGGAGAAGGCCTAACAAAATCACTTTCACCTTCTCCGGTGTGGCGGAGTAGGCAGTATGAATTAATTTTCTAAAGATTTCATGCTCTTTTTATAATTCTAAAAACTCTATGTTTAACCTGGCATGCATCTTTTTTAGTTTCATATAGGCAGTATGAATTTTCTTAGAAACATCAAATAACTCTTCATAGGTTAAGTCACAAACCTTTTCTCGATTTAATTGAATAAGCTTATTGACCATCAAACACAAGTTGGTGACTTCCTTCTCTACTTCTATTTCTGAAGAATCTGAAGCTAAATCCACCCAAAATGCTCATTACAATCTCTTCATGCCCTTCTTTACATTGCTTTTCTCCTTAACCTTCTCCTTGCTAGGATTGGCTTTAAGATTGGAACATTCAATTTTGATGTGTCCAGGTTTCCTGCATTTATAGCAAATTACATCATTAAAAGCCTTAGTTTTTGTGTGGAACTTATTTTTATTCCATTGCTGACATCTCCTTTTCTTCCTTTTTAGAAAACTTTTAAATTGCCTTATCATCATGGCTATGTCATTTTCATCCTCAGAATGAGACTGATCACTCTTTAAGTCATTCACTTCCAACATTATATTTTTCTCCTTCCGCTTCTCACATGCATCAATCAGTCTTTAAGTCACTCCTTACTCATAAGAAGTTAGTGATTTGAGAATATTGTGAATAGAATAAATGTTTAAGTCCTTTGATTCTATCATAGCAATTATCTTTGCATCATAAGTAGTAAGCAAATAATGAAAAATTTTATAGTTTGATAGCATTCGTTAATTCCCTACCTAACGCATGCAATGAGGAGATAATTTATGTGAAATGAATATACATATTAGTGATTAATTCATTTGGTTTCATGTGAAATAATTCATAATCATGTAACAAAATATTTAATCTAGATTATTTTACCTCGTTAATCCTTTCATATGTGATACAAAGTCTATCCAAAATTTCTTTTCTAGTTCTACAGGTAGAGACACACATAAAGTCTTCTAATTTTAGTGCATAGAAAATATTATTTAAATATTTAGCATTTAACTTAGCTAATTCTTTTTCTTCTATTGTCTAATCAGTAAATGGTGTTTCAGTTCTAATGCCATCTATAAGTTTTGTTTGTCTTGTGTAGCCTTCCTATACTAAAATTTATATGAGATAATCAAGCGATTAAGGAAAAGTAGACATACATGTTTTCCAAATATTGAAAGGGATATTACCAAATAATGGGGGTCTAGTGATCGAATACCCTTAGGGTGTGTTACGATTTTCAAAAGTAGCCATGATGGTTTTCAAAAAGTTGTCTAAAACTTCATATTTGAAAGTAGGCTTTGATACCACTTGAAAGTCCGAACTGGTTGTTAGACTAATTATATTTGTCCCTAGGCTAACCAAGAGGGGGGGGGGGGGGAGAATTAGTAATTTAAAAAATCTTTTGGTAGTTTAAGAAAACTGATTTTATAGAGTTAAACACGATAATGAGATTTTCAAAAAAATATTTTCATCCATAAATTTAAACTTGCAAAAATATAAAAGAGGTAGAAAATAAAAATAATGATAGCAAAATAACACAGAAATTTATAGTGGTTAGGTCATACAAGACCTACGTCCACTCCATGAAGACTCCCTCTTCAGGTATTTCTCTATACCAAAGTAACTCTTCTTTTGCTCCATTAACATGCTGGAGAATCCCATACAATTTCACTGTCTTTCACCTATCACCAGTTTGGTAGAGTATCATCGTCCTTTCATACCGTCGTGGTGTTGGCAGAGAGCTATCATCCTTTCACACCCTCTTAGTGTTGGCAGAGAACCATTTTCCTTTCACACCCTCCTGGTGTTGGTAGAGAACCAAATCTTCTCCAAAGATCTTCTCTCAAGCATCTTAAAAGAAGTAAGGAAGAGATTAGATAAACTTTGAAAGAGATCCTCACCTTTGGGCAATCTTATGAACCCTTCACAAATTCCACTTGCAAGATATCTCTATCCACATTCTCCCAAAGAACTCTCACTCTTGCTCTCAAAGAAGATTCAAAGAATGATACATTCCAAATAGTTTTTAGGAGTCTTAAATAGTTAGCTGCAAAGGGATTATTATAGAAGGTGACAATTATAACATCATCAAATTTTTACATGAATTGGGTGATAATTGGAGGGAAGAGCTTTCTTTTTTAGATTGTAATAATTTAGCAAATATGTGTGCTAACTATGCTCTTTTTGGTAACTTTTATTGGGATGATTTATCCTTGAATAAGACTCCTCCTTCGTTTATTAATTTGTTAAAGAAAGAGTCTAGTTGTAATGTTTTATAGGTTGTAAAAACTTTTCATTTTGAGTTAATGCAATAGATTTTCTTTCTAAAAAAAAAAAAAGTTAAGGAAAAAAAACCATCCAAAAAACTGAAAATTTCAATTTGAGCAACCTAGATCTTATAGTACAATCACATATTGTACATACGATCAGTTCAAAATTTGTTCATACAATCATGTACGAAGCAATTTAATACTATGATTGTTGTGTGTACAAACTAACATCTTACAATATAATTAGTTTAAAATTAAACAGATTCATATGGTATGATTCAGTACGAACCAACTTCGAATGCCGGATAACATACTGTACGAACCTCATATCATATAGTACGATCTATTTTAATCAAACCATGCTTCATTCAATACAAAAATGGGTGAGTAAATTTCATACTCTACATGTCGCCTGTACAAACCTAAGATCGTACAATATAATCAGTTCAAAAATTTGAATGTTCGTATGGACAAAATGATAAGCACCCATTTCATACTCTAGACATCGTCTGTAGGAACCTAAGATCATTATGTATGAATAGTTCAAAAAACTTTTAGTTCATTTGGGATGAACTAGTACATAGCCATTTCATACTCTGGATGTCGTTTGTACGAAGGTAACTTCATACATTACAAATAGGACTTAGAAAATTTACAAGGCATGGTTTGATTAACTCCATTCTAGAGGAACATTATAGGCAAATTATCCTGTACGATACATTATAGTACAATAAGATTAGATTTAAAAATTATAATTTTTTACACTCTCCAGTGTGTATGTGTGTGTACGGTTACCTCGTTACAATCACACTCTCTCATACTCAAAAAATATATAAAAAGTACATACTTCAATTACAATAAACTCTGACCTAATTTGTCTTAAAGTCTTCATTAGTCTAAAATATTACTTTCTTGAAATATTAGTACACACAAACCACAAAATAATATTTCTATTATATGTTAGGAGAAATAGTAATAAATACAATAATATTTTGGAATCATTAAAAATACACATGATATAAAGACATAGTTATGGAAACTAAGTTGCAATAGGAAATACTCTGATTTTATTATTGTGAAATTGATCTACTTCAGCATCAAGGATTTTATTTTTTAATCCAAGAATTTTTAAATTACTAATTTACCCCCTTCTTGGTTAGGCTCGGGCTAGTTCTTAGAGGCTTAATAACCTTTATGAACTTTCAAGTGGAATAAAACTGGGATTCATAAATTAAGTTTTACAAAACTTTTGAAAAATAATTAATGGGTAACTTTTGAAAACGTAATAATGGGAATGAATATTCAATCACACAACCACCTTTATTTGATAATATTCCTTTTAATTTTTAGAAAATTTGCATGTATACTTTCTTGTAAGCTATCGATTATCGCATGTGATTGTTAATTCAGGGGCGATATTTTGCACTTTCATGTTTAGTAATAGGCATTAAAATTGAAATACCTTCTTTTGAATGGAGTATAGATGATTGAGATGTACATTTTTACCTGTATTTTTAGTAAGAAGATTTGGGTAAACTCTATATAACATATGAAGGAAAAAATGGAAGTAAAACAATCTTGGTTGAGTAGTCTTCTTCATGATTATAAGTTTTTTTTCCATTAAACCTAGTGAATCTATTTCTGAAATATATATTAGGTTCACTCATGTTGTTACGTCACTATATGCCTTAGGAAGATTACATACTAACTATGAAATTGTTAACAAGATTTTGTGTTTTTTACCTTCTTCTATGATGCAAAAATTATTACTATAACTGAGTCTAAAGATATGCATGTTTAATCCATTGATAACTTACTTGGATCTCTCATTGCTTATGAGCAAGGAGTGAGTAAAAGATAGTTTGATGCAGGTGAAAAGAGAATTGAGAAAGTTGTAGCCCTAAAGGCTAATGATTTTGATAGTGATACTTGTTGAGTCCAGTAATTAGGTTGTTAAGCCTAAGTAAGTGTCCCAAGGCTACCAAGAGGGGGGTGAATTGGTAGTTTTTAAAATTTTAAACCCTCTTAATAATAAAGTTGAACCGAAATAAAATTTTCTTTTAAAGTTAGTAGAAAAATGTTTTTCAACCACAGAGTTGTTAAAACTGAAATTTAAAGTGCGGAAACGTAAAAGCTATAAAGTAAATGACACCAGATTTATAGTGGTTCGGTCTATAACCAGACCTACATCCACTCCTCAGAGGCACCCTCTGAGTATTGCACTAATACCACAAAGTGACTCTCCTTTAGCACCCACAGCAAGGCGGAGAAGCCTGTACAAAACACTCTTTTCACCACTACCCGGTGCGGCAGAGAACCGCCGTCCTTTCACACTCTCCTAGTGTGGGCAGAGAACCCTACGGCTGTTTACACTCTCCAAGTGTAGGCAGAGAACCTTCTTCCTTTCACACTCTCCTAGTGTGGGCAGAGAACCCTACGGCTGTTTACACTCTCCAAGTGTAGGCAGAGAACCTTCTTCCTTTCACACTCTCCTAGTGTGGGCAGAGAACCCTAGTCTGTTCACACTCTCCAAGTGTCGGCAGAGAACCGGACCTTCTTGAATGATCTTCTCACAAGAATCTAGAAGGAAGAAAGAAAAAGAGTGAAGAAATCCAATTCCACAAGTAGAGACTCTTACCTTAGCAATCCAAGTGAAGCCTTCTCGCTCCAGTGGTAGGAATCCTCCTTTGAATGCTCTCTTCCACTCTCTTCTTGGCTATTCTCTCAAGAGGCACGAAGATCAAATGACAAAAAGATAGGGTGGCAGTCTAATTTGGACTATTTATATAAAAGACAAGTGAAACCGCCCAAAAACTGCAAATTTTCAATTCTGTACGCAGTGGATCGTCCTGTACGATCCTGGATCGTCCTGGACGATTTTACTTAAACGATCTGAAACGACCCAATTTGTATATGTGTACGAACTGACTTCGTACAGCTGATCATCCTGTACGAACTTGGTTCGTCCAGTACGAACGGTTATTACAAGGTCGGTTCTAGAAACTGCTGAAAACTGTTCTAAGTCGGTTTATCGTTTGAACGAAAATGTGATCGTCTGGACGAAAATTTTCCAGAGAGCCGATCGTCCTGGACGATTATTTATTTCGTCTGGACGAAAATTTTCCAGAGAACCAATCGCCGCGGACGATAATTTGTTTTCGTCTGGACGAAAAATTTCCAGAGAGCTGATCGTCCTGTACGATATTTATTTTCGTCTGGACGAAAATTTTCCAGAGGACTCGTCGCCTCGTACGATGGTAAAATTCGTCTGGACGAAAATTTTACAGAGAACCCATCGCCTGGTACGATAATAAATTTCGTCCTGGACGAATAGGACTTAGAAAATTTTTCAAAGCAAGTTCCTATTCGTTCCAAGTGCTCTATAGGAGATAACTGACAGATCGTCCAGTACGATAAATATCGTCCTGTACGATCAGTATAGAATTTCAAGATCTCCTTATTTGTGTGTGTGAGATTTTATTCACTCAATTACAATCACTCCCTTTCAAAATTAATTCAAAGAAAAGACAAACATCAATTAAACAAAATATCTCATGTTGAATTTGAATTGAACTTTTCGTAGTCTGGAGTCTGATTTTCCTGAAATGTTAGTACACACAAGAGCAAGTGCAAATCTTCTGAAATTGTTAGGAGATAACTATACATTTGAACAATAATGTTTAGAATCATCAAAACTACATAAGTTGCATAAATATAACTCATTCAAATAGCAACTATTCAAACAATCTCCCCCTTTTTGATGATGGCAAAACAATTATTATTAGTATGGTTTCAAGTTAAAACACATCTTTTATCTCCTAAACTCCCCCTGAATTTATGAGTACATTAAAATAAGGAGGCATTAAAGAACAATATTTAACGAACAAAATTTTTGTTTTTTTTTTTGTTTTTTTTTTTTTTCAAAAATTTTAACACAAACTACACAAACTTGCAAACAGAACAACTAAAAAGAGAAAACACAAACATACACAAACTAATACAAACATACACAAACTAATAATTTCTCCCCCTTTTTGACAGCAACAAAAAGTGAAGAAGAAAAAGACAAGAAATGTAAATAATTATATGAAATTCATTGTTAAAATTTAATCTAAATGGTGATTGACATAGGGTATGCAATTTTAAACTAAAGATATTAGGTCAATCATAGAAATTCATAAAATTTATGAAATGATATAACATTGTAAGTAAGAAGAATTTTTCAAAGACATGATTCAATTTAGACATTTTGATTATTGAAAATCATTACAAGTCAGATGTAAAAAAAATTCTATATTTCAAAGTTCAAGAGAATATGAATGAACATTAGATCAACTTGAATTAAGAGATTGAACGAATTTGGAAAGAAGAGAATTACCTCATGTGGTGCTTTGCACATCTTTTCAAAGTTTTGTAGCACATTTTTGTGCATTTTTCTTTGGTTGGGCTTATTTTGTGCCTCTTTTCCATTTTACAAATTTTTGTGAATCCCTTTTGATTTTTGTACATTTGTACACTGTTCAAGAGTAATTTGACCAATTCTTTCCAAAATCTATAATCTAAAATTTCAAATTTTTCTAGGTGCATAAATATCATTTGAGCATAGAAATACAAACTAAGAAAACATCAAAATTGTAATAACAATATTAACTTTTATGTAGTCTAAATGAATAGACATGAATTTAAAAGTTCTAAGTACAACAAGTTATAAATAAATTATAAATTTAGAAAGTCTAGATTTTCTAATATAGATAATCTCAAATTACAATCGAATTTAAGCACTATGTAGATTAAAAAATACTAATGAAATTCATAAATATTAGCCACATTTCAAAACAAATCTAACAAAAACAAACTTTCATTGAAAAGAAAAGATTACATAAACATTGAACTTAAAAACATAAAAACAATCACAATAACACATATAAGATAAAAACAAAACAACAAAACAAAAAATACAACAGACACACAACAACAAACAAAAAAAATTTTTACTGTTCTGGAGGAGGAGGAGGTATGCCGCCAAAGAGGTTGAAGTAGGAGGCCATCAACATTACATTGGTATTAATTTCATGAACTTCATCTTTAATGTTACCAATGTCATGTTGCTGCTGAGTAAGTTGAGCATCAAATTGATCAAACCTTTGATCAATGTGAGTCTCTAGTCTATCAAATCTCTCAATCAGATTCTGGTAATCTGATTGAGAAGCAGAAGCTTGCACTCCTTCTTCTTCTTCTTCTTCTGAAGCACTGTCATGTGCTTCCCCTTTTTCTTTTTCTTCCTTGAAGAGCAGTCTGAATGATGTGTTGTTATAGTAAACTGGCTCTTCATATTCCTCATCAGGATGCACTATATTGTACTTCTTCTCCAAAATATAAGTAATTAAGTGCCCTAATGAAATGTTCTTCTTCCTCTTCTGATCAGCATGTCCTATTTCTGAAAGCCCATAGATATGATCTATGATGAGTTGGGCTTCATCAATAGGATGTCTTGACATGATTAAAAAAGTTAGACAAGAAAGGAGAGGAGTAATGTTAATCCTATCACCAGCTTTAGGAATAATTGAGGATCTAAGGATGTGCTGGATGATTCGGGCATCTTGGGTCATACCTGAGACTCTAGCAACATGATTGTCAATCGCATTTTTTCTAATTACCCTATTGATTTCAAACCATTTGAAGGAGGTTTCTGACATTAGGGTGTGGGCTCTATATCCCTCAGTTCTTAACTTTAAAAATGTACCAAGATCGTGCTTGGTGATCTCAACTTTTTTCTTAAAAACAAAAGAACTAATGATAGAGTGGTCAGAATTGAAACTCATGTTGGCTAGAAAGTAATGGTAGGTTTGTTTATTGTAGAAGTGGACGAGAGAAAGAATGAACTGAAATTGGGTTGAGGCGAAGAGGTGCATTACCCGAAATTTCAACTCTGTTGGGATAAGAATGCGAGACGGAGTGATTTTTGCGGAGGCAAAACGAGGAAAAGATTCCTCATTTGCCTTGGAAAGAAAGTTGTCTGGGGCATTCCTGTTTGGTTTTTTCACCAAAACCTTTTGTCTTTTGCTAGAGGAGGCCATTGTTGATTTGATGTTAAAAGGGATTGAAAAAGAAATTTGAAAGTGTGATTGTCAAGTTTGAAAAGCCTTCATATTTAAAGGAAAACGATACTTTCGTCCTGGACGAAAATATTCGTCCTGGACGAAACATAATAGTTCGTCTGGACGAAGAAAGTTCGTACAGACGATCCAATTCGTCCAAAATGTAACGACTTTTCGTATTCAACACAACTTACGATGCGTCCCTTCGTACAGGCGTTTTGACTTGACCAATCGTACAGACGAAAAAATTTTGTACAGACGATCGAAAAGTATTTCGTTTTAATGACTCTTGAAAACCGTCCCCTACAATGAATCGACACATGTTCGTCTGGACGAACTAAAATTTCGTACAGACGAAGTTCGTATTAAAAACTGTCTTATCCACTCAACCGCTGCATTCAATCGTTCCGACGTTTGAGAGAAAAAAAATTCGTCCTGGATGATCACAGATCGTACAGACGATCCAATAAAAAACTGCTCTAAAACGGTTTAAATTTTCGCAAACTGTTCCTTTACACATCGTCCCGTACGAAAATAAATCGTCCTGGACGATTTCCTCCAAAAAATTTAAATTTTTAAATTAACAAAATCAACAAAAACAATCAGAAACACAGAAAACATAAAACAAAATCATAAATCCAAAAACAATTCATTAAAAACACAAAATTCACAAAATTTTAAAAACAAAACATAACAAGTATCAATGTTGCAAAGACATTTTAGTTAAGCATTCAAATCAATAACACCAAGCCTTGTTCTTAAAGTACTGAAGGTATCAAAGGCTAAAGGTTTTGTAAAAATGTCTGCAAGTTGATTTTCAGTTGAAACATGTATGAGTTCAATTTCTCCTTTGGATACGTGATCCCTTATGAAATGATGCCTTATATCGATGTGTTTGGTTCTAGAATGTTGAATAGGATTTTTTGAAATACAAATAGCACTAGTATTGTCACAATAAATTGGAATAGTGCCTATAGTTAATCCTAAGTCAATCAACTGTTGTTTTAACCAAAGTACTTGTGCCACACAACTTCCTAATGCAATGTATTCTGCTTCTGCAGTAGATAGTGCCACTGAATTTTGTTTTCTACTAGACCATGAAACTAATGAATTTCCAATGAATTGACATGTTCCAGAAGTGCTTTTCCTATCCACTCTACAGCCTGCAAAGTCAGAATCTGAGTAACCAATAATTTCAAATGAAGAGCTAAACTTAGGATACCAAATTCCTAAGTTTTGAGTTCCTAGTAGATATCTTAAAATCCTTTTTACTGCTGTCAAATGTGATTCTTTTGGATCTGATTGAAATCTAGCACATAGGCAAACACTAAACATAATATCTGGTCGGCTAGCAGTCAAGTAAAGTAAAGATCCAATTATCCCTCTAAATTTCTTTTGATCAACAGATTTTCCCTTAAGGTCCTTATCCAACTGAACTGAAGAACTCATTGGTGTACTAACAGGTTTAGCATTGTCCATTTCATATTTTTTGAGGATGTCCTTAATATATTTGTTTTGACTAAGAAAAGTACCTTCCTCAAGTTGCTTAATGCTAAATCCTAGAAAGTAATTTAAATCTCCCATTAGACTCATTTCGAATTCATTACTCATTGTTTTAGAAAAATCATCACAAAGATGTTTATTTGAAGATCCAAAGATGATGTCATCCACATAAATTTGAACAATAAGTATATCCTTTCCAATTTTTCTTAAAAAGAGAGTTGTATCCACACTTCCTTTTTCAAAAGATCTTTCAAGTAGGAAGGTGCTTAACCTCTCATACCAAGCCCTAGGTGCCTGTTTCAATCCATATAATGCCTTTTTTAATTTGAAAACATGATTTGGAAATTTAGAATTTTCAAAACCTGGAGGTTGTTCTACAAAAACATCTTCTTCAATTACTCCATTTAAAAAGGCACTTTTAACATCCATTTGAAACAATTTAAAACCTTTAAAACAGGCAAAGGCTAGTAAAACCCTAATTGCTTCAAGTCTAGCTACAGGGGCAAAAGTTTCCTCAAAATCAATTCCTTCAATTTGATTATACCCCTTAGCTACTAATCTAGCCTTATTTCTAATAACTACTCCTGAGTCATTCATTTTATTTTTGAACACCCACTTGGTTCCAACAACACTTTGATCTTTTGGCCTTGTAGTTAGTTCCCAAACTTTATTTCTTACAAATTGATTTAACTCTTCTTGCATGGCCAATATCCAAAATTCATCTGAAAGTGCTTGATCAATGTTAGTCGGTTCAATAGTTGAAATAAAAGCTGAATGATTGACTTCCTTGTTTAATCCACGCCTAGTTCTAACACCCTCACTTGGTTCACCTATAATTAATTCTTTTGGGTGATTTTTAGAGAATCTCAAATCTCTAGGCAAAGGGTCTTCTCTTTCTATAATTTCTTCCACATTTTCTTCCAAATTTAATCTATCAATCTTTTGGGAGTTTTCTTCAATTTCTTCTTCAACAACTTTTGGCTCTTCTATGTTTCCATTTTCATCAAAAACAACATGTGTGGTTTCTTCAATGACTAAAGTTCTTTTGTTGAATACTCTATAAGATTTTCCAACACTTGAATATCCAACAAAAATTCCTTCATCTGATTTTGGATCAAATTTTCCTAAGGCAGATTTTCCATTATTATGTATGAACACCTTGCAACCAAATACATGTAAATGAGACAAATTTGGTGTTCTACCTTTTACCAATTCATAGGGTGTTTTATTCAAATTTGATCTCACATTTACCCTATTCAGAACATAGCATGCAGTGCTAACCGCCTCAGCCCAAAAATATCTAGGAAGAGAGTATTCTGCTAACATTGCTCGGGCGGCTTCTATTAATGTTTTGTTCTTTCTTTCAACTACTCCATTTTGTTGAGGAGTTCTAGGTGCAGAAAAATTGTGATCAATCCCCTTTTCTTTACAGAAATCTTCAAATCTTTCATTTTCAAATTCTCCTCCATGATCACTTTGTATAGAAATTATTTCACATCCTAGTTTTCTTTGTATCCAAGTTGAAAAATTTCTGAATTCCTCAAATGATTCACTCTTTTGAAAAAGAAATTTAACCCAGGTGAATCTTGAAAAATCATCTACTATTACAAATCCATATACCTTTCCTCCTAGACTAACCGTGCTTACAGGTCCAAAAAGATCCATGTGAAGAATTTCTAAAGGTTTACTGGTCCTAAGATCTTTATTGGACTTAAAAGAGGACTTCACTTGTTTTCCTAATTGACATGCATCACATAAGTGGTCCTTAGTAAAGTCTAGTTTAGGTATTCCTCTAACCAAATTCTTTTGGGTAATTCTTCTAAGATTTTTCATACTAGAATGACAAAGTCTCCTATGCCAAAGCCATGATTCATCAGAAACAGTTTTCAAACAAAAAGCAGTAGGAGATTGAATACAATTTAAATCTAGCATGTAGACATTGTTCACCCTTTTTCCATTTAAAACAATTTTCCCATTTAGGCTAATTATGCAGCTAGTAGGTAAAAATTTTACATTATAGCCCTTATCACATAGCTGACTTATGCTAAGCAAATTATGTTTTAAGCCTTCAACTAATAAAACATTATCTATGAAAAAGTTTTTCAAATTTCCAATCATACCTGATCCAACCGCCTTCTTTGTGGTATTATCTCCAAGTGTAACCTTGCCTCCACTCCTGGCTTCCAGCGTTATGAATTGAGCAGTATCTCCAGTCATGTGCTTAGAACATCCGCTGTCCAGGTACCATATACTCTCACGAGGTCTTGTGTGAGAGTATACCTGCAAAATTCTCAAATGTTAGACCTGGGAACCCAAACTAGTTTGGGTTCACCTTTATGAAATTTATAATCAGATGCATGTGTGATATGTCTAGGTTTATGCATCTTAGTTCTCCACACCAAATTAGGTTTCATCTTTAAAGTGCAGGTGTGAGATATATGTCCCAAAAATCCACAATTGTTACATTTAACATTAGGAAAAATATTCCTATGTTTTCTTTCATATGATTGTCTTCTAAGGGATTTCATGAATTTAGGATAATATTTAGGATTTGTAAAATCTTCAAGTTTAGGGGGGTTCCTATTATCCTCGAGAGCTCTTATAGTAAGTTTGTAAAATGAATTCATATCCTCCAAGATTCGATTTGTATAATTGATTCTATATGTCTTGTGCTCAGATTCATCCTTAAATTTCTTAAATTCTTTTTCAAGTTCAGCATAGGATGATTTTAAATTTTCGAAATTTTTATTCAAGTCATCATATTCATCAAGTAGTTTCATGTGGTTGCTATCAATTAAAGCATGATCTTTTCTAAGGATTTCGTGTTCCTTATTAAGCTCTTCCAATTCTAAAACTAAACTAGAATGCATCTTTTTAGTTTTCCTATATTCATCATGCATGTGTTCAGAAACTTCAAACAGTTCATCATAGGTTAAATCACATACCTCTTCTTGATCTGATTGTTCAGCTTTATCTGCCATCAAGCAAAGGTTGGTGACTTCTTCTTCGTTTTCAGTCTCAGATGAGTCTGAAGCTGAGTCCGCCCAAAAAGCCTTTTGAAACTTCTTCTTGCCCTTTTTTACCATTGGTTTCTCCTCTACCTTCTCCTTGCTAGGAGTGGCTTTAAGTTTTGGACAATCAGTTTTTATATGACCTGGTTTCCTGCATTCATAACAAATCACTTCATTAGAAACCCTGCCATTTTTGTTATACTTACCTCTATTCCATTGCTGGCGTCTCTTCTGCTTCCTCTTTAAAAAGCTTCTGAATTGTCTAGTCATCAGTGCTATATCGTCTTCATCCTCAGGTTGTGAGTGTTCACTTTCTGACTCTTCCACATTTAATGCAAGATTCTTGTCCTTTCTTGGTTCACCTGCATCAATCTTTCTTTGACTTACTCCTTGCTCGTAAGCAATGAGTGAACCAAGAAGATTGTCAATAGAATAAATGTTCAGATCTTTTGACTCTGTAATTGCAGTAATTTTAGCATCGTATGCAGTAGGTAAACAACGAAGAATCTTATTAACCATTTCAGCATTAGTTAATTCCCTACCAAGTGCATGCAAAGAGGTTACAATTTGAGTGAATCTTGTGTACATGTCAGATATAGATTCATTAGGTTTCATGCGAAATAACTCGTAGTCATGTAACAAGATATTGAGTCTTGATTGCTTAACCTCATTTGTCCCTTCATAAGTAATACAAAGTCTATCCCATATGTCTTTTCCGCTTTTACAAGTGGAAACTCGCATGTAGTCTTCAGATTTTAAAGCACAAAAGAAACTATTTAAACATTTCGCATTTAATTGTGCTAAGTCACGTTCTTCTATAGTCCAATCTGCATAGGGTGTATCTACCCTAATTCCATCAACTAATCTAGTTGGTTTTGTGTAACCTTCCTGGACTAGCATCCACATGCGATAATCAAGTGACTGTAAGAAAGTAGACATGCGTGTTTTCCAAAAATCAAAAGGAATATTATCAAACAGTGGAGGTCTAGTGATAGAGTAACCCTCAGGTGTGTTTCGGTTTCCAAATGTAGCCATCTACGTTAATCAAAAAGTAGTTCAAACTTATGATTTTGAAACTCTGCTCTGATACCACTTGTTGAGTCCAGTAATTAGGTTGTTAAGCCTAAGTAAGTGTCCCAAGGCTACCAAGAGGGGGGTGAATTGGTAGTTTTTAAAATTTTAAACCCTCTTAATAATAAAGTTGAACCGAAATAAAATTTTCTTTTAAAGTTAGTAGAAAAATGTTTTTCAACCACAGAGTTGTTAAAACTAAAATTTAAAGTGCAGAAACGTAAAAGCTATAAAGTAAATGACACCAGATTTATAGTGGTTCGGTCTATAACCAGACCTACATCCACTCCTCAGAGGCACCCTCTGAGTATTGCACTAATACCACAAAGTGACTCTCCTTTAGCACCCACAGCAAGGCGGAGAAGCCTGTACAAAACACTCTTTTCACCACTACCCGGTGCGGCAGAGAACCGTCGTCCTTTCACACTCTCCTAGTGTGGGCAGAGAACCCTACGGCTGTTTACACTCTCCAAGTGTAGGCAGAGAACCTTCTTCCTTTCACACTCTCCTAGTGTGGGCAGAGAACCCTACGGCTGTTTACACTCTCCAAGTGTAGGCAGAGAACCTTCTTCCTTTCACACTCTCCTAGTGTGGGCAGAGAACCCTAGTCTGTTCACACTCTCCAAGTGTCGGTAGAGAACCGGACCTTCTTGAATGATCTTCTCACAAGAATCTAGAAGGAAGAAAGAAAAAGAGTGAAGAAATCCAATTCCACAAGTAGAGACTCTTACCTTAGCAATCCAAGTGAAGCCTTCTCGCTCCAGTGGTAGGAATCCTCCTTTGAATGCTCTCTTCCACTCTCTTCTTGGCTATTCTCTCAAGAGGCACGAAGATCAAATGACAAAAAGATAGTGTGGTAGTCTAATTTGGACTATTTATATAAAAGACAAGTGAAACCGCCCAAAAACTGCAAATTTTCAATTCTGTACGCAGTGGATCGTCCTGTACGATCCTGGATCGTCCTGGACGATTTTACTTAAACGATCTGAAACGACCCAATTTGTATATGTGTACGAACTGACTTCGTACAGCTGATCGTCCTGTACGAACTTGGTTCGTCCAGTACGAACGGTTATTACAAGGTCGGTTCTAGAAACTGCTGAAAACTGTTCTAAGTCGGTTTATCGTTTGAACGAAAATGTGATCGTCTGGACGAAAATTTTCCAGAGAGCCGATCGTCCTGGACGATTATTTATTTCGTCTGGACAAAAATTTTCCAGAGAACCAATCGCCGCGGACGATAATTTGTTTTCGTCTGGACGAAAAATTTCCAGAGAGCTGATCGTCCTGTACGATATTTATTTTCGTCTGGACGAAAAATTTCCAGAGGACTCGTCGCCTCGTACGATGGTAAAATTCGTCTGGACGAAAATTTTACAGAGAACCCATCGCCTGGTACGATAATAAATTTCGTCCTGGACGAATAGGACTTAGAAAATTTTTCAAAGCAAGTTCCTATTCGTTCCAAGTGCTCTATAGGAGATAACTGACAGATCGTCCAGTACGATAAATATCGTCCTGTACGATCAGTATAGAATTTCAAGATCTCCTTATTTGTGTGTGTGAGATTTTATTCACTCAATTACAATCACTCCCTTTCAAAATTAATTCAAAGAAAAGACAAACATCAATTAAACAAAATATCTCATGTTGAATTTGAATTGAACTTTTCGTAGTCTGGAGTCTGATTTTCCTGAAATGTTAGTACACACAAGAGCAAGTGCAAATCTTCTGAAATTGTTAGGAGATAACTATACATTTGAACAATAATGTTTGGAATCATCAAAACTACATAAGTTGCATAAATATAACTCATTCAAATAGCAACTATTCAAACAATACTTCTAGGAAAGAAGATGAATACATTACACTGATGACTAGGCAATTTAAAAGCTTTCTAAAGAAAAAGCAAAGACATCCCAAGCAATGGAATAAATGTAAAACCAATAGGAATTCCAAAACTACTTATTATGTTTTCTATTTTGAATGTTGGAAGCCATGAAACATAAAAATTGATTGCACAAATCTAAAAACATACCCAATAAGGGAGAAGGGTGAAGAAAAACATAAGTTCAAAAAGGGCAAGCAAAGGACTCATAATTCTTTCTAGGTAGACTTTTCTTTAGACTCAACTGAAACTAAAGCAGAAAAGGACGTAACCAACATTTGCTTAATGGAGGATAATCATGTTGATCATTCTAATCAAGAGGAGGCATGTGAGCTTAACTATATTGAAATATTTAAAGTTTTTGAAAGAATTCATATTGCATATACAAAGCTCAAAAAATTAATGCAAGCCTTAAATCTGACTTTTTAAATTCGTAGAAAGAGCATGAATGCCTCAGCAAAGATCATTCCACTTTGGATACTAATAACATTGTTTTATTAAAAGAATTTCATACTTTAAACAAGAAGCATATTAATCTAATTGATAAGAATGATTTCTTAAAAGCATCCCATATTGATGTAGAAGACTCATTTAAGAAAACAAAGGTATATTTAGATGAAGCTGAAGATAGGGAGCAAGCATTGAAAATTAAAAATTCAATTCTTGAAAGTGCAAACTAATTTTTACAAATCAAATTAAATACTTTCAAAGAAACTAAAAGATCACTTACACTTGCATAGTTACATAATTCATCAACACAACATGCATATAGGAAAAGGCAACATAACCCACGTAGATTAGTAAACCCTTTTACTCGTGTTAGATGTTTTTCTTGTGGCATGCTAGAACATATCTCCCTCACTTGCACTATCCACCATAAAACATATTTGTTGTGGAGATCAAAATTATATAACTCATAGCCTAGCATTTAAGCATTTCATCCCGCATTCCTTAAGGTCTTATTTGGTTTCCCAAATCATATCACTCATGATTTTATAGGGATTTTCTCACAAAAGGCCTCGTGAGAGCATGTGTTACATGGATAGTGGATGTTCAAGGCACATTACTAAAGATGCAAATCAATTCATTTTATTTGAGACCCGGGTAGAAGGCAAGGTCACACTTGGCGATAACACCACCAGGAGAGTGAAGGGCTTAGGTAAAATTGGCAACTCAAAAATTTCCTCATTAAAAATGTTTTCTGGTAGATCCACAAAACATAACCTGCTCAGCATAAGCCAGTTTTGGGTTTAAGGCTTTAGCATTAAATTTTTGTCTACTAGCTCCATTTTAAGCTTAAATGGAAAATACTATATTGTAATGAAAAATAATTAATAATGTTTACATGTTTGATTTAAATTGTGTTGAACCTATTACTTCTTCTTGCCTAATAATTATTGACGATGAATCATGGTTATGACATAAGAGATTGTGTCATGCAAGCATAAAAAAAATTTGAAACATTACCTAAAAAAGACTCAGAGATAGGCATACCCTAGCTAGAGTTCACTAAAGATCACTTGTGTGATGCCTGTTAGTTAGGAAAGCAAGTTAAATCCTCCTTCCACTCAATTAAGAATATTAACAGTAACAAATCATTAAATGTCCTTCACATGGACCTTTTTGGACATCTTAGCATTGTAAGTCTAGGAGGGAAAGTCTTTGGATATATGATTGTTGATTATTACTTGAGGTTTACTTGGATTAGATTCCTATCTCACAAAAGTGAAATATTTGAAAAATTTAGGACAATCTCCACTTGGATTTAGAGGATGATAGCTTATGAAACTCTAATAATTCATAGTGATCATGGTGGAGAATTTGAAAATGAAAAAAATTTTGAGTCATACTTTATAAGGAGCAAGGGATAAATCACAACTTCTTAGCTCCTGTAACATTTCAACATAATATGCTAGCTAAAAAGAAGAACAAGACCTTGGTAGAAGCCACTAGAGCCATATTAGTTGAAAACTCACTTCCTAAATACTTCTAGGCAGAAGCAGTGAATACAACCTATTATTTTCTAAGTAGGGCTAATGTTATATCCAAGTTGAATAAGACCCCATAAAAAATCCATAAGGGTAGGGTACCTAACCTCTCTCGCCATTATATCTTTGGATGTAAAGTGTTCATAAATAATGGAAATCTCTACTAGGAATGTTTGACCGAAAACCTGATGAAGGGGTTTTCTAGGTTACTCAAAATTTGGAAAATCCAATAGAGTTTTTAATAAAAGAACACTGGTAGTAGAAAAGACCACTCATGCTGTATTTGATGAATTTGATAATTTTAGAGGATCTAGGGTAGAAGAATAAGAAGTTATAGAAATCACCCATTGAGTAAAATCTATAAATCTAGAGTAAAGGGCAGAACCTAAACATTCATTGCCTAGAAAATGGAGATATTTTTCAAGTTAATCTAAAGAACATGTCTTAGGAGACATATCTGAAAGTGTTAGAAGTAGGCATGAACTTAGAAAAGAAGTAAACTACTATGCCTTCATCTCAATGACTAAACTCACCAACGTAAATCAAGTCATATCTAATAAAATTTTAATCCTAACCATACAATAAATATTAAATCAATTTGTGAGAAATAATGTTTGGGAACATGTTAAAAGACATAAGGATCAGAGTGTTTTTGGAACTAAAAGGGTTTTTTTAAATAAAATGAATAATTTTGGTGTAGTGGTGAGAAATAAAGTAAGATTAGTGGCCAAGGGGTATAACCAATTAAATGTGATTGACTTTGAAGAGACCTTTGTTACGGATCTATGGTTCATGATTTTGATGATAGCAAACATTTCCTTTTTTTTTATACGATTGCCTTATGTACTAACGTTTCAGGACCACACGATCAAGACTGCAATTCAGAACCAGCTCAAGATTGGGTAGACTAGGTCTGTGTCAGTTTGTAATCTTTTTCTTTCTTGAGTCAATTGTATTGGGTGTGGGACCTGTTGCTTTGTAACATAGAAGTTTTCATGATGCTCCCATTAGGATTTCTGGTTTTGGTAACATCGGCCTGGACGATAGTCCTATCGGCCTGGCCGATCGGTCTAACACCAGAAACCCTAATTTAGGGCATCCTCATTAAGGCAGCCGACTCTTATCGGCCTGGACGATACTTGTATCGGCCAGGACGATATGCTCAATTCAGAAAGAAATCAGCCGCCATAATCAGTTTAGGTATTCTTTATTTTAGGAAATCGGCCAGGACGATAATTCTATCGTCCGGGACGATCTAACTCAATCATGCCTAAATTGATCTGGTTTTATTTGGAAGGAATTAAATGCTGATTGATACGATCATATCGTTCAGGACGATCGTGAGATCGGCCTGGACGATCAAGACCAAATTTCAATCGGCCAGGACTGTTCCCAGGGCTGTGATCAAGACGATAGAGTTGGTTTTAAACTAATCGGCCCGGACGATCCTGAGATCGGCCAGGACGATGTAACCAATTTCCTTCTGATCGTCCCAGATCGTCCCGGGCTAATGAGCTGAAATTGAACAAATCGGCCAGGACGATATGCCTATCGGCCTGGACGATAATGTCGGCAACTTGCATTAATGAGCTCGTTTTGAGAGCCTCTATTTAAGCTATGGCAAGGCACTTTGTAAGTGTCTTTGGCAGCCATTGTAGCTTCGTTCTTGTGGGGGGAAACTTGAAGAGAAAGCTTGAAAGGGAGTGAGGAAAGGGTGGAGTTTGAGAGAGGGAGAAGATCCTGTGAGGGGGGACTCAAGGGAGTGTGGAGGGGGATCCACACGGTTGCTCCGGCAAGCTCGCACCTGAATACCGTCGGATTCAAGGCTTGTCTCGAGGTAAGTTCACCAAAGAAGAAGTCTCTTTGGTGTCAAAGGACCCGGCGACTCCGCCGCACCGGGGAAGGTGGAAGTGATTTTGTAAGGGCTTCTCCGCCTAGCCGTGGGGGCTAAAGGAGAGACACTTTTGTAGTGCAATACTTGGAGGGTGCCTCCAAGGAGTGGACGTAGGTCAAGGTTTGACCGAACCACTATAAATCCGGTGTGTTCTTTTCTTATTATCGCTTCCGCATTTATTTTAATTTCCGCACTTTGATTGTGGTGATTTGGATTGTGTTTTGGTTTTAAAGTTTTCCAATTCACCTCTCTCTTTAATTAGCTTGGGATTAAGTTCAAGAGGGCCTAACATCCCCATCAAACTTTCAAGTGGTATCAGAGCGGTTTTCATAAAATAAGTTTTTAAAAGCTTTTGAATTTCGATCCATGGCTAATTTTTCAAATCGCACTTTTTCGGAAGGTTATTCAATCACAACACCACCATTGTTTGAAAATATTTCATTTGATTTTTGGAAAACTCGCATGTCTATTTTCTTGCAATCGATTGATTTTCGCATGTGGCATATGATCTTAACTGGTTATTCATCACCATCTCAAATCATTAATGGAGTTAAAACTGACATTCCTTTTTATCAATGGAGTAAGGAAGAACGAATTGATGCTCAATTGAATGCAAAGGCCTTAAATTGCTTTTTCTGTGCGTTAAATTCTGAAGATTTTATGTCGGTATCCATGTGCACTTCTGGTAAGGAAATTTGGGATAAATTGCATATCGTATACGAAGGATCTAGTGAAATCAAGCAATCAAAGTTGAATTTCTTAATGCATGATTTTGAATTATTTTCCATGAAACCTTATGAAACAATTTTAGACATGTATACAAGGTTTATTCAAATTACTACATCATTGCATGCTTTAGGAAAAGAGTTTTCAAATTTTGAAAAAGTTAACAAAATTCTTCGATGTTTATTGGATAAATTCGATGCTAAAGTAGTTGCTATATGTGAATCTAAAGATTTGAATGCGTATTCTATTGATAATTTAATTGGCTCACTAATTGCCTACGAGCAAGGATTGGGTCAAAGACTTTTGGATACAGGTGAAACGATCGTTTTAAAAGCTGAAGATACGGAAAGAGGACGTTTACTTGGTGACGATAACAATGAATTGTCATGCAAATTACAAAACTCACCAAGGCATAAGCAAAAGTTGAAAAGAGGAAAAGATGGTAAGAATGTCCATAGTTCTTCTGACGTTGTTTGCTTTCAATGCAGGAAGCCTGGACATATGAAAAAAGAGTGCCCTAATTCAAGGATTTTTCCTACAAAAGAAAAGGGCAAGGGGAAGCAAATTTCAAACTGGAAAAATAATGAAAAACAAAAAATTTCTTGGGCAGATCTGGTCTCAGAAGCATCAGACCAGGAAAGAGACAATGGTTAATTTAGCCTTTTCATGTTTTTTTTTTTTGTTGTGTTGTTTTTTTTTTAGCTTTCGTTTTCTTTGTTTTGTTTTTTCTCTCTCTCTTTTGTTCTTATTTTTCGTTCTCTTTTTCTCTCTTTCTTTTATCAGACACACACACTCACTTTTCTAAAAAGTGAAAATTTTACTTCTTTTTAAGAAATCTTTGGTAAAGTTGAGTTTGACGTCTCTAAAACTAGGTAGAGGAAGGAAACTCAGTTTTTTTTTGTTTCCAATCTCTATTTCCTAAAAGGGGTTATTTTTACTTTTGATTTAAAATCTTTTTCATATTTTAAATTGGTTTTTGAAACAATTTCTTTTCTCTCCCTACGCTTTATTTATCGCATAGGAATCTGTTGCAAATTGGTTGAATCTAATTCATAATTTTCTTAATCAAGAGAATCGTTCTATCACTAAGATGGGTTTACTTTTTATTTTTAAGATTTAAGAAAGGTAGCATATGCAAAAAATTGGCCAAAGATGCCAAAAATAAAAGATGCGCAAAGACGCCAAATTGAAAATATAGAATACACAAAGTGTATCAAAAGATGCGCAGTGCGCCAATCAATTGTCAAGAGGCATAAAATGAGCCCAAAATTTAATGCTTACCTTTCTTGTTTTATCTTAAAAGCTTAAGAAAACCCTTGGTACTTCGATACTTGGTTTTGAAAATCTTGATTCCTGACTCAAAAATTTTTGCATTGATCTTCTATTAGATATATTTTATGGAAGGAGTTTTTGAAAAATGATTGTTTCTTTCCAAAATTTATTTTATGATTTGGATATTGAATTAAAAAGTTTTTTGAACCTTTTTAAAGAAACTTGAGTTTTGGACTTTCTAAATCTGAATTTCCAACCTTTTCTGGACTATGCGTTGTCAATCCAATTTTACTAAGTTTTAAAATTAAGAGGTAACTTTCTCATTTTAAGAATTTTTTTTTTCTTTTTCTTTCTCTAGATTTTCTTTTACTGTGCCTTCTCTCTTTTTGATAATGTCAAAGGGGGAGAACGTAACGTAACTGTTTCATTTTTTTTCTTTTCAACTGTTTCATTTTTTTTTTCTTTTCAAAAAATTAAAAACAACAAAAAGAATTTTTTATCTCCCTATTTTTTAAGGGTTATTCAAGTGAGGGGGAGTTTTGGAGAAATTTGTCTTTTTTTTGAAAATTCATTTATGAAGGTGTTTGCCATCATCAAAAAGGGGGAGATTGTTACGGATCTATGGTTCATGATTTTGATGATAGCAAACATTTCCTTTTTTTTTATACGATTGCCTTATGTACTAACGTTTCAGGACCACACGATCAAGACTGCAATTCAGAACCAGCTCAAGATTGGGTAGACTAGGTCTGTGTCAGTTTGTAATCTTTTTCTTTCTTGAGTCAATTGTATTGGGTGTGGGACCTGTTGCTTTGTAACATAGAAGTTTTCATGATGCTCCCATTAGGATTTCTGGTTTTGGTAACATCGGCCTGGACGATAGTCCTATCGGCCTGGCCGATCGGTCTAACACCAGAAACCCTAATTTAGGGCATCCTCATTAAGGCAGCCGACTCTTATCGGCCTGGACGATACTTGTATCGGCCAGGACGATATGCTCAATTCAGAAAGAAATCAGCCGCCATAATCAGTTTAGGTATTCTTTATTTTAGGAAATCGACCAGGACGATAATTCTATCGTCCGGGACGATCTAACTCAATCATGCCTAAATTGATCTGGTTTTATTTGGAAGGAATTAAATGCTGATTGATACGATCATATCGTTTAGGACGATCGTGAGATCGGCCTGGACGATCAAGACCAAATTTCAATCGGCCAGGACTGTTCCCAGGGCTGTGATCAGGACGATAGAGTTGGTTTTAAACTAATCGGCCCGGACGATCCTGAGATCGGCCAGGACGATGTAACCAATTTCCTTCTGATCGTCCCAGATCGTCCCGGGCTAATGAGCTGAAATTGAACAAATCGGCCAGGACGATATGCCTATCGGCCTGGACGATAATGTCGGCAACTTGCATTAATGAGCTCGTTTGAGAGCCTCTATTTAAGCTATGGCAAGGCACTTTGTAAGTGTCTTTGGCAGCCATTGTAGCTTCGTTCTTGTGGGGGGAAACTTGAAGAGAAAGCTTGAAAGGGAGTGAGGAAAGGGTGGAGTTTGAGAGAGGGAGAAGATCCTGTGAGGGGGGACTCAAGGGAGTGTGGAGGGGGATCCACACGGTTGCTCCGGCAAGCTCGCACCTGAATACCGTCGGATTCAAGGCTTGTCTCGAGGTAAGTTCACCAAAGAAGAAGTCTCTTTGGTGTCAAAGGACCCGGCGACTCCGCCGCACCGGGGAAGGTGGAAGTGATTTTGTAAGGGCTTCTCCGCCTAGCCGTGGGGGCTAAAGGAGAGACACTTTTGTAGTGCAATACTTGGAGGGTGCCTCCAAGGAGTGGACGTAGGTCAAGGTTTGACCGAACCACTATAAATCCGGTGTGTTCTTTTCTTATTATCGCTTCCGCATTTATTTTAATTTCCGCACTTTGATTGTGGTGATTTGGATTGTGTTTTGGTTTTAAAGTTTTCCAATTCACCTCTCTCTTTAATTAGCTTGGGATTAAGTTCAAGAGGGCCTAACATCCCCATCAAACTTTCAACCTTTGCCCTTATAGCTAGATTAGAGGCCATTAGGGTGCTACTAGCCTTTGCCTGCTTTAAGAGATTCAAATTGTATCAAATAGATGTCAAAAGTGCATTTTTGAATGGGGTAATAAAAGAAGAAGTATATGTTGAACATCTCCCAGGCTTTGAAAATTCATAATTTTCTAATCATTTATTCAAATTAAAAAAGGCATTATATAGACTGAAATATGCACTTAGAGCATGGTATGAAAGGCTAAATGCATTCCTACAAGAGAGAACCATTGTTAAGGCTGCATCAAAACCACCCTGTTTTTAAAAAAGGTAAGCGATGAAATAATAATTATTCAAATTTATGTTTATGATATTCTATTTAAATATTTTGAAAAAAATCTATGTGATGAATTTTTAAAAATAATGAGTAAGGAGTTTGACATGTGTATAATTGGAGAACTAACATACTTTCTTTGATTTAGTATAAGGCAGAAGGATGATGGAAATTTTCTCAGTCAATCAAAGTAAAATAAGGACATCCTTAAGAATTCTGAAATAGATAAAGTTAAGCTAATAAAAACTCCCATGAGTTTTATTATTCAGTTAAATAAGTATTCAAATGGAAAATCACTTGATCAAAAGATATACAGAGAAAGAATTGATTCACTTCTTTACTTGACTGCTAACATACCTGATAATATGGTTAGTGTTTGTCTATATGCTAGATTTCAAGTTGATCCAAAAGTGTCCCACTTGACTGCTTTTAAGACAATCCTTAAATATCTCATAAGAACTCAAGAATTAGGAATATAGTATACTAGACATAACACTTCATTTAAAGTAATAAGATATTCTGATTTAGATTTTGAAGGATGTGTTGCTGATAGCAAAAGCACTTCTAGAATAAATCAATTCATAGGACAGTCCCTAGTCTCTTGGTCTAGTAGAAAATATAACTCAGTTTTCCTATCCACTACTAAAGCTAAATGCACAGACTTAGGAAGTTGTTGGCCTAAGTCCTTTGGTTAAAATAACAAATACTAGATTTAGGATTACATGTAGGCTCCATTTCAATCTTATGTAATAACACTACTGCCATCTGCATTTTAAAGAATCCAATCCAACAATCCAGGACTAAAGACTAGACATAAGGCACCATTTCATTAGGGACCATGTTATAAAAGGAGATATAGAGCAACACCATGTAGCCACTGAAAATTAACTAGCTGATATCTTTATAATCACTAGTTTTTAAAACCTTCAGCATCTAAAGAACTAGATTATGTGTGATAGATATTCATGTTTGAAATTGACGCTTTCTATTTCTAATTTTTTATTTATTTATATGTTTGTCTCTATTTATGTGTTCTTATTTTGTGGTTTTAAATTTTTGTTAATGTCCTTCAGGGGTTTAAGAATCAGATAACTACTTATTTTTGTTGTTGATTTTGTTTTAAATGACATTTTTACCCTATTTTTTTTTAGGAACATATAAAAAGTGATTGACTCATCTAAAATAATTAAAGGAAGAAATATTGATGATTATTTCTCTTCATCTATCTCTTTTAGTAGTGTATTTTCTTTTTGAATCAAAATGTATTTCATATTAAAAATTAGAATTTGAAATAGAGATCTATTTTATCTTCCTATATTAATCTATCTCATATGAATAATTTTCCATGTCAATAAATCTATTTCAATTTTTCTTAATGAATTTGTGTGCATTTATCATATGGATAGGAATATGTTTTGTGGTTTACTCTTCCTTATATAAATGAGTGAGTTTATCCTCTCTCATATTTGGAAGATAATATCACAACTAAGAAATTTTTTAAAGATTTAGAGAAGAAATAAGCATGAAGTGCATCAAAAAATCAAAAGATGTACAATGTACCTTAAAAGTTGATAACGATGAACAAATGAGCACACTAAGAGTTAGCTTGCCTTTCTTTTAAATCCTTAAAAACCTTAGAAGAGTCCTTGTGCCAATTTATATCTGGTACACTTGAATTTGAAAATCATGATTTCTGATTGATTACTTTGCAATATTATTCTGTTAAATACTATTTTAAAATGATGATTGAAAATATCACTTTTCCTATCTAATTTCTTTTCAGATTTAAATTTTTTTTAAAAGGATTTTTTCTTGTAAGGGGTCTAAGCTAGAGTTAACAAAATCAATTTTCTAGCCTTTATAAATTTTAGCATTGTTAATTAATTTCTTATTAGTTTTAGAAATATAATAATGAGTAAAATTTATCATTTACTCTAACAAAATGATTCAAAAAAAACTTGGATTTTGTCTTATCATTTCTTTTATCATTTTTTTTATTATTTTTTTTTTTTTTTGCTTTATTTTTATTTTTAAACCCTTCTTGATCATTACATTCCATTCTCTAAGTTCTTCAATTTTTTTTCACATCATTCAGTATGATTCACATTATAATGTACAATCTTAACAAAAATTCACCTCTTTTATTATAACACATCTAACAGGTAATATAAATCATTTATTGCTGATCTTTCTATATGATTCATACTTCATACCGAACAATCCATGTGGCAGGAGTCTTTGAATGATTTTAATGTAGTTTTGTATGATCTATTATGATAAATCATCCAGGACAAACCACATGTTTGTACTATACAATCTAGCTAGTCAATGATTATATAGGCTGACAACTTGAAATGATCATCCTGTGTCTAATTATACTATATGATGTCTTATCATCCTATATGATAAGACTACCTTTTTGACCAATCATTTAAATGAATTATTTGTGCCATATATTCCTACACGATCTCATGATCATATGGTACAATATGGCTGATTATATTTAAATAGCCTAAAATCATGGTTTCTTCTTTACACAACACATTCCACCTCTCCTTTTCTCTTACTTAAGTACTCTTCCTCTTATAATGATTAGTGGCAAAAAGGTCTGGAGCACTTACTGGTAGCTTGTCTAGGCGAGCTATTAATCCTCATTTCATTGAGGAAGCTAATGAAGCGGCCTATAACTGCTATAAAATTGATTGTATGACCCCCTCAAAGATTATCAATCAAAATGTTATGAACTTTTAGGTAATTGATGTTTGCTAGAACAATTCTTAGCTTCCTTCTCAAATTAGCCCTTTCCATTTATTTCTAAACTCTTATATGAATTCTTTGCCAACCTTCGCACTACCAATTCTTGTACTGCCTTACAATCATATGTTAATCGAAGGCCTATACAGATTACGTATTAGGATTTTCATGAATTCCTTCACCTTTCTTCCAGTGGAGAAAAGATCCACATCTTGGCTTCATATCCTAATTTTAATTGGGCTCCTAATAAAATCATTCTTAGAGAAACTATTGTGAAGTACCATGTAGCCCAGGTCAATACCTTAGTTAAGGATGCTTGAACCATCCAGCACATTCTTCTCAATTCAATTATTCCTAAACCTGGGGATCAGATTCACATTACATCTACCACTTACTACATCATGTCTAACATAGACTTTAATGCATATGATCTTCTCATCCACTATATTGAACATCTAACCTACAATAAATATCCTGGCCACAAAAGAAAGCCTAACATAGCCCTAAGGCATCTCATTGCCTTTATCCTTGAATAAAAATATAATATTCAATTTTTAGCTTCACCTGATCACCTCCCTATATTTTTTTCCAGTAGCTCCTTCAACACCCTTCACTGTACTCATCACCATAATGTGCGTGAAGAGCCCGTGGAAGAGAAGAAAGAACCTATTACTGCACCTATCTCTATTTTCCAACAATCTCAGATTGATCAATTGTTTAAACAGTTTGATCAGTGAGAGGCTAATTTTTAGTGCTATGTAGCCAAGAAAAAGAAGCAGTATGATCGAGACTTAGCTCTCTTTGATACCTATGTAGCACAACAGCAGGAGCAGCATGACCAGGATATAGTCTAGTTTAGAGATTAATAAGCCTCTCTTCACCACTACTTTCAGCAATCATCACCGCCTCCTCCAGATCATGGTTCCTATGGTTTCTAATCTATTTTTTATTTTTGATATTGACTTTTTTTTGTGATGTATTTACTTTGCTTTAGTTATTATTTTTTCTCCTTTTTTGATGTCAAAAGAGGGAGTAGTGTGTTGTTTGCATCCTATATTTTATTGAAATTAACTTTATTCTTTTTTTTTTTTGCTTATGTCTCATATTTTCTTACAAAAGAAAAAAGAGAAAAACAAAATATAAAAAAAACTTTCCTTGCTTCCAATAATTTAAACAACAATATTTGTCATCATCCAAAAAGGGGAGATTGTTAAAAATCTTGGCCCAAGTACTGTAATTTTGATGATAACAAATATTATTGTTTCCTTATCTCTATCATTCTTACATTACTATTTTGTTAACATACTCACTAATATTTTAGGTCCACAAGTTCACTTGCAATATCAATTAACTTAAGATTAGGTAGACAAAGGTTAAGTCTATCTACAATTTCAATTTCAAGTACTTTTTCCTTTCTTAAGTCAAATCATGTATTTGGTGGATACTAAGCTTAGTAATCTTGTACAAACACACCCAAGGGATTGAGTTCGGGAGTTAGTGCAATTTTTAGATTTTGAACTCATTGTATAATATAATTTATATTGTACTAGATGATCAATTAAAAACCAAAACCCTAGTTAGGGCTCCCTTGTTAAATAAGAGTGATTAAACTAAGTGTAATATACAATCCATATCATACACAATCAGTTAGGATAATGAAAAATAGCCACCAATCATAATTTAGGAAATATTTTAAAGTTAAAATTTTGTTATAATTATACAAGATTATTGGAATCATTTTGGACGATTTATGATAATCATGCCTAAATTGATCATGAAATTAAGGGATAATTAATGGTAAAATTACTCTATTAAATTATACAGGATGATTAGTGATGATCATAGAGGATGACCCAAGAGATACATGGGACGAAACTTGATCATCCAGCATCATCCCAAATGAAAAAAAAAATATAATTTTATTTTAATCATATAAGGATATTGCCATGGATGACCCGAGGGATGTATGGGATGATATTTAAATTATTGCTCATCGTCTCTTTTCATACTGCACGATCACTATAGTATCTTGTACTAATCGTATAGTCTAATTGCAAAAAAATACAGTTCGATCAGAATAAATACTTGACCTAATATAACAAGATAATATAGATCATATTGGTTGGAAGGGATATTTTGTATTAATCATATATGACAATCTAGGAATCGCACTAGACAATATTTGATGGAAAATTCAAAATTAGTGCTTCTTTTGGAGGCTTTATATTTATGCTCTTACATAGTCTTGTGAGACATCTTTTGTTGTTGAGTTGATCTAAGGGAGAGCTTAGAGTAGGAAGAGAGAGAGAGCTTAGGGGGAGATTAATGGAAGAGATCTTTATTAGGGGGAGTTGTGAGGGATTCACTAAGGTTACTCCAAGAAAGTTTTTTATTATCTTCTATAAGCTGTTTTCCTGATTCCTAAGTGGCTCTAAGGGAGACATTATTTAACATCAGATTTAGGTTCTTTGCCTACTCCTGGATAGACTAAAAGGATTCAGGTTCTATGCCTACTCTTGGAGGGAGTAAAAGGATTCAAGTTCTCTGCCTTCATCAGGATGGTGAAAAAGATTCAGGATAATCTGCATCATCGGGTCGGTGGAAGAGATTTCTATAAGAGCTTATACGCCTAGTTGTGGGGGCTAAAGGAGAGACACTAAAAGGTTTAGTGCATTACTCGAAGGAGGCTTCCGAGGAGTGGATGTAGGGAGGATTTCATCAAACCACTAAAAAATCTTTTGTGTTCATTCTTCTACTCTTCTACATTTAATTTCTACACTTTTCTGTGATTTCTTGTATGGTTGGAAAAACTACGATTTTATTATTATGAAATTGATATGCTTCCACATCAAGGGTTTCATTCTTTTTATCCAAGAGTTTTAAAATTACTAATTTATCCCCCTCTTGGTTAGCCTTATGAAATTTCTCAGAGGTTTAACAACCTTCTATAACTTTCAAAAATGATTAAAGTCATAAATGCAAATTCACTAAGCTGTGTAGTGTTATGGACCAAAAAAGCTATGGTTTATGATTGATCTGGTCAATCATGGTTGACTTTGTCAACCTGGTTAGGCCAATAGTTGGAGTTGGGTTCAACATGTTCACGAGAGTGATTTGAGATTAGTGAATGTGGTCTCATGTTATGAAGTGGCCATTTGGCTTGAAATGGTCATTTGGAACCTAAATGGGAAATTGATCAACAGGAGTTGATTTGGTCAACATTGTATGACCAAGGCTTGTATTTAAGTCTAATACACCCCTAATGATGTTTAGAATGCACCAGAGGATATTTCAAGGTTTTATTTGACTAGGCCATGTTATGGTTTAAAAAAAAAGAAAAAAAATCCAATTTTTCCCTTAAAGGGCATTTCGATCATTTGGATCCCTAGTAAACTGTGGGTCAACCTAGGTCCACCGAAGTACTATTTTAGGTTCAACATGTCATAATAAGATTTATGGGAATGGTCAAGTGTTTTGGGAAGGTTCTTAATGTTGAATTCCATAAGGTGGAAGTTCGAGTGCCATAGGCTATAAATATTTAAAGGTTTAGTAGCTTTTGTATTTTAATTGAGTTTTTAAGGTTAGAGGTCTCAGAAGGGCCTAAAATTTAGAGGGTCTACCCTAGGGACATGTCAAATAATTATGCAATTGACATATCATGAATCAGTGGTCATTTAACTAAGTTTTGAGATAATTGAAAATTCACTCAAAAAGAGTTTTAGGACATGGGCCTTTAACCTTGGATTTTTGTTTAAAATTATGGATTCGAACTTGTTTATTGATTTTATTTACTAAGTTTTATTTATCCACCTCAATCACCATCAATTGGGTGGTTCAAGTTGATTGAATCTTCATTAAAATTTTATTGAAGGCTAGTTTAAAGTTTGATTGAAGACATGATTGAATTTTAATTGAAGACTAGATTATGGTTTGATTGCAGTCTAGATTGATTGATAACATGATTATTATAGACCATCATATCAAAACATAGGTGTCTGTATGGATCCTGATTGCATCATATATAAATGAGGTCAACATTGATAAAACTTCTCGCAATGGATGATCTATGGGGAAGAGTAGGTTTGAAATTAGAGAGTCCACGAGAGGGAGATATTTTATAATAATTTTATATAATGGTAGTGTATCAAAATTTTATTATGTTAGTGCACTACCTACAAGTCATAATAATGGTAGATGACATTCTGTTTAGAGTAGCAAAATGTCAAAATATTATTTCATGTGTTTGTAGTTTGAACATGTGATAGTTAAGTGTATGCAGGAATGACCTATAAGACGTTCTTAGCACCAACTTGAGTGTTTAGTTCAGTCTATATTGAGATTGAAGTCAATTTTACCATGTAGTTTTTGTAAAAGAACATTTGGTAGACCTAACACTTCTAGCTATGTTATAGGCCTTATAATAGATTTATAATCTAAATGTCAAAGAACTTCAAGTAGTTGTATTGCACTAGACACTATACAGGCATGTCTACAGTCTGACATAACATAAGGCTATAGATGAACAAGATAGGTAGGACATATATTTCTGAAAATTCTTGTCGCATTTTGTTTGATTTTAGAGCCATCTTATTATTTGTTTTTTGGAGTTTTTTTAATTTACTCCACTTGCCATTAGTATTACTCTATTTCTCTTTCAGTTACTTTATCGACTAGATAGAGTATGGTAGCTAGTAGGGTTTACTTTTGAGATATAGAGATATCTAATGTAAAGTGGAAATCTAGTTTGATTTTATAACCTTATTATGAATTTGATGTCAATTTAGGTATAGACTAGTTAGCCCAATATTAGGCTTAAATTGATTATTTGAAGACATGAGTCGCCTTATTTTTGGGCAGCGAGAGTTGCTTATTTTAGGGAGTTAGAGATATTTTATCATATTTTATTTCTACTATTAAAGAGGATAAATTGTGAAACAAGGTAGTACAATATTTATGTCTTCAGTATAAGACAATATATTTAAGTTTGGATTTAATTATGAAGTTCCAATAGTGCAAGAGTTTTCAAATATTTTTCTTGAGGTGTATGTTAGTTTTCCTTTAGGTAGAGATATTGAATTCCATATTAATTTTTTTTTAATTATGTCCCCTTTATCCAAGGCTCTATATAGGAAGGCATCCAAGGAGCTTTGATAGTTAAAGGTGGAGCTTTATGAGCTAGTTGATCAAGGTTTTATTTATCCTAGTGTTTCTCTATAGGGAACACCAATTATATTTGTGAAAAAAAATTATGGTACAATGCATATGTGCATTGACTAAAGGTAAATAAATAAAGTCAATATTAAGAAATAAGTATCTTCTGCTAAGGATTGATGTTTTATTTTATCATCTTATTGGATCTTCTATATTATTTAGAACCAATCTACAATCTGGTTATTATCAAGTGAAGGTACCAAAGGCTAATGTGATGAAGATTATTTTTAGAACTAGATAAAAAAAATTAATGTTCTTAGTCAGGCCTTTTGAGGGTAACTAACGTACCAAAAGCATTCACGGATCTGATAAACAGGGCTTTAATAGATTTAATGGATTGATATGTAATTTTCTTATTATATTATGACTTATTCTACTTTTGAGGCAGATTATGCTATACATATAAAGTTAGTTTGATAACTATGAGTTAACATTATTATATACTACGTTTTCTAAGTATGAGTATTGGTTAAAGGGCATTTCTATTCTTAGAGATGCAGTGAATAATAAAAGTATGTCTACAAACCCCTTCAAATGTTCACGTAGTAATTGTTTGGTGGAGGCCTACAACTGTATACAAGATATGTAGTTTCCTACGTATGATTCGTTATTACATGTAATTTATGAATGGATTTCCTAAAAAGTTTTCACCTCGGGTGAGACTGTCCTAGAACTTAGTAACTTTTATTTAGACATCTAATCGTGACGCTAGTTTTAAGAAGCTGAAGGATTATTTGGCTTATAATCCTATATTGACTCTTCCATTTGATACTTATGAAACTTAGATATTCATTGAGGCTTCATTAAGATGATTAGGATGTGTCATAATGCAACATGGGATTGTTATTTGCCCATGCTTCTAGGTACTTGAAACCATAAGAAAGGAATTATCTCACACATATTACAACTTGCTATTATTGTATTTACTTTAAAGATCTAAAAAATATTATTTGTGTGGAGTTAGGTGTGAGAAACAAATCAATAAAGTTTAAAGTACATATTCATTGAGATGTATCTAAATTATAGACAAAATAATATGGCTTGAGCTTATCAAGGATTACTATTTGATTATTCAGTATCAATCTGGAAAAGCTAATTTTATGGTAGATGAATAGAGTAGTAAATCTTCTTGATTATCATGTATTCAAGTTACTTCTGAGGAATCTTTTATATGGGGCATTGTGAAGCTTCAGATGGAGGTCATTTCTCAAAATATCTAAATTTTAAAATTTTAGGCCATATGATCATTCAACTATCTACATAAGAAAGGATTAGGAATCTCAAAAATTATACAGAGAATATTTGTTATGGATTGATGAGATAAAAAATGAAAAGAAATCTAAACTATGAGTATCTGATTTTGGTGTTATCTCTTACAAGGAAAACACGTTAGCGCAAAAAGTGAACTACCATAGTGTTACTGGGTTCTAGGCACCGTGATGTAAGGATGAATTTTTATACTATTCGCATTGCACATTTCATCATACACACCCATCTTTAAGAGAGAAGGAGAAAACTCAAATATCTTCTACTCAAGATATGAAATGCTTATTTATTAGAATTTCTAATTTTTTTTATTTGAATTATAGATAATAAGAATTACTATTTACTTAGCATTGTAATTTATTTTATTGCATTAAATATTTTTGTAAATGCTTAAGAAAAGAATTGGTTAGAAACTTAGATTAGAAAATGTAGCATGTTGAACCATTTAAGCTCATTGTTATTTCATCTTCTGTGTTTGGGATCTAATAATGGAATGTAGTTAGTTGATTAGTGGTATTTAAATCTGATCTAAGTCTGTAGAGGCATTTCTTTCTGTTGATTTTTGTACATGCATGACTAGTTTTATTGCTCTATTTTATAGCTCCATTTGTAACCATTTATTGTGGTTATATATACATTTTTGTGATCAATGGAAAGAGGATTATTGTAGATGAGTTTATTTTCAGTACATTGGATGTTGTTAGCTAGCCAGCATTTTTATTATTTTAAAGTTAAAATTTTGATGAAATCACTGAATAATTTCAATACTTAGGTCTTAGGATTTTCTTGTTGCAAGCTAACATGGTATGACCTGGTCTGTTGTGGGTCTTATCAGATTGGGTAATGATAGGTATGCCAAAAGAAGCCTATCATTCTGGACTTTGGACACGGCTCTAGAAACTCCATAAATGGCACCTATTATTGTCATTAATTATTCCTTAGAAGATATGCAAATGAACATACATAAAAATTCATTCGTGCAATTATGAAGCATATCTCAATGTAATTAACTTTATTAGTCACGTAATCCCATGGTTTCATAAAAGTAAATCAAAGAAGGGTTTTACTTCTTATTATAAATTGATATAGTAATAAAAGAACTAAATGGTTTCATAAAAGTAAATCAAAGATGGGTTGTGATAACATTTGAAATAATAAAATAACTATCAGGTAATAGTTAGGTAATAGAGAAAAAAAAAATTGATTATGTGTATTTTATTTATTACTCAGTTAGGTTTGCTTTATTTTATTTACTCATTTGAAATAATAAAATAACTGTTAAACCAATTTAAAAAAAAACTAATTTAGATAAAATATCAAATCAAAATAATAAAAATTTCAAATTAAATTAAACCAAATTGCCCAGCATGTGTAAGAAGTTGTCATTCATGTGGCAACTCATATGATCCCTCCTATCTACCTTTACTCCTCTTGTGCACTCTCTTACTCCCTTGAAACAAATTTTCTTTCTGATGACTTCACAAACATTACCATCTAGCGTTTGCAACTTTGAAGAAGTTGTCAGTGCCAACGGCCAATATCGATGCAATGTTTGAATATTAATTTTGTTCATTTTAAGTTTTCTTAAGTTTACGTTATTTCTCTTATTGCTTCTTTTTCACTTAAAAAATTTATATTTCGTACTTTCAAAAATGAAAATTTTCCTGCAGAAAAAAAGCAAATATATTGCATTTGGATAAATAAACATTTTTATTTTGTAATTTAAATAATATTTTTATTAATAATAAAAATGTTATGTGAAAAGAAATCTAAAACTCAGAAAACTTTCTGAACATGTTTTAATTTATGATGTTAACAAATCTTTAAGAGGTTATATCCATATATTTTTTTTATATCTATAAACAATTATTATCACATTAAAAGGCCGTAAGTATGTCACCAATGCATCACCTTTTTTGAATTTAAATAAATTATGAAATATATATTATAAAGTTATAGAGTACTAATATACACTTCTCAATTAGAGAACTGCTACTCTACAAATTAAGGCTCAATCACCTTATTATCTCAAATAAGTGGCCTAAAGGATACTGGTTAGTAAGATCACTATTTTTATTAAAATTATTCTATTCGTCATACATTCTATTTATTCCTTTTAAAACAATGATTTTTTTTTTTTTTAACTAAGCGGCTACCACGGCCTTTGTTTGGCAACTAAAAGGATCGCTCATCACAATAGGTCATCGACAAGATTGGATTGTTTTATAGTAATGTGGAATTACACATGCATATCATAGATGATAGATATGGAGGAAATATACTGAAGATGAGACATAGAAGGTGTCAACCACTGGAGAGGTTCAGCTTCATCAATTTAAAAAGATCCAAGTTCATTAACTTGAGAGGCTTTATTGGGTGATCCATTAAACATGGCAAGTGCATCTTCATATAATCCATTTGGGATGAAAGGTTTGCCATTTGGAACTCATTTTCCATCATTTGACCTTTATTTATGTATGCATTAGTTGTATTTGATTTGACACTTCTATCCATACTTTATTTCTAAATATTCAGGTCCTTGATTAGGTGATCTTTGGTAGATATTGATCTCCTTAAATTATTTGTAGTTAAAGAGGAACATGGTATTTTTAGTTATAGTGTAGTTCAAAAATTAACTCTTCTAATAAAATAATAATAACTAACTTAACTAAATAACATTAACTTTTTGGCTCATAAAAATTTTAAACTATTATTGTTGTTGCGGGCTAGAATATACGTGGTGATAGAGTTAGAAAATTTTCATCTCAGTGTTGTACGGATATCCAGCGCACAAACATGAGAGAATTAGAAACACCAGGATTTTTACGTGAAAACCCTGGAAAACGAAAAAACCACGGGGCCACGGCCAGTTGAAAAAGTTTCACTAGAGTTTCCTTGAGATACAAGAGATTCACTCATCCGCAAACATTAGGACAATCAGATTACAATGAATCACTTCTAGATTGAAATTCAATTACAACGTTGGGTAGAGTTCTGACATCACTTGGAGATCGAGCAGAATTTAGGTGTTCTTCAAAAGTCGGACAGAATTCTGGTGTCGTTCGGAAGTCGGGCAGAATTCTGACGTCGTTCGGAAGTCGGGTAGAATTCCGGCGTCGTTCAAAAATCGGACAGAATTGCAGCATCGTTCGGAAGTCTGGCATAATTCCTGCGGCGGTGGTCGAGGAGTTTCTTTTCTCCTAATCATCATCATCATCATCTTCTTCTTCTTCTTCTCCTCTTCATCTTCTTCATGCTTGGGTCCCCTCTTAAGAGAAATGAGGGGTCTATTTATAGATATTCTGGAGTGGCATAGCCTATAAATAGGTGAGAGATCAGGGTTAAATGGGGAGTGGCTGAATGGACGACCGATATTGAATCCTTTTATCATGGACCGTTCGTCTAACATTTGAAGGTCTTAATGATGTCAGAATTCAGCGATCTTGGGCACGTTAAATTCATCTCGTTGAGCTGCTCAATTTTACTTTAAGCACGTTATGTTTGAAAATCTTTTGCAAACACATATTGTGGTTTGAACTTTCCAATTGTGCTTCGGGTCCTTTATTTGGACTCATTTGGGCTCAGATTGAGTCGAATTTCATGTTATTAGGATCATATATTTGAGATGCTTAGTTTGACTATAAGTTTGCTGAAATCAGAGTTTAGGTGAACCCAACCGACCCGCGCAGTGCCGTGCGACCGTTGGAGGCCGGGCGCTGCCGCTGCTTGCGGTTCCCCTAACCGCTAGCTATTTTAAATAAAATACCTTTTTTATTCATAAAAAATCCCAATAAAAATCTTAAAAATTTTTAAAAAAATCTTAAAAATTTGAAAATTTCATAAAAATCTTGAAACTTCTTTTCTTCCCCCAAAAACATTAAAAATAGCCCCTAGAGCTAAAGGGAAAATTGCACCTTCTCATCTTTTCCTTTTGGCTTTTGAATAGTTGAGGCTTTATACTATTTTTTAGTAGGTGACTTTCCCTACTTAATCCAGCTCCCTTCCTCTTGTACAGAAGTTAGAATTTTCCCTTTCATTTCTATCTTTCTTCCCCATTTTTTTTCCTGCTCTAAAGGCTTTTCGCTATCTCTTGTATGTGACTTTTCATACTCAAATTTAGCACTCTTTAGTACAAGAGTTGAAATGGATAATCACATCCACCAAAAATCCTCCCGCCAAAGAAGATTGCCCTGTTGCCCGATCTGAGGGTTTAAAAAGACTCACAAGGCACCGAAGACTGATGATATTATCTCGACCATCACTGATGATTCTTTCATCTCTTTTAGGAAAAAAATTCATTTTCCTAATAATGTGGTTATGAAGGTGCTGACAAGATCTGATCATGCCCATTATCTTCCCCAAGGATATATGACTTTGAATGAATTTTGTTTGCGAGCGGGGCTACTGTTTCCACCATCTCCTGAGTTGATTGATATTATGACAATCTGTGTAGTGAGTTTATCTCAACTTTCTTACAAGTCCATGTCGATCATAATGGGACTAGTTGTACTTTTCAGATATCATGGAGTGGTGTTATCTTAAGAATTTTTTTCTCAAATAGGGCATCTTATTAGTGATACACAGGGTCATATCATTTTCAGATCCAAGTGGCTGGACATTCATACTTGAGATTCGTCAAACGGTTGGATCAGTTATTTCTTTTTCGTGCAAAACGATTGGAATCTTCAAGAAAAATAGTGAAAGTTGAAGGAGTTACCCGTTCCTCTTCATATCAGATCAAAATATTTACTAAAGATACTAAAGCTTCCTTATATTGATGCATTATATTATGAGATGCATTATTTGAGCAGATATATAGACGAATAATACTTATTCAAGGTGGTATTATCTACTTTAGCAGGAAGATCGCATACACAAATGTTAAAGAAGTATGTGAAAGTTTCAGAGGTAGTTCCCCAACCTTCAAAAATTAATTCTAAGTGACCACGGAGTGAGGGAGATTTGGAGGCATCTAATATGAAGAAGGCGGATGAAATTTTAGCTGTCGCTAGCAAAGGTTCTCGTATCTCTCTATCCAAGTCATACATTATAGAAGATGCTTTGAAACATCAGAGCGTTTGCCATCGACAGGCAGAGGAGTTTTTGAGTTCACCTTTCATTCTGTCCTTTTGTATTTGGTTCAAAAGATATATCTCTTATATAATTTTATTTTTGTTTCTTTAGTTGGAGCAACACATGGATTTCAAATTTGAGATGACCAAGACCTTGAATGACTGGAACAATGAATTTGTAAAGGTCAAATATGTTTAAGGAGAATACAAGAAGAAATATAATGGCAAAGTCAAGGAATGAAGGGGTGGAGAAGCAGCTAGTAGAGTGTACAGCAGAGTTTGTAAATAGGATAACTTTAGCCTCCTCTCAGAATAATAGACAGATTACTATATATAGAGTTAGTGGATGCACAAGCGACGATCAACAAGCAGATGAGAGATCAACAAATCCTTGAAACTGAAAATAAGAGACTCTAGAGTATGCTATCAGAGAAGGAAGCCCATTAGTTGTCATCTACATTCATATAAGAATTCAAGGAATCTTTTGCCTTCAAGATAATTATTGGGGATCATATTCAGGAAGCTCGCAATCATATCTATGATGTGGAGGTGAAGGCTTTAGAAGAAGAATGTATGGAGGATGGCTTTATCAAAGGTTTTTTGAAGGGCATACGTGTCGTACAGCACGAGACTGGAGTGGATATTAAGGGGTATACTCATAAAAAGGCTTCTGGTGATCATTCTTTAGACTCTGGTGGTGAAGAATTAGAGAGTGGGTTGTAGAAGGCTTTTCCCTAGAGGATATGAGGATGATATTGAGATCCTGTAGGATTGCTTTGATGTTGTTTTATACCATTTTTTTCTTTCTAGTTATTATATGTGTTTGGTGTCGATGCTTCCATATGATGTACTTGATGTTTATTGATATATACAAAAATTACTGATATTTATTTTTTTCTCACATGAATATGAAATTGAGTCAGTTTTATTTCAATGAGAAATATTTTGATATTCTTTTTTGACTTAAGTGAATGCGAGAGATATCCACCTTAGATATCTTGACCTATCCGAGGTTGCTAATTAAAGCATATGCTTGATGATTTTAACATGTATGGAAGAGATAGGATGAAATTCCCCTGGGATTGATCATCTGATGATTGAGATACAATATAAATTATGTATTTCTCAAATCTCGGAAAAAGAGTTTAAGGAGTTTTTTTATCTTTTATAAGAAGAGATAGTATCACAACAAAGTGAACATCACATTACTGTATTATATAAGACAGTACAATAATTCCCTAGTATAACTTAGAAATACAAAAAAAAAGTTCTCCCACAATCAAGACACAAGGGGTGTAAGAAAAGTTAACATAAAACTTGAAAGATACAAAGCATAACTACTTGGGGAAAAATAACATAAGACAAATACTACCAACTGCATAACACGAGACAAATAATATTATCAACTCCTACTAATAGTACTTGCGAAGGTTGTCGACATTCTAAGTTTGGGGGAGCTTTTTTCCACTAGCATCCTTCAGTTTGAAGGTTCCAGTCTTGACCATTGCTGCCATCAAATAAAGGACCCTCCTAGAGGGAAGGGAGCTTGTTATGTTGAGGGCCTTTTCCAGCAACTTTGATGCTGCGTAGAACCAAGTCCCCAATAGAGATAGGTTGAGGTTTCACCCTCCAGTTGTAGTGATGAGCAATCCTTTGGTGGTATGTAGTGGTTCTGAGTGAGGTTTAATCTCTTACTTCTGGGAGGAGATCCAAATTTGATCTGAGTCTCTCCTCATTATTACTGAGGTCAAAAGTCCAAAATTTATTGCTCGGGACTCCAATATCAACCAGTATGATCACTTCATTACAAAAATAGAGGTTATACCAAGTTTCTCCTATAAGAGTTCTGATAGAGGTCTGATAAGCCGAGAGAACATTTGGGAGTTCTTCAACCCATAACCCCTAGCCTTCCCTAGGCATGTCTTCGACTCTTTCAGAATTGTTCAATTTGTCACCTCTATTTTCCCATTTGCTTGAGGATGGGCGATCGCTGTGTGGATTAGCTGAATATGAAAATTCTTACAAAAAAGATATAAAGATCTTCCCTGTAAACTGTGTCCCGTTGTCAGTGATGACTCTTGCAAGATTGTCAAATCAACAGACTATATTCTTCCACAAGAACTTTTTGGCATTTTTTCAGTAATCTTTGCTAAAGGTTCAGCCTCCACCCATTTGGTGAAGTAGTCTATAATAAGGATGATGAACTTTTATTGTCCAGTGGCTATAGGGAAAGGTCCCATTATATTAATTCTTCACTGTGCGAAAGGCAAAGGACTATAAAGCTATGTAAGCTTCAGAGCAGGTGTATGGGTGAGAATGGAATGCAATTGGTAGTTTTTGCACTTTTAAGTGAACTCAAGTGCATCACTTTTTGCACTTCTCAGAGTGCATAATTAGCTTCTGAAGGTGGGAGACTCTTGAGATACGGTCTGGTGAAGGTGAATTTATACAACTCATCACCAATAATGGTGAAATTTTTTGCTTGTCTCCAAAGTTGTGTTGCAGCCATGGGATCTTCAGGTAGTACCCCATCGTGTAGAAAAGATAAGATGGGATTGATCCAATACGCCTCTCTTGGTTCATCGATTGATTGTATAACCCACAAACCTTGAATACTTAGAAAATGGATTTCCTCAATACATATTCTTTTATAAACATCTCCTACTGTTGATGTAGCAAGTTTAGAAAGAGCATCTACTCTAGTATTTTGCTCTCAGAGTTTAGAAAGAGCATCTACTCTCGCATTTTGCTCTCGAAGAGTATGGATGATCCGATGCTCCCTTATACGGGTTAAGAGTAACTTCACAATGCTGCAATACTAGGCCAGTTATAGATTATGAAAAATAAACTCGCCCTCCACCTGAGAGATGACTAATTGTGAATCAGAATGGACTACTAAGTTTTGCACCTCGCAGTCAATTGCTAGTCACAATCTAATAATAAGGGCCTCGTACTCTATAGTGTTGTTTGTTGCCGGGGACTTAAGTCGGAGCCCATACTCAAGGGTAACTTTCTGCGGAGAGATCAACAAAATTTTGGCCTGAATTTCCAGAAGCTCCATCGACATAAAATGTCCAGCATGGAAGAGAAGATGTAGCACTTTGTTCAATATCAGATACTAGGATAGTGAATTCAACTACAAAGTCTACAAGTGCTTAAGATTTAATATCGGGCCTAGGGAAGTAGTGAATATCAAATTCTTCGAGCTCTACAGACCTTTTAACATGCCTTCCTAATAGTTTTGGCTTTTGCAGGATACTTTTTAGCGGCAGTTTTATGTAAACTCCGATTAAATGGGCTTGAAAGTAAAGGAGTAGTTTTCTATTGGAATAAACTAATGTCAATGCTGTCTTATCTATTAGATGATAACATCCCTCAATTTCAAATAGAATTTTACTGACATAATAGATGGGATGTTGTAAAACATTTTCTTTTTGTTCCAAGATTGAACTAATGGCTTGGGAAAAAATAGTCATATACAAATATAACTTTTTTCCTGGTCTTAGTTTATAAAGTTGTGGTGGGGATGCTAAATACTTTCATAGATGTTCGAAGACTTCTTTGGCATTAATAGATCCATTGGAATCTAGAGCTACGAGCACCTGTAAGTATCTTAAAGAAGGGAAGATATTTGTTTCCTGATCGTGCCAAGAAATGAGATAGTGCTGTAATTCTCCCATTTAGCCTTTGGACCTCCTTGATATTCTTCAGTGGCACCATATCCCTTAGCACCTTGATCTTCTCTGGATTCTCTTCAATCCCTCTGTGGGTCACCATAAACCCCAAAAACTTTCCGTAAGCGACTCTAAAAGCACATTAAGCGAGGTTGAGTCGCATATTATAACATCACAAAAAATGGAAGCAATGTTCCAAGTCATCGATTTGTTGAGATTTTTCAAGACGTTTCACCAACATATTGTCCATGTACAACTCCATAGTGCACCCAATAAGGTCTTTGAAAACCTTATTCATTAGGCGCTGATAAGTTGCTCCAACATTTTTTAGTCCGAATGACATGACCAGATAATAGTATAAACCTTCATATATTCGAAAAGTTGTTGCCTCTTCATCTTTGAAATTCATCTTTATTTAATTATAGCCAGAGTGGGAGACCATAAAACTTAATATTTGATGCCCGTGGGTGGTATCAACCAATTGATTGATATGAGGAAGTGGAAAACTATCTTTTAGGAAAGCTTTACTGAGATATGTATAATCTATACACATTCTCCAAGCTCCATTCATCTTTCATACAATGACAACATTCGCCCACCAAGTGGGATAGTGAACTTCCCGTATAAATCTGGCATTTAGAAGTTTATCCACTTCTTGCTCAATCGCTTGCTGACGATCTGGTGCAAAGTTTTGTTTTTACTGGATAATTGGATTGCACGTCAGATTGACTTTGAGGGAGTGTACGATCACTTCAGGGTTGATTCCGGACATATCTACGGACTCCATAAAAAAACATCCTAATTTTCATATAGAAAATTTATAATTTTTTCTTCTCATTGTCTGAGAGATGTAATCTAATCACTACGGTCTTTGAAGGATGTTCTTCAGGTATAGATGCAGTAGTGAGGTATTTTACATGGGAAGCTCTCTAAGGGATATCCTTGCTCCGGAGATCAAAGTCTTCGATGCTCAGGGTAACTGTTAGGCGTGGTTTAACCTGCCTAAGATAGTAGGTATGTGCTTTTTATTGATCTTCGCATATGATACTTACTCCTTCTGTGGTAAGAAACTTCATCTTAAGGTTGAAAGTTTGTTAGGGATGTTAGGCCCTTATGAACTAGTCCTAAGGCTAACCAAAAAGAGGTGAATCAATATTTTAAAATAAATCTTTCGATCAAAAACACAAACCAAGATTCAACACAAAGATAACACAATGCAGAAATTAAATGCGGAAATAATAAAGGAAATAACACACCATATTTATAGTGGTTCGGTCAAACCTTGACCTACGTCCACCCCTTGGAGGCACCCTCCGAGTATTACACTAAACTAAGTGTCTCTCTTTTAGACCCCACAGGTAGGCAGAGAAGCCCTTACAAAATTACTTCCACCTTCCCCGGTGCGGCGGAGTCACCGGGTCCTTTGACACCAAAGAGATCTTCTTCTGTAAACTTCCCTCAAGACAAGCCTTGAATCCGACGGAACTATGATGCAAGCTTGCTGGAGCAACCGTGTGGAATCCCCCTCCACACTCCCTTGAGTCCCCCGTCATAGGATCTTCAACCTCTCTCAAATGTCACCCTTTTCTCACTCCCTTTCAAGCTCTCTCTTCAAGTTTCCCCCAAAAAAATGAAGCTACAATTGTTGCCAAAGACACTTAAAAAGTGTCTTGTCAAAGCTTAAATAGAAGATCTCAAAATGAGCTCATTAATGCAACTTGTCAACTTTGTCGTCCAGGCTGATAGGAATATCGTCCTGGCCGATCAGTACAAATTAAGCTCAATCAGCCCGGGATGATTTGGGATGATCAGAAGAAAATTGGTTACAACGTCCGGGTTGATACAATATCATCCTGGCCGATTAGTTTAAAACAAAGTACAATCGTCCTGATCATCGCCCTGAATCAAATTTGGCCGATGTCAATCATCCACAATATCGTCTCGGCTGATCCTGCGATCATCCCAGATAATGTGATTGAATCAATCAGCCTTTAATGCTTTCCAAAGATACCAGATTAATTTAGGCATAATTGAGTTAGATCGTCCTAGACGATATGGATATCGTCTTGGCCGATTTCCTAAAATAAAAAATACCCAAACTGATCATGGCGGCTGATTCTTTCTTAATTGAGCCTATCGGCCTAGCTGATGAAGTATCATTCAAGCCGATCAGCTCAATGACGGCTGCCTTAGTGAGGATTCCCTAATTAGGATTTCTGCTTTTGAACTGATCTCCAGGCCGATATACATATCATCCCGGACGATGTTAACAAAAACAGTAAACTCTAGGGAAAAATTAGAAAATCTTCCAAGGTGCGTGTGTACAAAGTTACATAGCTTCAGGAGCCACACCAATTACAAAAGACTCAAGAAAGGAAAAAGGGTACAAATTGACTCAGACCTAATCTACCCAAACTTAAGCTGATTCAAAATTATAGTATGATCTTGTGGACCTAAAATGTCAGTAGATAAGGCAGTCGTAGAGAAATAAGAGTGTTTGCTATCATCAAAATCATAAACTATGAAAATAGATCCGCAACAATCTCCCCCTTTTTGATGATGGCAAACTTTGCTATTTGAATTTGCAAAAAAGAAAATATTTTCTCCTAATCTCCCCCTCACTAAAATAAAACTTTAAAAATAGGGGAGATGAAAAAATTTGTTATTTTTAATTTTTTGAAAGAAAAAATTTATGAAAAAAAAAGGATACAAATTTGATAGTACGTTCTCCCCCTTTGACATTATCAAAAAGAGAAGGGGCACAAATAATAAAAACAAAACAATTAAAAGAAAAAATGATCCCTGATTTAGTGAAAAAACAAAATATTCTTAAAATGAGAAAGTTATCTCTTGATTTTAATCAAAAACTTAGTAGAATTGTATTAACAACGCATAGCCTAGAAAATGTTAGAAATTCAGAATTTGATAATTCAAACTCTTGTTCTTTTAAAAGGATCAAAAACTTTTTAATTTAATATTTAAATCAAGTAATAAATTAGAAAAAAAAACAGTCATTTTTCAAAACTCCTTCCATAAAATATATCTAATAGAAGATGAATGCACGAATTGTTGAATTAGGAATCATAATTTTTAAACTCAAGTATTGAAAGTATCAAGGATTTTCTTAAGCTTTAAGAAGTACAAGAATTGTAAGCATTAAATTTTATGCCACTTGACAATTGGTTGGCGCACTGCGCATCTTTTGATTTTTGATACACTTTGTATATTCCCTTTTTTTTAATTTGGCGTCTTTACGCATCTTTTATTTTTGGTATCATTGGCTAATTTTTTTTAATATGCTATATTTCTCAAATCTTAAAAATAAAATTAAACCCATCCTATTGACAAAGAAAATTTCTTGATTAAAAAAATTATGAGTTAGATTCAACAACTTGTAAAAGATCCTTATGCGATAAATAAAATGTAGGGAGATAAAAGATTTTAGTTTCAAAAACTAATTTAAAATATGAAAAAAAAATTTAAATCAAAAGTAGAATAATCTCTTTTAGGAAACATAGATTGAGAATAAAAAACATGAGTTTCCTTTCTTTGACTGTTTTTAGAGAAGTCAAACACAATTTTCATAAGAATTTAAAAAATTAGGAGGTAGGTTTTTCATTTTTAGAAAGGTGAATGTGTGTGTTGATCAGAGAAAACACATGAAAAAAAATTAAAGACAAAGAAAAAAATCTAACGAAATAGAAAAGAAAGAAAAAAAATTTAAAAAAAAAATCACAAAAACAAAAAAAAAGAACAAATAAAACTTGCAAAACAAAAAAAAAGTACACAAAACAATTTAAGCATCATCTTGCTCCTGATCAAATGATTCAGAAGCAAGATCTGCCCAAGAAATTTTTTAACTTTTCATTATTTTCCCAATTTATAAATTCCTTTGCTTTGGCCTTTACTTTTGCAGGAACAATTCTCAAATTAGGACACTAATTTTTCATATGTCCAGGCTTCCTACATCCAAGGAAAATAACGTCAGAAGAAATATTAATATTCTTACCATTTTTACCTTTATTCCACTTTTCTTGATGCTTATGCTTTGGTGAGCTTTTTGATTTGCTTGTCAAGTCATTGCTTTTTGTCAGCAACTAAGCTACCTTTTTTCATATCTTCAGTTTTTAGCACTATCGTTTTACTTGCATCCAAAAGTCTTTGACCCAAACTTTGCTCGTAGGCAATGAGTGAGCCAATCAAATTATCAATAAAATATTCATTTAAATCTTTTGATTCACAAATGGCAACAACTTTAGCATCAAACTTATTTAGTAGACAACGAAGAATTTTATTGACTTTTTCTAAATTTGAAAATTCGTTTCTTAAAGTATGTAATAATATAATAATTTGAATAAATCTTGTATACATGTTTAAGATCGTCTCACAAGGTTTCATGCAAAATAGTTCATAATCATGCATTAAAATATTCAACTTGGATTGCTTGATTTCACTAGTGCCTTCGTATATGGTGTGTAATTTATCCCAAATTTCTTTACCAGTAGTGCACGTGGAAACTAACATACAATCTTCAGAATTTAAAACACAGAAAAAATAGTTTAAAGATTTTGCATTCAATTAAGCATTGATTTTCTCTTCTCTACTCCACTGATTAAAAGGAATATCAGTTTTAATTCCATCTAAAATATGAGACGGTACAAAATAACCAGTTAAAATCATATGTCATACTTGAAAATTAATTGATTGTAAAAATTTAGACATGCGAATTTTTCAAAAATCAAATGTAATATTTTTAAATAAAGATGGTCTGGTGATTGAATAACCTTCCGTAGTATTACAACTAAAAGAATTAGCCATGGATCAAAATTCAAAAGTTTTCAAAAACTTGTTTTTATGAATCCTGCTCTAATACCACTTGAAAGTTTGTTGGGTATTTTAGGCCCTTATGAACTAGTCCCAAGGCTAAACAAAAAGAGGTGAATCAATATTTTAAAATAAATCTTTCAATCAAAAACACAAACCAAGATTCACCACAAAGAAAACACAATGTGGAAATTAAATGCGGAAATAATAAAGAAAAGAACACAACAGATTTATAGTGGTTCGGTCAAATCTTGACCTACATCCACTCCTCGAAGGCACACTCCGAGTATTGCACTAAACTAAGTGTCTCACTTTTAGCCCCCACAGCTAGGCGGAGAAGCCCTTACAAAATCACCTCCACCTTCCTCGGTGCGGCGGAGTCATCGGGTCTTTTGACACCAAAGAGATCTTCTTCTTCTGTGAACTTCTCTCAAGACAAGCTTTAAATCTGACTGTACTATGGTGCAAGCTTACTGGAGCAACCGTGTGGAATCCCCCACCACACTCCCTTGAGTCCCCCATCACAGGATCTTCTCTCTCTCTCAAACTTCACCCTTTCCTCACACCCTTTCAAGCTCTCTCTTCAAGTTTTCCTCAAAAGAACGAAGCTACAATGGCTGCCAAAGTCACTTACAAAGTGCCTTGTCAAAGCATAAATAGAAGATCTCAAAATGAGCTCATTAATAAAACTTGCCGACTTTATTATCCAGGCCGATAGGAATATAATTCTGGCTGATCAGTACAAATTAAGCTCAATCAGCCAGGGATGATTTGGGATGATTAGAAGAAAATTGGTTACATCGTCCAGGCCGATACAATATCGTCCTAGCTGATTAGTGTAAAACCGAGTACAATCGTCCTGTTCATCGCCCTGAATCTAATTTGGCCAATGTCAATCGTCCACAACATCGTCCCGGCTGATCCTGCGATCATCCTGGATCATGTGATCGAATCAATCAACCTTTAATGCTTTCCAAAGATACCAGATAAATTTAAGCATAATTGTGTTAGATCATCTTGGATGATGTGGATATCATCCTGGCCAATTTCCTAAAATAAAGAATACATAAACTGATCATGGAAGTTAATTCTTTCTTAATTGAGCCTATCGTCCTAGCTGATACAAGTATCGTTCAGGCTGATCGACTTAATGATGGCTGCCTCAGGGAGGACGCGTAAATTAGGGTTTCTACTTTTGAACCGATTGTCCAAGCCGATATACATATCGTCCCGGATGATGTTACCAAAAATAATAAACTCTAGGGAACAGTCAAAAAATCTTCCAAGGTGCGTGTCTAAAAAGTTACATAGCTTCAGGAGCCTCACCAATTACAAAAGACTCAAGAAAAGAAAAAGGGTACAAATTGACTCAGTCCTAGACTACCCAATCTTGAGCTGATTCAAAATTGCAGTCTAATCTTATAGACCTGAAATGTTAGTAGATAAGGCAGTCGTAGAGAAATAAGAGTTTTTGCTATCATCAAAATTTTAAACCATGAAAATAGATCCGCAACAAAGGTGAGGGATAGAGGCGACGATCCCAAAAATTCACTGGAGCGGCTTTCCAAAGATTACATTGTAAGCCAATTTTTACTTTATAACAATGAACTAAATGGAGTGCTTAGTCTGCTGAGAAAATTCTCTAAGAAAAATTGTAAGACTGATTGTCACATCTACTCATACAGGTTGATTATCAAATCCATACAAATGACCTACAGCAAGCTGAAGCTTTTCTCTTGAGAGACCCATATTGAGAAAAGTGGAGTAGAACAGGACATCTACGGAGTTTTCATTATCCACAAGAATTCTTTTGACATTATTACACAAATTACATATCCTTGCATTTATTACAAGGAGATCTTGATGAAGGGTTTTTACTCCCTCCAAATTAGAATCATCAAAGGTGATAAAATGATTAATATAAGCCTTCTTAGGTGTTAGGTTTTCATCTACAGCCAAAAAGACTTGATCAGAGAGTATGGGGCCTCCTGCGATTTTCTCAATTTCACCAATTGCTATTCAATTATTCATTAGTTGTCTCTGTTATTGATTTTCCCCCCAGCGGGATGAGCTTCCTCTTGGGTAGGTAGATCACAAATAATCTATCAAAGATAGTCTTGGCGGATAAGTTTTCAATCTCCTCCTTGAGTTACCTATAGGCTTTGGTAGTATGGCCACGACTACGATGAAAGTGATAGTATTGATCTTGATTTCATGTGTTTGGCTTCAAAGGATGCAGCCATTTCACTTTATCTTGATCTCGAATAGCCATTAATATATTTGCTCGAGATATGTTGAGTGGGGTAAACTCCTCCTATCAAAGTTCCCATCACGAGAATGGAGGCCTAGGAGGTCGATTATTTTTCCCCTGCTTCTTCCGTTATGAGGATGAATTATACATCATAGGTGCACCATTGTGCTTCCCATTTGTTTGCCCAAATTGCTTTTTATGAGCATTTATAATTTCATTTACTAAAATTTGTGCCTCCGTATGATGGATCAGATCGACATATGAATGTATAATTTCACGCATTAGTGTTGAATAGAAGGGACCTGGACGAAGGCCTCCAAGAAAGACCCCTTTGAGCAATTCAGGGTCTACTCCCGGAATCTTTCAAGCCTCGGTGGAAAACTGTTGAAAATACTTTTTCAACGATTCTCCCTCATTTTGATGGATCCCAGAGAGGTGGGAAGAATCCTTAGCACGTATTTGATTGGCTACAAACTATTTGAGAAATTCTTTGTCCAACTTGACGAATGAAGGGATCATTCCAGACGGAAGCGAATAGAACCACGTTCGAGCCTGTCCTTTATGGGTGGCAGTAAAAAGCCTAACACAGGAGTGCATTCGAGGCTCGCTGAATATGCATTATGGTTCAATAATGGTTCATATGCTCATATGGGTCGAACGTCCCATCGTAGGACTCGATGCTCTGTAGTTTGAAGCAAACCGGAATGGGGTGCTGAAGAATGGCTTCAGTTAAAGGTGATGACTCTTGAAAGTTTCGTTGTCGAAGCATTTTCCTCACATCTCCTCCGGGGAACTCTTCTCGTACTAATCTCTATAGTTCATGACATAGGGCATTGCGAGGGAGCTCAATAATGTGTGGTTGGGCTAAGTCTTCTGGGAGATATGAAGGAATACAAGGTTGCCGAGTTGAGGGCGAAGGATGGGTAGAACTTGCTGTATCTGCAAGTTCATTATTCTTCATGATTGGGGATGTCTTCTTAGAGGAGGAAGATGAATCTTCACTTGAAGATGTTCGAGTTGAACATCTTCGGTCAGTGGTGGAGCTCAAGGGAGAAGAACCTCCTCCCGCTATGGTAATGTTGGCTGCCGAGTCTCTCGCATGAGTTGAAGGATCTCATTCTGAGATTCTTCCATCTTTCAGATTCTCTCTTCTAAGAATGGTCCTGAGGTTCCTTCTCCAGCAGCATTTTTCCCCCAAGGTTAGAAAGAGGCAGATATTGGGCGTCTATGATTCAAAGACTAATTTCTACATTGGTGGGATTTGGAGTGAGAAGCTCAAATGATATGACTTTTATGCCTGTTGACTATCATAGCAGTACTTGGAGTTGCGAGATAATGATTCCCACAGATGGCGCCAAACTGTTTCAGGCTAGAATATACACGACGATAAAATTAGAAAATTTTCGTCTCAGCGTTGTATGGATATCCATCACACAAATAGGAGGGAAATAGAAACACCAAGATTTTTACGTGGAAACCTTGGAAAGGAAAAAAATCACGGGGCCACGCCTAGTTGAAAATTTTTTACTAATGTTTGCTTGAGATACAAGAGGCTGACTCGTCCGCAAAAGTTAGGATGATCAGATTACATTGAATCACTTTTGGATTGAAATTTAATTACGATATCAGGTAGAGTTCCAGCATCACTTGGAGATCGAGCAGAATTCCTTCATCATTTGAAAGTAGGGAAAATATCTGACGTCGTTCAGAAGTCTTGGAGAATTGCGGTGTTGTTCAAAAGTCGGGCAGAATTCCGGCATCATTTGGAAGTCGAGCAGAATTCTGGCGTCTTTTGGAAGTCGGGTAGAATTCTGATGTCGTTTGGAAGTCGGCCAAAATTCTGGCGGCTGTGGTCTAGGAGGAGTTTCTTCCCTCCTAATCTTCTTCTATTCTATTCTCCTTCTTCTCATATTCTTCTTCTTCTTATTCTTCTTCTTCTTCTTCTTCTTCTTCTCCTTCTCCTCTTCTTCTTCTTCTTGCTTGGGTCCCCTCTCAAGAGAAATTAGGGGTCTATTTGTAGATGTTCTTATGTGGAATGGCCAGTAAATAGGTGAGAGATCAAGGGTAAATGGGGAGTGGTTGGATGGACGACTGATATTAAATCATTTGATTGTGGACTGTTCGTCTGACATTTGAAGGTCTTCATGCTGTCAGAATTAGGCGATCTTGGGCTCGTTGGATTTGTCACGAGTCGCTCTATTTGACTATAAGTACGTTATGTTTGTAAATTTTTTGGTAACTCAAATTGTGGTTTGAACTTTCCAACAACGATTCGGGTCCTTGATTTGGACTCATTTGGGCTTGTATTTCGTATTTGGTGTCGTTGGGTTCGTATTTTCAAGACGCTCAGTTTGACTGTAAGTCTGCTGAAATAAGAGTTCAGGTGATCCAAGATTTAATTTTTGAAGTTTCCGACTTGATTTTGACTCGAGATTCATGCTAGATCAAGATGATTTTTTGTGGATATATCAATTGTTTAATTTAGTTCATCATACTTTATCAATTCCTTCATTGCCTAAATTATAAATCAAATTATCATGGTACCTCGTTTGAAGGAAATTGAGATAGACTAATTCATAATCTATCTCTACAAATCTCTCTTGTCCACTAGTTTGTATCCAAACTCAACTTTAATTTCATATTATTTGTATTTCTAAAAAGTGTAAAAGATGAAGGCTCCCCCATCACTAATAAATATTTCGAAAATCCTTTTTAATTTTTCTTATGACTATGAATGGCCATCACTAAAAATTTAGATGGTTTTTAAACCAACTTAAAGATCATTTTATTATTAAAAAAGGGGGCTATAAGTAAGTGTGGCAGTCGTAAGAGATTTAATATTTGCCCTCAAATAAGAGTTTCTAAGTTAAACTTTTGAACCAATATTGAGCTATGTGACTAAATGGTGAGATGTGATATAAATGTGGGTTCTTATTTTATCGAGTGCTCTAACGTCTTTAGTCCTTAAAGCATAATCAATTGATAAACAAAAAACAGTACAATCACTGGATAATTTTATTGGATCGCTGTCATTAGTATTTAGAAACCATTGGTATATCCACCGATGCATCCAATACATAATCCTACAGATCCAACAATCATTGACAGGATAGGATTTTCTCTACATTTAAGAATGTTGGCCTCACAATACCTATGCTCAGATAAAATATGAAAAATTCAATGAGGCCATAAGCCAGTAATACATCCTAATGGTAACGTAAATATGATGTGATCTCCAGATTATTTTAATTACCTGATGTAATCAGCATTGAACGTCTTTGACTGCCCTCTCCATCCTTCAATATAAATAGATATCAAATTTAAATTAAAATGATAATAATAAATGTTTAAAAAAATATTTTAACAACAAATTCAATATAGATAATTTAAAAAAAATTGAATATTTTATAGTATCGAGTTACAAATAATTCTCTAGATATTTTAATTTAATATTTATATAAAGCTTGAAATTATATATAAAAATAATTAGTTAAAACGAATTTTGAGAAAAAATTGTCATTTTATTATAAAATTAAGTATTTAAAATTAGGGAGATTTACATACATACCACTTTATACTATTCTATTTACATATTTAACACTTAAAACTTTAATATTACATACATATCACCCTTAGTTCATTTTCATATCAAATATGAGTGGTAGAAATGAAATATATGAGTGGTAGGAAAGAAATATGAGTGATATATTTGATATTAAAATAATATATGGTGGTATGCATGTAATATTAAAGTGGGCTCTGTGTTGTACGAAAAGACAAATGGAGATAGAAGAACAACCGTTTTGACTCATTTGGTGGGGGGAGACAGGACGAATTGGTTATAAACCCTAAACAACAATAAAATATGTTGTAATTTAGACATTGCTGTCATCAGCTGTAATAACTTTATAATTTACGAAAAGTAGCAGGCTTTACACTTGATTATTCCCTTAATTAATTATATTATTTGGATGGACTATTTTTAAATCAACTGTAATCTAACCAATTTTAAAACCTGGTTTATTCGACTATTTACATTGAAAGCGTCTATTGGCTTATTTTAATACGCGAGATATATACTTAGCTTAGCATATGGCTTTTACCATTTCGGGATTGCATTGTGTATGGAGCAATCGCAAAAGGGTTTAAACATTTCAAGTTAGAAAAGAATCTTTTAGATGAACTGATGCCACAAATCTACCATTGATAAAATCTATCCAACCTATTACTTCTAAGAAATTTGTCTTTATATATCCCGTAATGTCTAAATTCAATTTTTATATACACACACTAATTGTTTATTTCTTGATAAAATATGTTTAAAATTCTTCTCTCGATCAAAAATACTCGTACGGTGAACCGTTGATTGTTGTTTAAGTCTGTCGTAATCAAATTGATTCAACTATTATTTGAACAAAGATTTTTCAAGCTTCGACTAACGTGAAGAATATATCTGAGAAAATTTCAATTAATGATAGAACATTGTTCGAACCCTATTAAAATTGTGTGCTCTAATTTGAAAGGCGCTATAAGAATCCAAAAAGGTTCATGTAATGTTTAAACCCGATTCAACCGTATTAAAAACTTTAGTATGACATAATAGAGTGTAATCACAATAGCTATAACACAATAGATTATAAGTCAGACATTATAGATGATACAATCATAATGATAATAATTAAATTAAAGTAAACTAATTATAATGTTCTTATAATAACATGTTGAGCACTATCTCAATAATTATAATAGTAGTAAGAATTCTAATATAATTGAATGCAATAATAACATTTTTAACATAACAAAATTGAGTTACCCCTCCTCCGTCTTAGGTGAGTATTCTAACACCAATGTTCTCAAATCTACCACATCTATATTACTATAATGTGATGATATATATGGTTAATTGATTGGGACTCCATAACATATGCTTTTTAAATATTATCTAAATTCAAACCAATCTGATCAACCAAATGACTCAACATGGTGAACCTAACGCACCAAAAATGCACCAATCTAAGCTTAAATAATTTACCTAAAGAATAACTAGTAACTTTAAAACATTAATTAGATAACCAAATAATATCTCAATTTAGTATACTAATAGTGAATTAAGTTGCTTGATGATACTAGTCCAACAAGTCTTAGATTGTAGAATAAAGAAATCATTATGGCACCTAAATTTTGATTGAAAGCTTTATGATCAAGGTAACTAATATTTTTCATATGAAGGAGTGTTCTAAGATTTCAACATATTTATAGGGCATGTCACACCAAAAAACCTATAGGTAGAAACATTTTCTCTACATTAAAAGGAGGCTTGGACCATTGACTACAAATTTAAGAGAGCTCTCAAACTTGTGGAGTCTCAGAGCTCCACTTAAGTGTCACCACTTATAAACTCTTATCACCCTGACACCAACTCTACATATATGCCATACCATTAGTACCAAGCCTCAACATGACTATCAAAGTTGCACTTTCATTAGCCAAAATCAGCACAATCAAACTACCATGGAACCTTCACTCTAAAACAAGTACTTGATCATAGCTAGTAGATGAGTGTAGTCCCTTGGTCTCCATTCTTAGACTATTTTCCCTTGTCCACTATAACTCATCGATATGCTCCGTAGATCACCTTAGCTTGACTATGATCCTGAGACCACAATTTCCCAAACAAGGTCCTCGAACACTATTACCTATGTCACCTAACAACTATGATCCTCAGACATACATCGCTCATCAACTATGGTCCTCTTTTTTCCATCGCTCAACTACAGTCCTCGAACCACTATCACCAATCAACTATAATCCTCAGACCACCATTGCATGACTATAATCAATCAATCATCACCTAATTATAAAACTTTAACCATGGTCACCCCATTAAGGTCCTTTAATCTTCATCACCTGAATTTCCTTTCAACCTTTATTTCTCACAACTAATGATCCTCTAATCTGTCACCCATGATAATATTCCTTCAAACATTACCACTACTAACTATAATCTTGGTAACACTGCCACCCCACCACCATCCTTTGAATATTGGTCATTTATGATCCTTTAACCACCATCGCCTTCCAACTACTATCCTTGGACTTTGATCTCCTAACTATAATCCTCTGACAACTATTTCCCAACTTATATCCTTCTAGCCCCCAAAGTACTTTAATGACCAACATCCAACTAAAATCCCTTGAACTCTATTGCTTAATTATGGTCCTTCTAACCTCCATCATGTAGCTATGATACTGCTAACTTTTGTTGTTCCTCATAGATGATCCTCAGATCATTCCCCTATTATAATTCTTTGACCACCATCTCCTTAATACGATCATTATGACTTCTATCTTCCTTATAATATTATCATCTCACCTCCATCACCCATCTATTATGGTCTTCCAACCTCCATGGACCACCAAGTCATTAATGATCCTATAGCCAACATTACCTGGATTATAGTCCCTCTGACCATTATTAATAAACTATAACATTTTGTCCACTATCACTTAAATATAACTTTCTAACCTTCATTGCAAGTCAACTATGATCCAATACCATTTTCGCCAAAATTTCATCATCCAACTAATGTACTCGAAACACTGTCACTCGACTATGGTCCTCTAACCAATATCGATAGTGCCATTGTGATCCAACAACACATAATCTTCTTATTAGTGTCATCAAGATACTTTAAAGCCTAACAACATCATCACCAACCATCATCGATAGTGCCAGAGCATGTCAATTACTTAAAATTTCAAAGCATGCCATCAAACTCAACGTTGAATCCAAACTCTTGCACTTTAGTTGGGTTGGATTCCTACCTAATGGACTTCAATCAACTAATATGTTTCTAAAATTTATCAATTCCCTCCTTCAAGGAAGGACTTTACTTATAATCAATTAAAAATACTAGTGGAATCACTTTAATTTGTTCATGCTTCATGATTTATCCCTGTTTAGTGTTTTGCAATCCTTAAAACAACTTTTACATATTTGAAAATATTACCACACTCCCAATTTTGGAGGAACTTGAATTTTTGAGGTTATTTACAACATTAAAAATAATATAACATCTCAAGAGACATCCATAATATTTTATAATGAATTTTTAAATATAAATATTGTTTTGAAAATTTACTATTACCGTGATTAAAATTAAAAAAATAAAAAAGAATTACAAGTTTTCTCACAAGGACAACATAATATTCTACAATGATGTTCAAAATAAAGAACAAACTTTTTTTAATTTTTAAATTTTTACATTTAAAACATATAAAGAGAATAACATATTATCTCAAGAGATGAACATAACATCCTATAGAAGTATATAAAAATGGAAATTGGGTTTTAAAAAATATTTATTTCTTAGAGATTTTCCCCCTTCTTTTATGTACTAAGATAGGGGTTTTCTTTTTTTACTTGGGTTACAAGTTCCCATAAAGGAAAGTTTCAATTGTTACAAATTCCTAGGATACTATTTGCTTCTTTTAATTCCCCCTTTTTTATTTGACCTATCCTCACTCTTTTCCTTCATAGGGTGATTAGTTAGGTTGGGGAATTCACATTTTAGATGTTCATCTTTTCTACACCCAAAGGAAATAATGTCAGAAGAAAACTTATCATTTTTACCATTTTTATTTTTTTCTCCACTTTATTTGACCCTTGTGCTTATGCATTAGGAAAATTTTGAATTGTCTTATTATTAATGCTATCTCCTCACTCCCAACATCCCCTAGGCCATTTTTATATGTGTCTTTCACCTATAGCACTATATTCTTATCTATTTTTGTATCACCTACATCAAAACGTGTTTGACTCAAACTTTGCTTGTAGACAGTAAGTGAGCCAAGCAGATTATCAATAGATTAAGTATTTATGTCTTTTGATTCACATATAGCAGTAACTTTGGCATCAAAATTATCAGGTATACAACATAGAATTTCATTAAATTTCTCAAAGTTTGAAAGTTTTCTACTTAAAGCAATGATGTCACCATATGAGTAAACCTAGTGTACATATTTAAGTTAGTCTCATAAGGTTTCATGTAAAAAACTTCATAATCATGCAATAATATTTTTAACCTAGACTGTTTGACTTCACTAATACCTTCGTATATAATGCATATTCCATCCCAAATGTCCTTGCTAATGGTACAGTTAGAAACTCTCATGTAATCTTTAAACTTAAGAGGACAAAAAAAAAGTTTAAGAATTTAGCATTTAGTTGTGCAAAGACTTGTTCATCTTTACTCCATTCAATAAAAGGAATGTTAGTTTTGATTCCATCAACAATACGTGAGAGCACAAAATAACTAGTTTTAATCATATGTCACATTCTAAAATCAATAGACTGTAAGAAATATATACATGCAAACTTTCTAAAAATTAAATAAAATATTATCATATAATGGTGGATGAATTATAAAATAACCCCCTTAGTAGTTTTGATAATTGGAATGTTTCATAGATCATTTTTCTAAAGGTTTTATAAAATACTATTTATGATTACCTCAGTAATACTAATTTAAATTTGATGTAGGATGTCAAGCCTAAGTGAAATGTCCCTATGCACACTACTGTGAAAGCAATACTATCACTAGATGCAAAAGCTAATACACTTATTAAAATTTACAATAACTAGAATGATAATATAATTATCACAATAAATATAAACCACATTTTAAATCATGCAATTTTGCACATAAATAAAATGCAAAAAGTTAAGTTCATACAATAAAAAAAAGAAAGAACACACAAATTTTATAGTGGTTCTATCAAACTATGCCCTAAAGCTACTCCTCAGAGTCCTCCTCTCTTGGAATTTCACTAAACCTTTAATGTATATTCTTTATTACACAGAGCTAGGCAACAATGATCCTTTCATAATTAAGGAGCCTACGATGATCCCGTTGATCCATAGTCCTCTAATTATTAGTAAGGGGAAACAAATCGCTGAGATTGAATCCTCCAAAACTCCTCGATTGTTAGAAAAATGCAAATTAAATGATTGCGAAGCATCGTCTAAATCTGGCATGAATTTGAATGTGAATAGATTTGGTAATGTGTTGCCAAAATTTAATCCAAATGCAGAGGGAGGTCCTTCAGTTCATAACATTGATGATGGTACATCAAATGTTTGTGATTTTGTTCATAAGAAAATTCTAAATGTTGAAATTCAGGGAATTCTGATTAATGTAGCTAGTGCTCAAAGAGGAACAAATTGAGTTAATCCTTAGTCAAAGAGGCCTTATATTAAATTCCATTTATCAAAAGATGAAACTTTTCTAACTGAAGATGGGAAAGTTGTTAAACTGCATAATCCAAATGTGATTGTAAACACTGAAAAGTTTCAATTTGGTGTGGTAGTAAAGGTCTTTGGAAAAGATGTCCTGGTCCATTTGGTTTCAGAAGAGTTAAGAAGGCAATGGTCTCATTTGGGTAAATTTCATCTCACCGTTGTTGGTATTGGATGGGTTTTATGTTCTTTCTCATCCTTGGAGACAATGTTTAATGTGATATCGGGGGAACCTTGGTCTGTGAATGAACTTATAGTCGGTATTGACAAATGGAGCTCAAGATTTTCTCCTACATCATTGAAAGGATTAAAATTATTGGTGTGGGTAAGAATGCCTAACCTTTCTCTTTTTTGTTGGGATGAGGTTAATGTAGCTAGAATTGCTTCCTTGTTGGGAACTATTTTTATGCTAGATGGCAACATTTTTTAAACCCTTTCAATGGGGAAGGAGGGAGTTTGTAAGGGTTTGTGTTCGTATGAATCTTGATAAGCAATTTCCTTTGGGGGTGTGCATGGAAGGTTTGGAAGGTCATTTTTTTCAAAAAGTGGAGTACGAAAAAATTTCTTCTTTTTGTTATAAATGTGGCAAGATTGGTCATATGAATTATGCTTGTTCAAACAAGGAAACAGATGGTGGAGATACTAGTAGGGAGAATGTGGTCATTTCAAAGAATATTCCAATCAATTATGTTGTTGGGGAAACTACAAATGTGTAGTTGGCTAATGATTCAAAAGAAGCTTCATCTTATGTACCGTGGTCCATGTCAATTACAGAAAGAAAAGAAAGTTTTTGGCTGTCCCTAAGAAGAAGATTTATGTACCTATGTCTATTATGATTCATAAAACATCTACCATACAAGAAGTTTCAATTGTCAAAGCTATGGTGAAGGAAGTGGTTGGAAAGATAGTTAAGATGCAAGAAGGAGATGTCCCCTTATCTAATTGTAATGTGATGGATGTGCAGGGACCTAAAGAACGTAATATTCTTCCTGGTGACCAGGTAGTGCCCACGGAATCTGGTAAGATTGATCTTTTTTTGATGGTTTGGAAAATAATAACTTCAGTATGCTGAACTCTTTATGTGAGGATGAACATGAATTTGATAAAACTATAGTCCCCATGTTGGGGGAGTTGTAGAGGAGGGAGAGATTATGACTCTTATTGAGGATCATGTTTCTTTGGAGAAATCCATTTATGTTCTTGAGGTTACTGCTGCTGATGCCAGTATAGAGGTCGTGGAGATGGTTACTGATCATGAGGCTACTAATTTTTATGCTAGAGGGTACTGCTCATGAGGTTACTACTTCTGATGCTCAAGAGGTGTTTAAATCCACTTTATGAAGTTCCAAACCTAAACAGTTGAAGGAATTGAAGTCCCTTGGTTCGTTGGACCATTCTTTGAAGAGCAAGAAATTGGAAGGTATGAATAAGAGAAGGAGTGCGGGTCCTTCCATCTTTGTGAATAAATGAGTTCCATTGCTTTGTTGTATTGTAGAGGGGAAAATAATAAGGAGGCCTCTTATTATTTAAAAGAAGTGAAAGATTGGGAGATTTTTTTTGTTGGCATTCTGGAGACAAAAATATCTTCTGTTGTTGAGGGAGATTTATGTGAATTCATGGGTAAGGAATGGAATTTATTTATTTATCCCTCAGTTGGGCTGTCAGGTGGAATAATGTTTTTGTGTATGCTATGAAACATCGGTGTAATCCACTTATTCGACTTAACTGAAGATCACGATTGTTCATCCCTGTCCGATTTGGATGAACGATCGTGATCAAGCCGAATAGGACCCGTATACAGGGTATCAAATACATGGTTTGATTAGAAAATAGAATGGCAAAATTAGGAAAATTGATCATGTGATAAAAAGGCCAAAAAATGTACAAGGTTGTGCTTTTCACGATTCAACCCTAAGTATGAAAAATGATGTCATTCTCACTAACTAATCAACCATTTTTAATGAATTAAAAAAAAAAACATTAACACATGAAGAGCATTAATGTGGGAATATTTATTTTGATTAAAATGTGCTTTTTAAAAAGCTATTTAAACGAATGTGATTTAAGCTTGGGTTAAGTATTTATCGCAGTTGGATTGGTGGATTTCGATGTTCTTGGGCTTATTGAGCTTGAAGAATGTCAATATATATTTATCTAGAATAATTTATTGGTCGAAATGGCTCATATTGATAGCTATTTGAATGGATGAACTTCAAGGTGGTGGTGGTTTTAATCACTTCTCCGATGGCTTCTCACTGGCAAGTTTGAGCTAAAGAAATGTAGTGGGACTCTGGGAGGATAAAAATGGAATAAATTTTTTTTTAGGTAAGGCTTGGGTTAAAAAAATATCTAGGATCTTTATTTTGAGATGTTTTTAAATATTAAACCCTTGGCCTTTGATGAAGGGTTGAGATGCATCATAGCTCACCCTTAGATGGAGGAAAAGTATCCAAGGCCGTTATGTGGCAAAGGAAAAGGTTGGAGGAGCATCTTGGCCATTGGGTGGCACATTTAGATAAGGTACCATTCCTTTCCTCTTTAGCCTAAGCTAGGGTTTGGGCTCATATTAGAAGAATAAAAAAGGCTTCTCAAGGTTTACTTAGACAAATAGAAGGAGATGGTTTGGAGAGAATTTGTTATGGCAGGAAGGTTGACAACCCAAAGCCTTTTAAAAGCTTATGTTGACTATTTGACCAGTCAACTAGTCTAGTTGATTTATTAGGTGGCCATGGAGCATTACATTTGTTGTTGAGTTGCCTTTGAAGAATCCTGAAGCAATACCCTTAAGGTTTTGTCAAAAATAAAGAAGTTTGGCCAAGCATTTCAGTTGACAATGGCAAAACTTAACAATACTTGACTTGAAATAAGTTTGAATATATATAAACTATATAATGGAATGAGATTAAAGGCTTTATGGGGTTTGATTGAGTCCATGTGGTGATTTGATAAAAAAAGAAATGAGATTTTGACTAAATTCAATGTGTTACACCAAGGTTTGACATATGATGGGTTTGAATATGTTTAAGGCATGTAATTGAGTGGTCTTGAGTGGTTTAAAGAACTTGAATGTGTTGTACTTGGTAATTTGACCTAAATAGGTCAAATTTAACAAAAGTTTGGTTCAATTGATCAATTTAACTATTGATTTTATAAAATTATATAATAATGAGCTAATCACATGGAGAGATGTTTAAAAGGATTTGATAAATATTAGGGTTTATTTAGAGCTTGATTGAATGCTAACCTACAAAAGATCAATTCAGTTAGCTCAAATTGAATCATATTGGGTCAACCACTAGCTAAGAAGCTAGTGATCATTGAATTGATACGTATAGCTTCTTGTGGAGTGATTTGGTTATGATTGAAGTAATATATGCAAATTTGTTAAGCTAGGTAGTGCAGTGGACCTAAAAATCTAGGTTCATCATTGATCTGGTCAATCATGGTTGACTTGGTTAACCAAGTCAGGCCAAGGGTTGGTGTTGGGTTCAGTAGAGATTAATTTGAGATTAGTGAATGTGGTCACATGTCTTGAAATGGCCATCTGGCTTGAAATGGCTATTTGAACCCTTCATGGGCAGTTTTGTCAACATGAGTTAATTTTGTTAACCATGCATGATCAAGGCTTGAATTTGAGTCTAAAGCACTCCTAATGATGTTTAAAATGCACTAGAGGAGGTTTCAAGTTTTGAATTGATTGGGCCATGTTAAATTTTGAAAAAAATAATATAAAATTTTGCTCTTAAAGGGCTTTTATCTATTAGGTTCCCTGGTAAATTGTGGGTCAACCTAGGTCCACTGAAGTACTATTTTAGGTTGAACATGTCATAAAAAGATTGATGGACAAGGTCAAGGATTTTGGAAAAGTTCTTAAGGTCAAACTCCATAAGGTGAATGTGCCCAGTGACATAGGCTATAAATATTTAATTATTTAGTAGGCTTTAGATGTCAATTAAGTTTCTAAGTTTAGAGGTCTTAAAATGGCCTAAAACTTGGAGGGTTGACCAAAGGGACATGCCTAATTAATATGCAATTTACATATCATAAATCAAAGGTTATTTGACTAAGTTTTGAGATAATTAAAAAATCACTCAAAAAGAGTTTCGGGGCATGGGCCTTTAACCTTGGATTTTTATCTAGAATTGTAGATTTGAACTCAATTTTTTATAAAATTGGTTGAGTTTGATTTATCCACCTCAGTCACCATGAAATGGGAGGTTCAAGTTGATTGAATATGATTAAATCTTGATAAAATTTTGATTGAAGGCTTGATTGAAGTTTGATTGAAACTTTGAAGTTTGATTGAAGATTGGATTAAAGTTTGATTAAAGTATAGATTGATTGAAAACATGATGATTATCATCCATGATATCAACATGCAATAATCTAAATGGATCCTGATTGCCTCATATAGAAATGTGGTCAATAGTGACAAGACTTCTCGCAATGGATTCTCTTTGAAGAAGAGAGGGTTTAAAATTGAAGAGTCCACTAGGTGGGGATATTTTACAGTAAGTTTATACAATGGTAATGTATCTAATTTTTATTAAGTTTGTGGACTACTTGTTAGTCATAATTATGGTAATAACATTATGGTCAGTGCAGAAGAATGTCAGGTTAGTATTTCAAGTGTGGGTAGTTTGAACATGAGATATTTAAGTGTCCATACGAAGGACCTATAAAACCTTTTTTGCCCCAACCTGAATGTTCAGTTAGGTCTGCAAATTACAGAAAATTTTACCATGTAGTTTTTCTAAGAGATCATTTGGTAGAATTAACACTTGTGGCTCTGTTATAGGATTTGTAATAGGAGGATCATCTAAAGGTCAAAGAAATTCTTGTTGTTTTATTACACCAGACCCTATTCAGGCACGTTTATAGTCTTACAAAGCATAAGGCTAAAGATGACCAAGATGTTGTTATAGGTAGCACATATATTTCTGATCATCCTTGTCACATTTTGCTTGATTTTAGATCCAGCTAATCTTTTTTTTTTTTAAGTTTTATTTTTTTTTACTCAACTTGCCTTTAGTTTTATTATGTTTATCTTTCTGTTACTATAGAGATATCTGATATAAAGTGAAAATCTAGTCTGATTGTATCACCTTATTATAAATTTGATGTTAATTTAGGTATAGACTTGTTAACCCAATATGAGGCTCAAATTGATTATTTGAAGAAATGAGTCACCTTTTTGTGTGGTAGTGAGAGTTATTTATTTAAGGGAGTTAGAGATATTTTATCATGTTTGATCTCTACTATTAAAGTGGATAAATCGTGAAACAAGGCTATCCAATATTTACGTCATCAGTACGAGACAATAGAGTTATATTTCAATTTAATTATGATGTTCCAACATAAAGATTTATCAAATGTTTTTTCAGAGGTGTTTGTTAGTTTAACTTTAGGTAGAGATATTAAATTCCATATTGAATTATTTTTATTTATGTCACTTTTATCCAAGGTTCTATATAGCATGTCATCCAAGGAGATTTAATAGTTAAAGGTGAAACTTTAGGAGATAGTTGATCAAGGTTTTATTTATCCTAGTGTTTCTCTATAGGGAGCAACCATTATATTTATGAAGAAAAAGGGTGGTACAATGCATATGTGCATTCACTATAGGTAGATAAATAACGTCAATATTAAGAATAAGTATCCACTGCTAAGGATTGACGTTCTATAATCTTATTAGATCTTTTATATTTTTTAGGATCAATCTACGATCTAGATATTGAAGGTACCAGAGGCTGGTGTGAGGAAGATTATTTTTAGTGCTAAATACAAAATTGTTGAGTTCTCAGTCATGCCTTTTGTGGATGACTAACATACCAAAAGCATTCATGGATCTAATAAAATGGGTGTTCCAAGATTATCTGGATTGATTTGTAATTTCTAATGATATTTTTCCTTCTTCTACTTCTGAGGAAGATTATGCTATGCTTATAAAGATATTTTTATAAACTCTGAGGTAACATTAATTATATGGTAACTTCTCTAAGATTGAGTTTTAGTTAAAGATTATTTCATTTCTAGAATATGTAGTTAATAATTCAAGTATGTCTACAAACCACTTCAGAAGTTCATGTAGTAATTATGGTCGAAGCTTACAACCATATACAAGATATATAGTTTTGTATGTATAATCAGTTATTATATGTAACTTATGAAGGGATTTTTTAAAAAAATTTCATCTCCGGGGAGACTAACATAGAAGTTAGCAACTTTAATTTAGACATCTAATTGTGAGGCTAGTTTTAAGAAGCTGAGGGATAATTTGACTCCCAATCAAGTTTTGACTGTTCCATTTGATATGGATGGAACTTAGATATTCATTGATGCTTCTTTAAGATGATTAAATTGTGTCATAATAGAACATAGGATGGTAATTTGCCTATGCTTCTAGGTAGTTGAGGCCACATGAAAGGAAATATCTGACATATAATTCACAACTTGTTATTGTTGAATTTGATTTAAAGATCTAAAAATATTATTTGTGCAGAGTTAGATATGAGATACAAATCAACAGAGTTTAAAGTATATATTCATTGAGATGGATCTAAATTTGAGATAAAATAATATGGATTGAACTGATCAAGGATTACGATTTGATTATTCAGTATCATCCTGGTAAGGCAAATTTTATTGCAAATGCAAAGAGTAGTAAGTCTTCTTCATTATTATGTATTCAAGTTACTTTTGATGAGTTTTTGATATGTGGCATTGAGAAGCTTTATATATAGGTCATTTCTCAAATGATCTAAATTTTATATTTTTAGGCTAGACGAGCATTCAGCTATCTCTATAAGAAAGGGTTATGTATCTAAAAAATTAGACAGAGAATATTTGATTTTGATTGATTAGATCAAAACGGGTTAGAAATCTAAACTATGAGTATATGATTTGGGTGTTATTTCATATAAGGATATATTCTAGTTTCTACATTCTGGAGATCAGAGATCCATTATTCTACATGAGGCTCCATATTCTCGTAATATTATTTGCCCAAGAAGAAATGTAAATATCTAATTATTTCAAAGTGGCTTTTGGTGGCCTAAATTGAAAAGACATGTAGAAGATTTTGTATCTAAATATGAAGGATATCAATTAACAAAAGTAGAAAATTAGTGATTGGGATGTTTTTTGTAGCCACTATCCATTCCTGAGTGGAAATGAAAAGGGCTGACGATAGATTTGTCTGCAAGTTTTCTCTAGTCAAGACAGGGGTGTGGTGTCACCTGCGTTGTGGTTGATCATTTGAGAAAGTTAATTCATCTCATATTTGTTTGATAATCTAATTTTATTGATATAATAGCATAAGTATATTTATAAGAGGTTATCCAACTGCATAAAATAGCAAAATATATCATTTTTTATAGAGATACTAGGTTTACTTCAAGACTTTAGAGAGGTATTCAACAAGTTTGGGCATGAAATTATATTTTAGTATAACATTTAATCTATAAATTAATAAAAAGTCTAAATGGGTTATTTAAGTATTGGAAGATTTTTTGAGATTTTGTGTTTTGGACGTAGGTGGTAGTTAGGAAGATCAAATTCCTTTGATCTAATTTGATTACATTCTTACAATAATAGTCTTTAGTCAAGTATAGCTATAGCCTATTATTAAGTTATGTATGGTGGCAAATACTACACTATCTTGAAAAAAGGCAGGTGAAAGGAATATGATTGAGCAAGCTTTGGTGCATAATGCTACTTAAAATGTCAATTTGAATAGAGATAGATTAAAGCTTTTACATGATAAGTAGAAGTATTATTTTGATGCGAAGATTAAGGCAATGCAATTTTAGGTAGGAAATTTTTATACGTAAAAATTAGGCTGATGAAGGGCGAAAGAAGATTTGGCAGGGATGTAAAGTTGATTACAAGGTATATTGTACCTTTTGAAGTTATTGAGGACTAAAAAATCTATTTACAGACTACGGTTACCTGATCATTTGTCATAAATGCACAATATATTCCACGTGTCACTTCTAAAAAAATGGGTATTTGACTCTCGAAAACATATATTTGTTAAAGAAATTGAGGTACATCCAAATCTTAGCTATAAAAAGAAGCCATAAAAGATTTTGGCTTATGATGTGAATAGGTTGTGATTAGGTACATCAAAATCTTAGTTATAAGAAGAAACTGAAAGACAGGCTACTTGGTAGATAGAATCTGAGAAAAAATAATTATGTTCGGATCTATTTTGAGAATCTAAGTTTTGAAATATCAAGGATGGCATTTTTTTTAGATTGATGTAAGTCACACATGCCTTGCTTAATTTGTTAAAATATAGGGATTTTTAAGTTTTTAATTATTATTTTCATTACAAAAACATGAGAATAATATTGCAATTGTAAAACTTTTTCAGTGTAACTTTATACATATTGTAGAGATATCGGTTATGAACATTTAGAGATTTTTTAGGAAAATTTTCACTTGTTATTTTCAGTTATGGGTCTTTTTCATTATTTGAAAACTAATCTAAATTACAAAACATAATTTGGTAGTATAATTAAAAGCTTATAGAATTATTCTACACATTCCCTAGTAATTGGTTATGTTCTAAAATAATGAATTTTTTACTATAGTGTATTATGTTGCCTACAATTGTATAATATTGTAAAAATTTTAAAATTATATTTTGAGCTAATTTATGCTTAAATTTCAACATTATTATAAATTATGTGAGTTTTCTTGTTAAATATGTTTTTCGGTAAATATAAGGGGTCGGAACTTTTTCGATTTTATCTGATACACGAAATCTAGAACTCTCTAAAATCTATCTATTGGAGTTTTAAGGCACTAGAATATATAGATTTTCTCTAAGAGAAAGGAAATTTTTATTTTTTGGGAATTTAAGGAGCAAGAATCTTAGGATTATATATGACATAAGAGAAACCTTAATTACCTTCTACTCAAGATATAAAATTCTTATTTAATAAAATTTCTCATATATTTATTTTAATTATGGATAATTACGATTTCTATTTACTTAGTATGGTAATTTACTTTATAGCATTAAATATTTTGGTGAATGCTTAACAAAAGAATTGATAGGAAACATAGATTTTAAAATGTAGCATGCTGAACTGTTATAGCTCAATGTTATTTGTCTTCTATTTTTTTGGATCTAATAATAGAAAATGGCAAGTTTATTAGTGGTATTTAAATCTGATCTAAGTCTATTGAGGTATTTCGTTATGTTGATTTTTTGTAGACAAGACTAGTTTTTTTGCTCTATTTTATAGATCCATATGTAACCTTGCATATTGGTTATATATACATTTTTGTGATCAATAGAGAGGATTATAGTAGATGTGTTTGTTTTTTTATGGGAAACCCACAAAGGGGCTGATGCATTGATTAAGTAAAAGGTTACACAGTCCTTAAGGGGACCTCAAGCTCTCTACTGCTAAAAAGATCAACAAAAATAAAAAGAAAGAAAAAACCTACGAGCTCGAGTTCCCCACTACAAAACAATACAAAAATACCAAAGTACATTCTACGGTGCTTAAGGGAGAGCACCCAAAATAAGAAAGCAGACCAAAAATTAGTAAAAGGATCCAATCTTCCATCCCTAGAGTCATCCTTACAATCATTAGCACCAAAAAAGATCTAGTAATAAAAGCTGATAGGCAAAATGACATAACAATAATATAACCCTAAAATAGTGTAAAGATAGTCCAACCATTTAATCACATAAACAATATAACAATAGAGAAAAAGAGCATTAGGGACTAAGATAATCAGAAGATAAATCTCCACCAAGACCTTAGTGAGGAGGAGAAGGAGAAAGCCACCACTATCAATAAGTAACAAACAATCAAAACAAAAAACAAGAAATAACTTACAGGTGGACAACCCGGAGAAGGCACAATTGCACGTAGCCAGATAAACTAACTGCCAAAGACCACAAGATAACCCATGCCAACCTAGGCAATAATCCAAAATAGTACAGAAAAGACTAGAATTAATAGCTATAACACACCCACCCAACTACCCTTCCATATCAAAACCAGCCCCCAACAAACACAAGGATAACAACCCCAAAAATGGCCACAACCCAAGCAAAGCCAACCCCAACCCGCAGCCAAGCAATAACCTATCCAGCATGAATCCAAGAGATCAAGGCCAACACATAACTTAGAAAAGTAGTACATCACCGACCCTACCAGGAAGCAAGAAAAAATACTAGAAAAAGCACCAGAAGAACCAACACTAAACAACAGAACAAAAAATGAGCACAACATCAAGAGATAGGTCAAGAGAACAACTAGTACCCAAGGAGCCAAAGAACAAAACCCAGCAAAATAGAGGAAAGCCATACAAGTCTCCCCACAAACAAGTATAAGAATACAAGAATAATAGAGTAAACTGGAAAGGACCATGCCAACCTGTGAGATAAAATAACCAGAAAAATAGAAGCACAATACTAGAAAGCACCAAAACCCTATGCAGGGCAACCAAATAGTAGATAAGGAAAAAGCCCCCAAAGACAAGGGATAAAAAGAATCCAGCCAAATAAACACCTTAAATTCTAACATAGGTAAACCAATAACATAAAGTCTAAGAAACCCTTTATGAGCCACTTGAATGTTGGAACCAATAAAATTAGAAAAACACTCTAAACCACACCCCCAGTTAGCAAGTCAAGTAGCACAAGCATTACCATCTTTACAAATATGATAGAAAGAATAATTCAAAAGGCCAATAGATTCTTAATCTCCTTCACTTGTTAAAATAGATCAAGATTACACAATGTATCATCAACAGAATTTAAGAATTGAAGGATTAAAATAATAAATAACCTAAATAAAAACATTAGTTAAGGTAAGATAAATACATAACTTTAAACCATAAAGAATAGCCAAGGTGGTAGCATAGAGCACATCACCATTCTGTAAAGGACAAGTAAAGGCCATAATAAGACTACCATTACTATCTCCGATAGTCCCACCACAACCCAAGGAAGAATTAATCCTATCACCATCCACATTCAACTTATAGAAGTTCATGGGGGTTTGGTCAAGTAAATAATTCTAGGAACTTTGGCAATATGACCACCCTCCCAATTAAGACTTAAAGCATAACAAACAAAAGAATAATTTTAAAATTCTTGAAAGAGAGTAGTTTAATAGAGACAAGAGCCAAAACCTTATCTTTCACATTTTGGATAACCTTATGATGATTCATACGAACACCATTAAAAAGAGAGTTATTCCTTTCCAACCTTAAGTTCCATAAATTGATAGAAGGAATAACATTTCTTATGTGCCCTTTAGACTTAATGAACCAAGCATTAAGCATATTAGTAAGGGACAAATGAGCATTAAAATAATTCAATTAAAACATGTCATCAAAATAAACCCAAGTTTTAGCATCAAAAGAGCCATAAATAAAAACATGATGCATATTGTCTATATGTTAACAACATTGGCACTTGGAAGGCAAAATAAAACCTCTTTTGTTGAGATTATCATATGTGGGAATGAATTTATGGAAGATTCACCAGGCAAAAATAGCTACAATTGAAGGTATACTTTTATGCCAAATCATAAAAAAAAAATATTATCAATATTCTTCCTAGATCTAAAAAAGCATGCCAAACATTCTTTAAGTTAAAGCCACCATCTTTAGACAAATCACAAAAGATGTATGGATAGGTATGTCTAGAATTTGATGGATAATAAAGTTAGGGATAACATTTGAATGTTTCTCATAGTCCCAACAATTATCAGTAAAGAAAGAATTCACCTTAATAGCTACAATGGAAGAGGAATTCATAATGGAGTCAATAGACTATTTATCGAACCAACAATCTTGTCAAAAGAAAACATTACCTTCATCAAGGCCCCATGAAATGAAGGGCTAAATAGCTCATTTAACCTTACAAAGTCTCTGCCACACTATAGAATCACCTTGGTTAAAATAACAAGTAGGTTTAAATAACAAGTATTAGGGTGCTTACCAACACAGTACTTAGCAAACATAAAATTAGCCCAAAGGCTCACTTTAGCACAAAAAATTATACCATAATTTAAAAGAAAAGGCATAAGCCAAATAATTCATACTTTTATAACCTAAACCACCTTTAGCCAAAACACCACATAATTTATCACAAGCGGTCTAGGTAATTTTGGAATTGCTTGTATTACCTTTAAAAATAATAATAATTGATAAGTTTAAGAACTCTATTGCAAACCACTTGAGTTGGAAGAATAGTTTGAAAAATATAAACCCTTAAAGAGCAAAGAACACTTTGACAAGATTTAATCTACCACAAAAAATCATAAAAATTAGAATCCATAGATAAAAGCTTATTCTGAACAGAGGTAATAAGATCATCAATAAAAAAGGTTTTCTTTCTATCTTTAAAAAGTGGGACCCCAAGATACTTAATGGGTAATTGACCATGCATAAAGCCAGTTAAATCTTTAATAGATAAAATATAATCATTGGGAACTCTCTTCAAAACAATAAAAAAGCTTTTGTTTTTGTTAAGAGATAAGCCACTAACCATTTTAAATTGATAGAAAAAATCCATATGTTTATGAATCCTGTTAACAGACACATTCGTAAAAATAATAAAATCATTAGCAAAACATAAGTGAGAGATGGGAAAACAACCCAACGTTCTAAAATAAAGACTCAAAGCATTCTCAAAAAAATTGGTAAGGCCTATAGATAAAAATTTAGCTGCAATAATGAAAAGAGCAGGAGAAATAGAGTCATCCTATCTTAAACCATGAGAGGATTTAATATAACCATTAATTTTCCCATTATCAATAATAGAAAAATAAACAACTTCAATACAATTTCTAATAAGCTTGATAAAAAATGAATTAAAATCAAAGAGATGTAAAATATTATAATTAAAGTTTCAATCAATGTTGTCATAAGCCTTGGCAATTTCCAATTTTAAAATCAAGTTACCCCCTCTCACCCTAACATCCAGGTCTTAGAAAAATTCTTGAGCAAACATAATATTATTAGTAATTTCCCTCCCTTTCACAAACCCCATCTGAGAAGGAGAGATAATTCTATGTAAAATAGAAGTTAAATGATTCATGAGAATTTTAGTAATAAATTTGTTAAAATAGATACTAAGACTAATAAGTCTAAAATCATTCCAAGTACTAATATAGTTGTTTTTGGGAATAAGCACAATAGAAGTAGAAGTAAAAAACATAGGGATAAAATTACTAGCAAAGAAATCCAAAATAATAGAAAAAAGGTCATTACTAATAATGTGCTAAGATTTAAAAAAAAATGAGTGGTAAAACCATCAGGCCCATCCACAAAATCACCATTCATACCATAAAGAATCTCTTTAATGTCGTCAAAAGAAGGAGGTTTAAAAAGAAACTCATTCTCTTCTTGGGATATAAGGCAAGGAATAAAAGAAAGGTTATCAATCTAAGCAAGACAAAAATTCTTATTGAGATAATTTTGAAAATGTTGAATAACTAAATTAGCAATTTCATCGCTATCCTTCGTGACAGAACCATCCTCCCAAAAAATTTTATTAATAAAATTTTTAGCCCTTTCCTCTTGACCAAGGCATAAAAATATTTAGTGTTATTATCACCTTCAACCATATATTTAGTAGCAGCTTTTTGTTTCCAAAAAACTTTCTTCTACGCTTGTAATTTTAAAAGGCAATCTTTAGCATTCCTTAATAATTTGAAATTAGCATCAGAAGGATCAACTTGACAAGTAGATTCAAAAGTATTCACTTACAGATCAGCTTTCAAAATATTAGTAAAAAGGTTTTTAAAAATATTATGGTTCCACCAATTTAAAACCTGCTTAAGAATTTTTAGATTAAACCAAAGTCTCGTCATGCCAAAGCTAGAATTATTCAAATGAAGCGGAGCTTGCCAATTATTCTAAACTACATCAAAAAAAGAGTCATGAAGTAACAACATGTTTTGAAATTTTAATTTAGGAGAAGCCTTACATTGGCTAAAATTAAGGCTAATTAATAAAGGGGAGTGGTCAGAAAGAGTCTTACTAAGATGCTCAATAATAATAGAGTTAAAATAATTAAGCCAAGAATTATTGAAAAGAATGTGGTCCAACTGTTGACATAAGTGACCCCTATTCTAAGTGAAATTGTTAGCACAAAAACAGATATCAATTAAATAATAATTCAAAATCATGTTACTAAAATCCTCCATAGACTGATAGGAAGGGGGAGAGCCTCCTAACCTATCAGAAGGATTAATAATAGCATTAAAATCACCACCAACAAGCCAAAGTAATTACAAATACTATGAAAGTTTATGAGTTGATCTCAAAGAAATGTCCTAATACAACGGGAAGAAGCAACATAAACAAAAAAGGCACAACAATCAAAATTAAAAACTTCCACATTATAATGCATCACTTGAGTAAAACCACTAATAACATCAATTCTAATACGATCCCTCCATAAACCCAAATCTTATTAGCCACACTCTAAATAGCATATTTAAAACCCAAAAATTGAGAGGTACTAACAAACTTAGCAGAGGAAATAAAAGGATCAAGCAAAATAAGTATAGAAACATTGTGAACACGACATAAATTCTTAACTCTTAATCTATAAGAGAGAAAAATAAAGCCTCTAACGTTATAAATAATAGAATTAAACATAAAAATTTTGAATTAATGAGAAGTATGCGAGCGGGTGGTTCTAGGAGATCTTAATATGAAGTTATATTTCTTCCTACCTCTCTTACTATGAAACTTAACGTAACTAGTATCTGTATCATCTTTACCAAAGCATTTAACCATAATATTTATATCCTTAATATTAGTAAAAGCATCACTATGAGAGTGCATTTTTAAGGAAAGCTTACTATCACAAGTTAAAATTTCCTGCCAAACCTCCTGTTGTAATTCATCTCCCTCAAAGATATAACCATCCTCCATAATAAATTTACTTTCTAAATTATTGCCAACATTACCTTCCACCATACCACCTTTGCCTTCTTCCTGAGCAACGAAAAAATTTGATTAGGTACCATATTAGAACATTTATTATTAAACATCATAGAATCCATATTAGTCAAGTATTTGTTAGTAACACATTGAATAATAGTTGAAGATGAGATAATATTTTGATTAATAGTAATATACAACCTTTGCTCATCCACATTTTGACCTTCAATATCAAAAGAGGAGATATAGTGAAGATTTTCTCCCTGATCACAATTAGGATAAACAGTAGGATTAGAAAGAAGTTCGTTATGAATCAAAGCACATTGTATCGATTTATCTATGGTATCCAACTCCTTAGCAGCATGACCCTCAATCACTTCAAGATTATTATTCTTAATAGCATCCTAAAATTTTGAAAAATTTCCCTCAACAATTAGAATAGGAATCACATTATCAGCATCAACAAAAGGGCCATCAGTTCCATGCATAACTTTGGTTAAAACCTTCTCCTTATAGAGATGTGGATGCAATCAAAAACACTCATTTATCCCATGACCATGCATTATATAATGAGAACAAAAAATGGGTGTGTTTTCAATTTTCACCTTTTCGAAATAACCATTCAATTCAATACCTATCAAAATCTAGTTCGGGTGTTTCTTAAAAATATCTAACTCAACTAAAACACGAGCCACATATGGCCTAGAGATATACGATGTAGCTTTGTCAGTTTGTAATGGCCTTCGAAAGATTGAAGACAAACAAAAAAATATCTTAGAGTAAAAAAATAATGATGCAAATTCAGGAATGAGATCCACATAGGCACTATAGGAGATTCATCATGCACATCAAAATCTGGAGTCCATTTGAGTAATCTCATTTGACAAGCTTGTATATAGTAATATCACCTTGAGAAAATGTGAATGTAATCAAGATCATTGGTAACTTGAGTCAAAATATGATGTGGATCCAACAAACTAATGTGAAAGGAACCAGACAGTTTAAAGTTAACAAAAAATTTTTGAATCACATCTAAGGAGAACAAACTTGCCAACCAAAGTAAGAGCGAAAGGCGTAGCAAGCTGCGACACCACATAATCATCAAACATTAAAGCTGGACATCCCATAAAGGAAGTATAAACAAAATGAACCTTAGCAGAAGACGATGAGGAACCCGCCAAAACTTCCTTAAATGAATGAGATTTCCCATTCGGGAATGAAGATAAAGTTGGCATAGATGACGTCAAGGACGTCATCTCCCACAAAAAAAAAAAGATAAAGCTAAAAAAAAGCTCATGAAACAACAAAAAAATCAACAAGAAAGTAAATGCACCAAAAAGCCAAACCAATAACTCCAAGAGCGAAGAGAGGAGGCGGGAGAACAAGATCCCTAACTCTCCTTAGAGAGCCATTGCACATATAATGATCTAAATTTGTAGATGTGTTTCTTTTCAGCACAATGGATGTTGTTAGCAGGTTTGCATTTTATTATTTTTAAGGCTAAAATTTAGATGAAATTACTGAATAATTTTCAAAACTTAGTTCTTTGGATTAGCTTGTTGTTAGCCAACATGATAGGAGCTAGTCTATTGTGGGACTTATCAGGTTTGATTGTGATTGTTTTGTTAATAGAAGTCTATCATTCTCGACTTTGGACATGGCTCTAGAAACACCATTAATGGCCTCTATTATAGTCAGTAATTATTCCTATGAAGATTTGCAAATGAACATACATAAAAATTCATTTGTGTAAATATGAAGCATATCTCAATGTAATTAACTTTATTAGGTGCACAGTCTCATTAATTTGTAATGATTTTGAAATCTTTAAGATGCTAAAATTAGTGATGTGGATGGATAAGTTTAGTACCAAAAGAACTTTTGTTTAAAAACATTAATCAGATAAAAAAGTAAAACTAAAACACCCTTTTGAGAAACCAAATTAACAGATTTACTATAAGAAAAATGCTAATTACTGGTGATTAGTATTGTATTTCTGGAGGTTTTTCGGCAATTAATAAACCGCAAGAATAAATTGTGTTGGAAATAAATTGCGGTGGCCTGTTTCTATTGGTTAACTTTATCGAGCGAGTGTCGATCTGCAGAAATGAATATGTGAAGAAATGAAAAGGAAGGCTCGGTTTGGCCAATATTACGGCCATTTCAGGCAATTTTTTGGCTGTCTAAGCCGCAAAAAAAATCACTTAACACTGGCGTTCTAGCCGCCGGTAAAATAGAAAATCGGAGTCCTAGCTGGGGTTATTATACTGCCACTAATTCAGGTGGTGTATTATTAAAAACCACATGATAAATTTCCAGTTAATACCAGCGGTTTGATCGCCGGTAATACCGGCTGTTATATGACCTACGATAAAAACTGCCGACTAACCCTGATTTTCCTGTAGTGATTCAACATTGTTTAATTTTCATTTTTTACTTTAAGTTCAAAAAAATTTAATATTTTTTTTTTATTTTTTATTCAATTTAATGTGGCAAAAGTTGTCATTCATGTGGCTACATGAAATCCTTGTGGATAACAAATCCTCCATGTGGTGATTTTTATTTTTTGATTTTAATTTACTAGCCCTCATATGATCCCTCCTATCTACTTACTCCTCTTGTACACTCTCTTACTCCCTTGAAACAAATTTTCTTTTTGATGACTTCACAAACATTACATCCAGCATTTGCAACTTTGAAGAAGTTGTTCGTGGCAGTATCCATGCCATGTTTGACTATTAATTTTGTTCGTTTCAAGTTTTCTTATGTTTACATTATTTCTCCTAAGGCTTATTTTTCACTTTTAAAAGTTATGTTTCATACTTTCAAAAATGAAAATTTTCCTGAGCATGAAAACAAATATATTGCATTTCGATAAATAATCATTTCTAATTTATAATTTAAATAAATTTTTTATTATTAATTAAAATGTTATGTAAAACGAAATCAAAGAGCTCAGAAAACTTTCTGAACATGTTTTAATTTATTATGTTAACAAAAATTTAAGGCGTTATGTCCATACTTTTTTGTTACCTATAAATAATTATTATCTCATTATAAGGTCGTAATTATGTCACAAATGCCTCACCTTTTATTAATTTAAGTAATTTATTAAAAATGTATTAAAAAAATTATAGAGTACTAATAGACTCATCTCAATTAGAGGATTGCTACTCTCCAAAGGCTCAATAACCATATTATCACTAATATGTGGCCTAAAGAATATTGGTTAGTAAGATCATCATTTTAATTAAAATTATTCTATTCGTCATACATTCTAATTATTCCATTTACAACAATGATCATTTTTTCTTTGGGAAACTAAGCCGCTACCATGGCCGATGCTTGGCAATAAAAGGAACGCTCATCACAATAGGCCATAGACAAGTTGGAATGTTTTATAGTAATATGGGATGCAACATGCACATCATTGATAATAAATATGGAGGAAAGATACTAAAGATGAGAAATAGAAGGTGTCAACCATTGGAGGTTCAGCTTCATCAATTTATAAAGATCCAAGGTCATTAACAAAAGAGGCTTTATTTGGTGATCCATTAAACATGGCAAGTACATCTTCATAGAATCCATTTGGGATGATAGTTTCACCATATGGAACTCTTTTTCCATCATTTTTCCTTCATTTATCTATGCATTACTTGTATTGGATTTGTCACTTCTATCTATACTTTATTTCTAAATATTAATGCCCTTGATGAGGTGATCTTTCGTAGATATTGATCTTTTTAGATTATTTATAATTAAAGAGGAACATGGTATTAGTAGTTATAGTGTACTTAAAAAAATAACTCATCTAATAAAAAAATAATAATAACCAACTTAACTAGAAAAAAATAATTTTTTGGTTCATAAAAATTTTAAATTATTACTCTTTAATTTTGTTCATCATACTTTATCAACTCCTTTCATTGCGTAAATTATAAAGAAAAGTATCATCGTACCTCGTTTGAAGGAAATGGTGTTGGACTAATCGACGATCTATCTCTACAAATCTCTTTTGTCGCACTAATTTGTATCCAAACTCAACCATAATTTAATATTACATGTATTTCTTAAAAATGGAATTGAAGATCCTTTATGACATTTCTTAAGATGAAGGCTCCCCATCACTATCAAATATTTGAAAATTCATTCATAATTTTTCCAATGACTATGAATGGCCATCACTAAAAATTTAGATGGATTTTAAATCAACGTAATGATCATTTTAGAGCTAAAAAAGAGGGCTATAAGTAAGTGTGGTGGTTGTAAGAGGTTTAACATTTGCCCTTAAATAGGAGTTTCTAAGTCCAACTTTTGAACCAATATTGAGCAATGTGACTAGATGGTGTGATGTGATACAAATGTGGGTTCATCCTTTATCAAGAAAACTCTAACGTCGTTAGTCCTAACACAAAATCAATTAAAAATAAAAAGGGTGCAATCACTGGATAATTTTATTGGAGCGCTTTCACTAGTATTTGGAAATCATTGGTATATCTCCTGCTGCATCCAATACATAATCCTACAGATCCTAAAGTCAGCCTCACAATGTCTATGCTTATGCTTAGATAAGAAATGAAAAAGTCAATAAGGCCATAAGAGAGTAATACATCCTAATGGCAACGTAAATATGATGTGATCTCTAGATTATTTTAATTACCTGATGTAGTCAGCATAGAAAGTCTTTGAGGGCCCTCTCCATCCTTCAATAGCAATAGATATCAAATTTAAATTAAAAATAATAATAATATATATTTCAAAAAAGTAATTTTTACAAAAAATTCAATATAGGTAATTTAAAATAAATTGAAATTTTAAAGTATCGCGTTATAATATAATTCTCTAGATATTTTAATTTAATTTGAATATAAAACTTCAAATTATATATAATAATAATAAGTCAAAATGAATTTGTAAATAAAATTAATTTTATTATAATATTAAGTATTTAAAATTAATATTCTATATAAATAAAAATGATAATTTTATTTATACTAAATTAATTAAAAATTCATAAATCTCCATGTGGACGACGTGTACCCCATGAAGTTAGAAATCACCACAAAAGCCAAATAGTTGGTCCACTTTGAAAATTTAAGTGATACAGCATGAAGGCATTTAAGATAAAATACCGAACTAGTAGGCTCTGTAAAGTACGAAAAGACAAATGGAGATAGAGGAACATCAGTTTGACTCATTTGGTGTGGGGACGAGATGAGCGGATTATGAACCCTAGACAACAATAAAATATGAAGTAATTTAGACATTCTTGTAATCAGCTGTAATATCTTTGTAAATTACAATAGTAACTAAGCAAAACCCAACAAAATAGTTCAAAGCATAATTACGTCAAGTAGCAGGCTTTACACTTGATTATTCCCTTAATTAATTATATTAAAATGATTGATTATCTTTCATCAACCGTAATCTAGCCAATTGTAAAGCCTGGTTTATTTGACTATTTACATTGAAAGCGTCTATTGGCTTGCTTAATACGCGAGATATCTACCTTGCTTTGCATATGAAACAAAATCTACTGGCATTTAACCTTTTCCAGGGTTTCATTGAGTATGGAGCAATCACATTGGGTTTGAACATTTCATGTTAGAAAAGAATCTTTTAGATCAACTGATGCTACAAATCTACCACATTGATTAAATCTAACCAACCCATTACTTCTGAGAAATTTTGCTTAATATATCCCATAATGTCTAAATTGGTATTTATATATATACCAATTGTTTCTTTCTTGATGAAATATGCTTAAAAGTTTTCTCTTTATCAAAATTCTCCTAGAGTGAACCATTGATTGTTGTTTAATTCCGTCATAATCAAAATTAATTAAACTATTATTTCAACAAAGTTCTTGCAAGCTTCGACTAATGTGAAGAATATGTCTAAGAAAAATTCAATTCTTGTGAACATTGTTTGAACCCTATTGAAACCGTGTGATCTAATTTGAAAGGTGCTAAAATATTCAAATAAGGTTCGTGTAGTGTTCAAACTTAATTCAACCTTATTAAAAAATTTAGTATGACATAATATAGTGCAATCACAAAAGTTATGACGTAATAGATTATAAGGCAAACATTAAAGATGATACAATCATAAAGATAACCATTAAATTAAATAAAAATAATTACAATGTTCTTATAATAAGAAGTTGAGAGCTATGTCAATAGTTATAATAGTCGTAAAAACTATAATACGATTGAATGCAATAATAACATTTATAACATAGCACATTTGTGTTACCCCTCCGTCTTTGGTGAGTACTCTAGCACCAAAGTTCTCAAATCTACCCCATCTATATCACTATAATGTGATGGTATGTCTGGTTAATTGATTGGGACCCTATAACATGTGCTTTTTGAGTATCATCTGAATTAAAACCAATCCAATCAAGCAATAACATGTGTTTTTTTTAGTTTGTAATTGTGAGTTAAAACCAGCATGTTAAAAATCAAAGGAATATATAAATTTAAAAAAAAAATCTTAAAATTGCATAAATAAAACTTACATTTACATTGATCTTCAATAGCATATTTAATTACTGTTAAATGTAAAAATTCATCAAACATAGATAATATGTTCATGCATTTCTTTATAAATATAAGTATCTCATTAGCCTCAAAATATTAAATACTTTTTTTCATCACAATTCAACTCAATATGTGACCGAGTAATGAAATTTATCTCTATGGGATGACTAGAGAAGGCACATGTATGCATGGTAAAACAACTCAAATGATTCAATCTAAAAAGAAATGGCAAGTGCCAAAAAAAAAAAAAACCTTTAAGTTTGATCAAGCATTGACTAAATCTAAGCCAACCTTCCAATTATATGCATTCAATTGAATTCATAAATATTTATTTATCTATACAATAGTCTAGTGACTAAGTCACATCCAATTATATATATATATATATATATTTGTGTGTGTGTGTGTGTGTGTGTGTGTGTGGTATTTAAGTTTAGATATATTACGTAAAAAAATAAAATTAACCTTGTTTGGTATGTATCTCAAGGCCTATTTGAATTGGAAACTTCAAACATTAAATTTGGGACAATCAAAACTTTAATTTTAGACAACTTATAGTGGAACTAAATGACTCAACATGGTGAACTTAACTACACCATAAATGCACCAATCTAAGCTTAAGTAATTTACCTAAAGAATAACTAGAAACTTTAAAGAATTAATTAGATAACCAAATAATTTTTCAATTTAGTATGCTAATAGTGGAATCGAGTTGCTCGATGATACAAGTTCAACGAGCCTTAGATTGTAGAATAAAGAAATCATTAAGGCACCTAAATGCTGAATGAATACTTTATGATCAAGCAAATCAATATGTTTTATATGAAGGAGTGTTCCAAGATTTCACCATATTTATAAGGCATGTCACTCCCAAAAATCTTTAGATAGACATCTCTTCTCTACATAAAAAAGAGACTAGACTGGACCATTGGCTACATATTTAAGAGAGCTCTTGAACCTGTGGAATCTCATAGCTCCACTTAAGTGTCACCACTTTTGAACCCATATCACCTGGACACCAACTCTACTCATATGCAAAACCATCACTAACAAACCTCCACATGATTTTCAATGTTGTACTTTCATTAGCCAATAGTTAGAAAACCATCCTAATCGAACCACCCCCAAACCATCGCCCTATAACAAGTACTAGATCATAGCTAATGGATGAGTGTAGTCCCCTAATCACCATTGTAAGAATATGGTCCTTTGACCACTATCACTCAATGATATGCTCCCTATATCACAATAGCTTGACTATGATCCAAGACCATAATCTCCAAACCAGGGTCCTCGAAAACTATTACCCAACTACTATCCTTTAACCTATGTCACCCAATAACAACGATCCTGAGACCTCAATCGCTCATCAACTATGCTCCTCTTCTCACTGTCGCCCAACTACAGTCCTCGGAACACTATCACCCATCAACTATAATCCTTGGACCACCATTGCTTTACTGTAGTCAATCTCTCATCACCCGATTGTGATACTTTAACCATAGTCACGCAATTCATGTCCTTCAACCTTCATTGCCAGAATTTCCTTTCGACCTTTAGTTCTCACCAATTATGATCCTCTGATCTGTCACCTATAATAATGACCCTTCTAACATTATTGTTTGATGTTATTGTTTAATGTTTTTTATGTTTGATATTTTTGTTTGATGTTTTTGATTGTTTGATGTATGTGTGTATGTATGTGTTGTATGTATGTTAATTTGCATATGTTTTATTCATGTTATTTTTGTTTTTGTAGTTTTTGTTTCCTTTTAATTTTAGGTTTATCTTTTTGATTTTTATGGGAACCCTTTATTTTAAATTGGTCAATCAATCAGGGGGAGCTTAGGAGAAAAATTGTCTTGAATATTAACTCAAAAAATAATTATTTTGTCATAATCAAAATGGTGGAGATAGTTACAACTTAGTTTTCAAATTCATGCTTTTATATCATGTGAGTTTTTGATGATACCAAAAAATTGTTGTGTTGATTATTGTTTCTCCTAACATATATTGGAAAAATCTTATTTGTGTTTTTTATATGTACTAATATTTCAGGGAAATCATGAAAGTTTGATAGGGATGTTGAACCCTTATGAACTTTTCCCAAGGCTAACCAAGACGGGGGTAAATTGGTATTTAAAAAATTATTCAAACAAAAACACAAACATAACCAAACAATCACCATAGAAATTAAAGAGCAGAAATTAAATACGGAAGTAAAATAAGAAAGAACAAACCATATTTTATAGTGGTTCAGTCAACTTGACCTACGTCCACTCTCCGGAGCCTCTCCTCCAGGTATTACACTAAACATAATGTCTCTCCTTTTGCCCCCACAGCAAGGCGGAGAAGCCCGTACAATAACTCCTTTTCACCGACCCTGGTGATGCAGAGAACTCAACTCCTTTTGCTTGCTCCTGAAGCAAGAAGGTAATTTAACACCTTTTGCTTCCTCCTAAAGCAGCCAGAGAACCCAACTCCTTTTACTTTATCCTGAAACAGGCAGAGAACCTTGATCAGTTGCTATAATATACCTCTCTAGAACCCCCAAGGAACCAGTAATGATGATTGGAGGAAGACGATGTGAATCCTTGCTTGGAGTAATCATTATGAAAGCCCTCACAAACTCCCCCTCACAAGATTCTCTCTCTCCCATGCTCTCCCTCTCCTCTTGGCTCTCTCAGGTCAGAACAACAGCAAAAGATCTTTTCTTAAGAAAACAATCGATCTTTTAATTAAGGTATCCAAATTAGCCCTAATTAGCAACTAATTGTCAATTATCATCCAGGATGATAGTATATCATCCTGTACGATTAGTTCAACTCGATGAATATCATCCAGACCATCGCCCTGGATGGATGTGAGGATGATAAAAAAATAACTAAATCGTCCAGGATGATCTCATGATCGTATAAGCCGATTAGTACAAAATGATAAATATCATCCAGAACATTGCTCTGAATATATGTATGGACTATGAAAAATTAACTTGATCATCCAAGATGATTAGTTCAATTCAGTTCATATCATCTAGAGCATCGCCTTGAATGGAGCCAGGCCGATTTTTGATCGTCTAGAAAGAACTAAGGCTTGTAAACTAATTATCCCAGATGATCCTACGATCGTCTAGGACGATATGATTGAGCAATCAAACATAATTATTTTCCTTAATTACTAGAATAATTTAGGCATAATTGCAATACATCATCCAAGATGATGTCCTAGATAATGTCTAAAAATAAAAGATGCCTAAATAGATATGGCGGCTGATTCTTTTTATTTAAGCCTATCATCTTGGTCGATACTAATATCGTCTAGGATGATGTGCTTAATTATGGTTGTCTTAATCAAGATGCTATAATTAGAGTTTTTATTTTTAACTGATCGTCCAGGCCAATATTTGGATCATCCCGGATGATGTGATTGAAAATAAAAAACTCTAAAATAGTAAAAACATTTCCTCCAAGTGTGTGTGTGCAAGGTTACTTAGTATTAGGACTCATATTATTACAATAGACTTAAGAAAAAGGAAAAAACACTTGACATACATTACAAACTAACTCAGTCCTAATCTATCCAATTCTTGAGTTGGTTCAATTTACAGTTTGATTTTGTGGACTTGAAATATTAGTAGGCAAAGTAATCGTAGAGAAATATAAGTAACAAAAATATTTGCTATCATCAAAATTATGTTTCCAAAAATCAGATTCGTAATAATCTCCCACTTTTTTATGATAGAAAATAAAAAATAATTAAAGCAATTCAATAGAAATAGCATGAATTAAGAAGTTCAAATTTTACTAAGGGAAAGGGACAAACATAGTATAACCAATCAATATAAAAGAACAAACAAAGTACAACATAAAATAGTATAACTAAGCAACATAAAATAGTACAACTATTACCCCTTTTGAAATCACAAAAAGGAGGAGGTAAAGAGACAAAAAACAAAATAGAAGTAAACTACAATAAGGAAAAACCAACATCACAAAAATAAACTAAAAGAATGATGGCCCCTAATCTTCCGAAGGAGGTAGTGGTGGCGGCATAAAGAATTTGGAAAGAGTGGCAAACTGCTATCCAAACCAGGCCATGTCCTGGTTGTGTTGGTGCTGTTGGTAGGCTACGAACGTGTCGAAGCGAGCAATATTCTCTGCATGTTAATGCTCCTATGTAGCAACGTAGAACTCAAACCGAGTCTACAACTGATCAAACTGCTCTACCAGTTGATCCAGCAGTGAGTGCTGGCGAAGTGAAGCTGGTGTAGGAATAAAAACAGGAGCTGCGTCCTTAGCTCCCTCAGCTTCCTAGTGCTCCAGGTGGAAATGAGTACTGTGAAGAACGTGGAAGGAGTTGTTGGAGTAGAAGGCAGGCTGAAAGTTTTATGGGGCAAGATATTGAATGTTATATTTGGATTCCAGGACATAGGTTATGATGTGTCCTAAGGCAAGATTTGGCTTCCTTTTATGTCCTGGATCTCTAATACTCCTCAGGTGATCAATGTATCAAACAATGAGATTAGTAGCATTAAATTCATGGTGGGCCATGATGGAGATGTAATTACTAAACGACAAGAGGGGGGTGAATTGTAAAAATCTTTTTCTTAATAAAAGTAACCCTAAACATGAGTTCAAATTTTTTTGTTGTTTTTGAACTTTTATAACAAAATTTTAAGCAATTCTTCCTTCCACAAAATTTAACATGCAATAGATATGAAAAATTAAAAGCAAGTAAAACGTAAATAACGATAAGGAAAAAACACACCAAAAATTTTATAGTGGTTCGGTCAAAATATACCTATGTCCACTCCCCGGAGTCCTCCACTCTGGGATTTTCACTATCAAAATATTTCTCCTTTTGCCCCCCTCGGCAAGGCGGAGAAGCCTTTACAAACCTCCCTTTCACCAACCCGGCGTGGCGGAGTGCCAACCTCTGTTTTCGCCCTCCTGGCGACGGTAGAGAACCTTCTCGTTTTTCTCCCTCCTGGAGAAGGCAGAGAACCTCGAGGTAACGGATGTAGATGAGCCTTTCCCTTGGAGATCCTCCCTCAAATCCTTCTCGGGCCACAGGAGGAGCAAGATGCAGCAAGCTTGGAGCAACCGTGTGATCTCCCTCACACCTCTTCTCCCTCACAACGCTCACCTCCTCCTTCCTCTCTCAACCCTCAAGAATTTCTCTAGAGCTCTCTCCCTTGGAATCCCTCTCTAACCACGTTCAACCCCTCTGTAAATCTTACTGAAAAAGGACTTGATTGATATCAAAAAAAGGCTCCAAAAACCTCTGAATTCAAAAGTAGCCGTTACTGTTCGTACAGTACGATTCATCATCGTACAGTACGATCTTCATAAACAGACGTCGTCCTGGTACGAAGATGTACGAATAGTTCAAAAACAATTCGTACTGTACGATATAATATCGTACGGTACGATCCTACAAGATACTATTCGTACAGGACGATGGTCTGGACGATCGGATGTCGTCTCTGTTCATCGTATGGTACAATTACTATCGTACAGTACGATGTGACAAAAACCAAGAGATCGTTCAGGACGATATCCGGGACGATCATACTTCGTCTCTATTCATCGTATGGTACGATCGTGTTCGTACAGTACGATGTTCAAATTTTAATTAGGCTTGGATTACATGCACTAATCACGGGTTAATTTAAATAAGTATTTAAAATAGATCGTACAGTACGAACATGTTCGTACAGTACAAACGACGCAAAATCACTTAAACTAAACTACGGCTAGGGTTTTGGATCTGAACATATCGTACAGTACGACGGGTTTTGTACAGTGCGATCTATTCACAGAATCGTCCACATAGGTTAGATCGTACGGTACGAATTAAAATCGTATAGTACGATCTCTAGAGAAGAATTTTAATTACATTTTGTAGTTAAAAAAAAAACTCTCCCCCTGTGTGTGTGCATGACTCTTACGCATTTTGTGGCCAGACTCAATAAAGTAAAAAAAAAATAAATGGAAAAATATAATGTTTGACTCATACTCCTAATCTACCCGGTCTTGACTCTTCCTTTCTTCCTGAGTCACTTGTGATCTTCCTGAAATGTTAGTGCTCAAGGAAAATAGCAAATAAAATAATATTCAATGAAAGGTTGTTCCAAAACACTCATTATTTGGCATCATCAAAATCTCAAGCTCGGGGTCATGGGTTGCAACAATCTCCCCCTTTTTGATGATGTCAAATAATTTGTTGCAAGTAAGAAAGAAAAACATTTCTTTTGTTTTTTTTTGTTTATATATATATATATATATATTTAAATTAAACACAAGAAGAAAAAAAATACTAAAAGCAAGTACGAAACAAAAAAATGCATTTAGATAACAGGCATTACAACAAACTTCTCCCTCTTTTGACAGCACAAAAAGGAGGAGCAACTAAAAGCAAAAGAAGAAAAACTACAATGCAAACAGAGACAATCTAGTCAGACGGGTCCTGATCAGTTGGTGGTGGAGGTGAATTTGGCTGAAAATATTAAAATAGAGCATCGAAGCGGTGATCAATTGTAGTAAAACGCTCTCCAAACCATTGTATATCAGTCTCGTGTTGCTGATGTTGTTCTTGAATATGCATGTCGAGACGAGTCTGCAGCTGGTCGAAGCGGGCGACTAAATCATCATCAGGGTGTGCTGGTGCTGGTGCAGGTGCTCGGGGTGCGGCATGGCGTCATGGTCGAGCTGGAGCTGCGGCTGGGGCATCTTCTCCTTCTTCTTCATCAAAGACGGGTTCTTCAGGCTCGTGACCCCGATGAAAGAGAATACGGAAGGAAGCATCCATATAAAAAATAGGAAGCACATCGGGTTCACCAGGGTAGGATAATTGATATTTATTGTGGAGGATATATCCTATTAGGTGACCAAGAGCCAGATTCTATTTTCGTCGGGTGGTAGGTAGACAAACAAAAGCCATGTGGCGAATATAATTGCTAATCAAATCGACCTCATCAAACTTAATGTTGGACATAATAAGGCAGGTAGCGACGGACAAGATAGGGGTCAGATTGATACGGTCGCCACCTTTGGGTATAATAGAGGTTCGAAGAACATGTTGAATTATACGGGTATTTCGGGTTAAGGATTGAACAAGAGGCTGGTGTTGATGAAAAGCAGTATTCCTAAGGACTCTATTTGCATCGCTCCAATCAAATTCATCGGTAAGAAACGAGCGAACCATAGGTCCTTCAGTGGACAGCCCAATATATTGGGCGATGTCGGCTCTAGTTATCTCAATGGTGCGGCCACAAACAAAGGAGTGAAAAGTGTTGTTATCGACGGTGTAGGTGAGGTTGGCGAGAAATTCGAAAAGATGTTCAGAATTATATGGAAACGCCAGGGTGAGTAGAAATTGAAAGGTGGTGGAAGCAAAGAGGCCCATTACCTCAAAATTGAGAGCTGCCTGATTAAGCATTTTCGAAGGGGAAATTTTGCAGGCTTTGTATCGGTGGTAGGCTTCCTCATTCTCACTATTCAAAAAGCAATCAGGTTGGCGACTCGATGAGGACGAGCTTCCAGCAGTCATCCGACCTCGTTTAGACATTGCAAGAGGGCACAAAAACGAAGTGAAGGCTGAGTGAGGAGAGGATTGAGTGAATTGAACAGCCTAGGCAAGGGTATTTATAGGAAATTTTGGAAATCGTACAGTACGATCTTGGATCGTATAGTACGATAGACAATTAATTTTCTGACCGGTCGTTTCGGGAAAAGGCAGTCAAATCGTACAGTACGATAGGTATCGTATAGTACGATCAGGCGAATATCGATCGTCCCGAAGCCTCAGTACGACTTTTGACCAAAAGTTTCGTACTGTACGAATAGGTGTATCGTACAGTACGATACATAATAAATATCGTACCGAACCGCTTTAACTCAAATTTGTCCTTTTGTGCTGATGTGGATCGTACCATACGAAACGGAGTTATCGTACAGTACGATACTCAATAATGTCGTACCAACCGGATTTAATTCGTCCCAATCCGTTGCTGACGTGGATCGTATTGTACGATATCTCTAATTATGCGGGAAGATTATCGTACAGTACGATCAACAAAGCTGAAATCAGCCTATTGGTAGATGGTATGTGGATTGTATTGTATCGTACAGTACGATATAGGTCGTACAGTATGATGAACAGTCAATGCACAGTGTTGGTGTGGTGAGTGTGTGGTGATCAGGAGCAGCCCTAATTTAAATTTTTTTTTTAATGCATTTATATCTATGACACCTAATCTAGTTCTCAAGGTGCTAAAGGTGTCAAAAGCTAAAGGTTTGTGAATATGTCTGCCAATTGATCTCCTGTAGCGATGTGATGTAATTCTATATCTCCCTTAGCGACGTGATCTCTAATGAAATGATGTCTAATGTCTATGTGTTTCATTCGAGAGTGTTGAATTGGATTCTTAGAGATACAAATTGCACTTGTGTTGTCACACATGATCGAGATGGTTCCAACAGGTAGTCCAAGATCAAGAATTTGTTATTTTAACCATAGTACTTGTGCAACACAGCTTCCTACTGCAATATATTCTGCCTCGGCTATGAAAAGTGCTACTGAGTTTTGCTTCCTACTGGACCAAGAAACTAATGATTGTCCGATGAATTGGCAGGTACCAGAGGTGCTCTTTCTATCTATCCTACATCCTGCAAAGTCAGAATCTGAGTACCCTAGGATTTCAAAGGAAGTGCTGTGTCTGGGATACTAAATTCCTAAGTTTGGGGTGCCTAGTAGATATCTAAGAATTCTTTTGACAGCGGTTAAGTGAGATTCTTTAGGATCGGCTTAGAAACGAGCACAAAGGCACACACTAAACATTATGTCCGGTCTACTGGTAGTCAAGTAAAGAAGGGATCCAATCATTCCTCTATATTTTTTCTGATCTACTGATTTTCCACTAGGATCCTTATCTAATTGGATTGTCGAACTCATTGGGGTGTTCATGGGTTTTACACTATCCATTTCATATTTCTTTAAAATATCCTTAATATACTTTGATTGGCTAAGAAAGGTTCCATTATCCATTTGTTTTACACTAAAGCCAAGAAAGTAATTAAGTTCTCCCATCATGCTCATTTCAAACTCATTACTCATTGTTTTTGAAAATTCATCGCATAAGTTTTTATCCTAAGATCCAAACAAGATGTCGTCTACATATATTTGAACAATGAGAATTTCTTCTTTGACCTTTTGTAAAAAGAGTGTAGTATCTACACTACCCTTTTTAAATCATCTATCCAAAAGAAATGAGCTAAGTCTTTCGTACCATGCTCTAGGTGCTGGCTTTAGTCCATACAGTGTCTTCTTTAATTTAAATATATGGTTTGGAAATTGTGAGCTTTCAAATCCGGGGGGTTGCTCAACGTAGACATCTTCCTTAATTACCCCGTTCAGAAATGCACTCTTTACATCCATTTGATATAACTTAAAGTTCTTGAAGCAAGCAAAGGCTAAGAGCACTCTTATGGCTTCTAGTCTAGCAACCGGGGCAAAGGTTTCTTCAAAGTCTATCCCCTCAATCTGGTTGTACCCCTTAGCTACTAGTCTTGCTTTATTCCTTATTATTGTTCCTGAATCATTCACCTTATTCTTGAAGACCCATTTTGTTCCAACAACACTTTGCTCTTTAGGTCTTTGACTAACTCCCAAACATCATTCCTAGTGAATTGATTCAGCTCTTCTTACATTGCTAGAATCCAAAATTCATCTCCTAAAGCTTGATCTATACTTGTAGATTCTATCGTAGAGATGAATGCTGAGTGACTAACCTCCTTCCTAAGTCCATGCCTAGTTCTTACACCTTCTGAAGAGTCTCCTAAAATTAACTCTTTAGGATGACTAGAAGAATATCTCCATTCTCTAGGCAAAGTTTCCTGAGGTTCGACCCTATCTCCTAAGGTCATAGTCTCTACTCCTTGAACTGCCTCTATTTCTTCTTCTTCAATTTTAGTTTCTGAGGGCATATCTGATTCATCAAATACCACATGGGTGGATTCTTCTACTACAAGGGTTCTCTTATTAAAAATTCTATAGGCCTTACCTACAGAAGAATAGCCTAAGAAGACACCCTCATCAGACTTGGGATCGAATTTTCCTAAGGGATGTTTACCATTATTTAAGATGAAGCACTTACACCCAAAGACATGTAAATGTGAAAGGTTTGGTGTCCTACCCTTAAGGAGTTCATATGGAGTTTTATTCAGCTTCGATCTAATGTTTACTCTGTTCAAAACATAACAGGCTGTGTTGACTGCTTCTGCCCAAAAGTATCTAGGAAGGGTATACTCCGCTAACATTGCCCTAGCAGCTTCTACCAAAGTTCTATTCTTCCTTTCTGCTATGCCATTCTGTTGGGGTGTTCTAGGAGCTGAGAAATTGTGCTCTATTCCTATCTCTTGACAGAATGACTCAAATATATCATTTTGGAACTCTCCACCATGATCGCTATGGATTGTTGATATTTCACAACCTAATTTTTGTTGAATCCATGTGGAGAAAACTTTAAATTCCTCAAAAGACTCATTCTTGTGTGCTAAGAATCTTACCCAAGTAAATCTAGTGAAGTCATCTACAATCACAAATCCATAATTCTTTCCACCTAGACTGGCTGTACTAACGGGTCCAAATAAGTCCATGTGTAGAATTTCTAGTGGCCTAGAGGTGATCACATCTCTAATTGAGTGAAAGGATGATTTAACTTGTTTTCCTAGTTGGCAAGCATCACATAAGTGATCCTTGGTAAAGTCTAACTTAGGTACACCTCTAACTAGGTTTTTCTGAGTGATGTTTCTAAGAGTTTTCATACTAGCATGGCATAGTCTCCTATGCCATAGCCACGAGTCATCAACTATTGTTTTCAAACAAAATGATTTTGAGCTATCAACGCAATCAAGGTCTAACATGTAAACATTATTCATTCATTTTCCTTCTAAAATTATTTCACCAAATAAACTAATCAAGCATCTATCAGTAAAAAATTTAACATCAAACCCTTTGTCACACAGTTGACTAATGCTGAGTAAATTATGTTTCAAACCATCAACTAGTAAAACATTTTCAATTAAAAAATTCTTAGCATTACCAACGATACCTGAGCCTATCACCTTCATGGTAGTGTTGTCTCCCAACGTTACTTTGCCTCCAGTTTTGGTCTCCAATAGGATGAACTTCTTCATATCCCCAGTCATGTGTCGCGAGCAGCCACTATCCAGGTACCACATGCTCTCACTAGGTCTTTTATGAGAGCATCATTACAATTTCATTCAAAGATTTGATTTGGGAACCCAAGTGAGTTTGGGTTCCTCCTTATGCTTGCATGAATGAGATGTATGCATGTTATGCTGTGATGGATGCAGTTTAGGTCTCCATACTAAGTGTGTCCTACGGTGAATTGTGCATGTGCGGGCTATGTGACCTAACATGCCACAAGAGAAGCACCTAACACCAGGAAATGGGTTTACTAATCTATGTGGGTGGTGGTGCCTCTTCCTAAAGTTTTGTGATGCATGCTGTGTTGGGGGTTTTCTAGGATGGCCTACTGTGAGTGATGCAATTTCATTTTCTAGTTCTTTTATTTTCTCACTATAAGTTTTATTTTGAGCTGTCAATCCATCAACTTCTATCAATAGCAAGTGCTCACTATGATCTACTTCTAATGCAAGTGCAGTTAGTTTTTCAAACTCTACATCTAGTTCAATATGCGATGTTTTCAAGGATTCATGCTCTTCAATTAGTTCAATATGCTTCTTATTTAATGCATCATACTCATCAAGAAGTAACATGTGATCTTTATCTAAGTCAGAATTTTCTTTAACTAAGTTAGCATGCTCAATTTGTAAAGAACTAAATTCAATATTAAGTTTAGCATGCATTTTCTTCAGTTTCCTATACGAGTCATGAATATTCTCAGAAATAAGCAATAATTCATCATAAGAAAGTTGACATACCTCATCCTGATCCAATTGATCAAGGTTATCATTAGCCATAAGACACAAATTTGTTACCTCCTCCTCTGCTTCTTCTTCTGATGATTCTGAGGCAGAGTCGGCCCAAAAAGCTTTCTGTGTCTTTGTCTTTCCTTTCTTGTATTTAGCTTTGTCATCTCCTTTCTCCTTTGCTGGTTGACTCTTCAGATTGGGGCAATCGGCTCGAAAGTGACCTGGCTTCCTGCACTCAAAGCAAATTGTATCAAATGAAACCTTATTGGGCCTTGAGCTCTTACCTTTATTCCAGCTGTTCTGATGACGCTTCTGTTTTCTCTTTAGGAAATTTTTGAACTGTCGGGTCATCAGTGCTATTTCATCGTCTTCCTCCCCTGCAGAGCTTTCACTTTCTGAGTTGCTAGCTTTTAATGCCACCGTTCGCTCCTTTTTCTTTTCACCTGCATCACTTTGCCTTTGGCTCACTCCTTGCTCGTATGCAATGAGTGATCCAAGGAGGTTATCAATAGAATAAACATTAAGATCTTTGGACTCAGTGATAGCAGTTATCTTAGCATCATAGAAACTAGGTAGGCATCTAGAAATTTTATTCACTTTATCAGAATTTGAAATTTCTCTACCTAATGCATGCAAGGAAGTCACGATTTGGGTGAACCTAGTGTACATGTCAGAAGTTTCGCTAGGTTTCATACGGAATAATTCATAATCATGCAGTAGAATGTTAAGCCTAGACTGTTTTACTTCATTTGTTCCTTCGTATGTAATGCACAGTCTATCCCAAATCTCCTTACCAGAAGCACAAGTAGATACTCTCATATAGTCCTCAGATTTCAATGCACAAAAAAAGCAGTTTAAGCACTAAGCATTCAGTTGGGCTAACTCCCTATCCTCATTGCTCCATTCAATAAACGGTACAGGAGTTTTCAAACCATTAACAATTTTAAACGGTGCAACATACCCATCATTTACTAACATCCACATGCAGTAATCTATAGATTGCAAAAATGTAGACATTCTTATTTTCCAGAAATCAAACGGTATGTTATCAAAAAGTGGTGGACGAGTTATTGAATAACCCTCCGCAGTGTTACGATTACCAAAATTTGACATGATCATTTTTTTCAAGGTTTTCTAAAACACTATTTTTGAAAAACTAGCTCTGATACCAATTGTAATTCTAAACGACAAGAGGTGGGGTGAATTGTAAAAATCTTTTTCTTAATAAAAGTAACCCTAAGCAAGAGTTCTAATTTTTTTGTTGTTTTTAAACTTTTATAACAAAATTTTAAGCAATTCTTCCTTCCACAAAATTTAACATGCAATAGATATGAAAAATTAAAAGCAAGTAAAACATAAATAACGATAAGGAAAAATCACACCAAGAATTTTATAGTGGTTCGGTCAAAATATGACCTACGTCCACTCCCCGGAGTCCTCCACTCCGGGATTTTCACTATCAAAATAGTTCTCCTTTTGCCCCCCTCGGCAAGGCGGAGAAGCCTTAACAAACCTCCTTTTCACCAACCCGGCGTGGCGGAGTGCCAACCTCTGTTTTCGCCCTCCTGGCGACGGCAGAGAACCTTCTCGTTTTTCTCCCTCCTGGAGAAGGCAGAGAACCTCGAGGTAACGGATGTAGACGAGCCTTTCCCTTGGAGATCCTCACTCAAATCCTTCTCGGGCCATATGAGGAGCAAGATGCAGCAAGCTTGGAGCAACCGTGTGATCTCCCTCACACCTCTTCTCCCTCACAACGCTCACCTCCTCCTTCCTCTCTCAAACCTCAAGAATTTCTCTAGAGCTCTCTCCCTTGGAATCCCTCTCTAACCACGTTCAACCCCTCTGTAAATCTTACTGAAAAAGGACTTGATTGATATCAAAAAAAGGCTCCAAAAACCTCTGAATTCAAAAGTAGCCGTTACTGTTCGTACAGTACGATTCATCATCGTACAGTACGATCTTCATAAACAGACGTCGTCCTGGTACGAAGATGTACGAACAATTCAAAAACAATTCGTACTGTACGATATAATATCGTATGGTATGATCCAACAAGATACTATTCGTACAGGACTATGGTCTGGACGATCGGATGTCATCTCTGTTCATCATATGGTACGATTACTATCGTACAATACGATGTGACAAAAACCAAGAGATCGTCCAGGACGATATCTGGGACGATCATACTTCGTCTCTGTTCATCGTATGGTACGATCGTGTTCGTACAGTACGATGTTCAAATTTTAATTAGGCCTGAATTACATGCACTAATCACGGGTTAATTTAAGTAAGTATTTAAAATAGATCGTACAGTACGAACATGTTCGTACAGTACGAACGGCGCAAAATCACTTACTTAAACTAAACTACGGCTAGGGTTTTGGATCTGAACATATCGTACAGTACAACGGGTTTCGTACAGTGCGATCTATTCACAGAATCGTCCACATAGGTTTGATCGTACGGTACGAATTAAAATCGTATAGTACGATCTCTAGAGAAGAATTTTAATTACATTTTGTAGTTAAAAAAAAACTCTCCCCCTGTGTGTGTGCATGACTCTTACACATTTTGTGGCCAGACTCAATAAAGTAAAAAGAAAAATAAATGGAAAAATATAATGTTTGACTCATACTCCTAATCTACCCGGTCTTGACTCTTCCTTTCTTCCTGAGTCACTTGTGATCTTCCTGAAATGTTAGTGCTCAAGAAAAATAGCAAATAAAATAATATTCAATGAAAGGTTGTTCCAAAACACTCATTATTTGGCATCATCAAAATCTCAAGCTCAGGGTCATGGGTTGCAACAGGAGAAAGTGGTGATTGAATGGAGTGGAGTGATGTGAATACGTTCACTAGCTTTAGGAAGAACTAAGGTAAGAATGATATGTTGGATTGTCCTAGCAACTTTGAGTAAGCTGCTGGACTCTCTAATATGATAAGAAGCATTAGTGTTCCTTAGAAAGTGACTGGCCAGATCCCAGTCGTAATCGGGGTCTTAAGATAAGATTTAAGGTTTGTCTCCAGTTGTGGACAACTACAAGAGCTCATGACAGTCTTAATATGTGATTTTGATAGGACACCTACTCACATAAGATTGAATAGCAGTGAAGGAGTAGTTGAAGCAGAGGCAAGCAAAGAATTTGAACATCAAATCAGAATGGAAAGGGATGGTGAGGGCAAGAATAGAGGTAAGAGATGTGTGCACAAACAAGTTGAGAACAGGATAAGAAAGTATGCGAGGGTTGACAGTCCAGGATAAAGTGATCCCAGTTGCCTTGTATGTATCACTGATAAGCGGCTTGGTCACCCGCCTCAGCGAAATGAGGATTAAGATTGACCCTTAAGGAGCTTCTAGAAGCCATATGGGAGCACTTTCCACCAGCCATGAACACATAACAAGATAAGGAATGAGAGCAAAGGTGGATGGAAGAGTTTCGGTGAGAAACTTTATTTGTAATTCTTAGTTTAAAAAGAAAATAAACTTATCATCCAGAGCGATCACAGAATCATCCAGGCTGATTAAGTGAAATAATTTCATCCAAGATGATTGGTTAAAAAGGCGGTAATATCATCCTTGACGATCAGACATCTTCCAGGATGATAAGACACATGTAATCATCCTGAGGAGTCAATATGGATGATCGTTGCAAAAGAAGTTCATTCTGGCCGATTAGGTAGTTCATCTAGGATGATGCAAAATAATGGATTTTACCAGCCAAATTTAAACCGTTTAAAGTATTGCCATATGTTTCATCCAAGATAAATAGGTGTATCATCCGGGACGATCACCAATAATTGATCATATCGACTATAGTTAAAGTGTCTAAACACATTGCCAAGTGTTTCATCCAAAATGAACAGGTGGGATTATCCGGGCCGATTACTAATAATTAAGTAGAAACTAAGAACATCATCCAAGATGAAGAGGATCGTCAAGGACGACCGTAAATAGAAAATTCATACCAAACGTCAAATGAAAGGTTAAGAGTTGATTGAATGTATCATCAAGGATGATGGGACTAAAAAATGAAATTCAGGAGGTGGATGGAGATTATCAGAAAAGGCCCAAAGATACAAAAAACAATAGTAAAAGATTAAAATAAAATATGAAAAAATAGTAAAAATGACAAAAAGGAACGAAAACAAAGTTTTTTTTTTTAATTTAACATAGGCATGAATATGATAAATTCTCTATGTAATTGACTTTAAAGACTTGGAAGACCAATGAGTTAACATCGTCATAATCCAAAAATGGTAGAATAATCGATCCTGTTAACTCTAGCTCAGACTTCTCTCAGGGAAAAATCATCTTTTAAAAATAAAAGGCCTAACTCGAAAAAACCAATTGGATAAGAAAATGAGAACCGTTCAAAACTTGGTTTTATAAAAAATATCTTATAAAATAATATACCAAAATAATTTATCATAATCATGAAATTTGAAATAAAGCATTTAAAAAGATCAAGTGACACATAAATTCTTCTAAGATTTAAAAGTTTGAAAGAGAAAGAAGCTTGCTTTTTTGGGCTCATTTTATGCCTCTTGCCAATTGATTAGTGCATATTGTGTATCTTTCAATTTTTGGCGATCATTGTGCATCTTTTTAATTTTTTTTTCTTTTGGGGCTCATTTTATGCCATTGACAATTTTTTCAATGCTAGATCCATTTCAAGACTCTTAAAAACTCTCAGTTGTAAGAATATCTTCCAAATATTAGAGAATAAAAACTCTTTTCCTAATATAAAGAAGAATAAATCACAAAATAGAATTAAACTCATAACATAAATACAATAACAATATTTCAAAGAATTTGAAAGTAATATAAAGACTTTGAACATTATATATATAAGATAGAAAAGATCTCAATCGCAAAGTCTAGTTATTAATTTGAGACAGACTTTGTTTAGAAAAGAAAATTACATTGTTAAAAGAGGTTAGAGGGAGGAAAACAATCAATGGTATTTCTACCTTTAACTTATTTAGGGATGTTAAACATTGGCTACAAATTTTTGAAAATAAAAATAAAGCATAAAATATCATTACAACTATGACCAAAAAGAAAACCAAAGTGAGAATATCAGAGATAAAAACACTACAGAATAGCAGCAAATAAAAAATCAACACTCAAAATTAAAATAAAAGAATAGAAAATAATAATAAACTATAGAGCAAAAAACATGCAAATTTGAATTTATTAAGCAGCAAGTTCATGTAAATAAGTATCGTGAGCCTCCGCTGTCCAAGTACCGCATACTCTCATGAGATCTTTTGTGAGAACAAACCTACAAAATCATCGAATGTCAAATTTAAGAACCCAAATAGGTTTGGATCCTTTCTTAAGAAAAATTTGAACCTGCATATGTATTCTGCTGTGAATCATGCAATTTGGGTCTCCACTCCCAATATGTACTACGTTGAATAGTGCATGTGTGTGAAATGTGCCTTAGCATATCACATGAAAGATACCTAACACAGGGAAAAGGATTCACTTATCTATTCGGGTTATAGTACCTCTTCCAAGGTTTCAAAAATTTTAGTTTCAGATCATGATTAAAAAATTGTTCATGTGTGGGTATATTCCTATTTTTCTCATGTGAATTCAATTCAGTTTTAAACCTCAAGTTATCACTTTCTAAAATAGCATTATCAACATTCAAATAGTGCTCTCTATGCTCAGATTCTTCAATATATGTTTTGAATTCAATTTCAAGTGAAGGATAGGATGCTTTTAATGAATCATGCTCAATAATAAACTCAGAATACTTGTTATTCAATTCATCAAACTCATCAAGTAATGGCATATGATTGCTATTAATTTAGTTGTGATCTTTCAATAAAATTTCAAGCACTTTTTGCAATTTTAAGAACTCCAATTTTAACCTAGCATGAGATTTCTTAAGTTTCATATATGATGCTTGAATGTTCTCACAAACTTTAAGTAATTGATCATAGGTTGGCTCGCATATCTCTTCTTTATCAGACTAACCAAGATGATCACTGGCCAGCAAGCATAAGTTTGTTGTCTCCTCCTCAACTTCATTCTCAGAGGAGTCCGATGCAGAATCTTCCCAAAATGCCTTTTAGAACTACTTCTTATCCTTGTCCTTTTTGAACTTGGGTTTCTCCTCACCCTTCTTCTTGCTTGGATGATCCTTAAGTGTAGGACAATCAGCTTTGACATGTCCAGGCTTCCTGCATTCAGAACAAATAACATCATAAGAACTTTTATAATTTTTGCTACTCTTACCTTTGTTCCATTTCTGATGGTGTTTGTGATTCTTCCTTAGAAAGCTTTTGAATTTCTTAGTGATTAAGGCAACATCATTAATTTCAGACCAGGAAAAATCAGTGTCCGTGTTGTTTGCCTTTAATGCCATAGTTTTCTCCTTCTTTCACTCACCTGCATCAAGTTATCTTTGGTTCACTCCTTACTCATAAGCAATGAGTGATCCAAGTAAGTTATCAAAAGAATAAGTATTCAAATTGTTTGATTCAATAATTGCAATGATCTTAGCACCAAAGAAAGAAGGCAAGAATCTCAAAATTTTATTCACTCTTTCATAGTTAGTTAGCTCTCTTCTTAATGCATGTAATGAGGTAATAATTTTAGTAAACCTAGTATACATATTAGAAATCGATTATGTAGGTTTCATATGAAATAGTTTATAGTCATGTAATAAAATATTCAACCTAGATTATTTAACTTAGTTGATTCCTTCATAAGTAATATACAATTTATCCTAAATTTGTTTACCAGTAGCAGAAGTTCAAACACACATATAATCTTCCAATTTCAAAGCACAGAAAAAATAGTTCAAGCATTTTGCATTCAATTGAGCTAAATCTCTATCCTTGAGAGTCCATTCAATGAAAGGAAGTTCAATATTAATGCCATTAACTTTACGAGACAGAGGTGAATAAACTTCTTTAACAAGCATTCACATGTGATAGTCAAACGATTATAAATATGTAGAAATATGAGTTTTCCAAAAATTAAAAGAAATATTGTCAAACAAAGGTGGTCGGGTAATAGAATACCCTTCAACAATATTATGATTACCAAAGTTAGTGATTGATTGAAATTTAAAATTTTTAAAAACTCAATTTTATGAATCTCACTCTAATACCACTTAAAATTTAGATAGAAATGTTAAGCCCTTATGAACTAGTCCCAATGCTAACCAAGAGGGACGGGATGAATTGGTATTTAAAAAATTATCCAAAAAAAAAAAACAAACAAACATAACCAAACAAGCAAAACAAAAATTAAAGTGCAAAAATTAAATGCGAAAGTACAATAAGAAAGAATACACAATATTTAATAGTGGTTCGGCCAACTTGACCTACATGCACTCCCCGAAGCCTCTCCTCTAGGTATTCTACTAAACACAGTGTCTCTCCTTTTGCCCCCACAACAAGGAAGAGAGACCTGTACAAAAACTCCTTTCCACCAACCCTGGTGAGGCAGAGAACCCAACTCCTTTTTCTTCCTCCTGAAGTAGGCAAAGAACCAAACTACTTTTGCTTCCTCCTGAAGTAGGTAGAGAACCCAACTCTTTTTTGCTCCTCTTAAAGCAAGACGACAACCACAATCAGTTGATATTGCTGAAGTAGAATGCATTGCTTTAGGTAGTTGCGTTGGACAAGTTCATTAGTTAAAATAACAACTGATTGATTTAAGATTTTTTGTTGGTATAATTCTTATTTTATGTGATAATATAAGTGTCATATATATTTCAAAGAATCCTATTCAACATTCTAGAACCAAACATATTTAAATAAGGCATCACTTCTATTGCTGATCTGGACCAAAGTATTATAATTTTCATGATAACAAATATTATTCTTCCTTGGTTACTACCATTCATTCATATCTATTTTATGTGTTCAGTTCACTAAACTTTTAGGTCCAAAAGTTTTCTTGGAACGTTAATAAACTAAAGATCAGGTAGAATTGGAATGTGTCGGTATGTAATTTCTTTTTAAATGTATTTTTTACAATTTCTTGAGCTAAATATATCTTGGTGGATCCTGAAGCTAAGTAACCTTACACACATATACACAGGGAGAGAAATTTATTGAGTTAGAGTTTTTATATTTTTGATCATATCATACAGGATGGTTTTATATCATCCTAGATGATTAGTCAAAAATAGAAATCCTAATTAAAGTATTTGGGTCATGTAAACTTACTAAGGAAAATCATCGTGGTCGATACTCTTAAATAAAAAATACTAAGCTGCCAAACTCATTTAAGCAAGATTTTTTTTAGAATTTAGTTCTAATTGTATAGGACGATCCCATATCAGCATGAAAAATTCATTATAATTATGCCTAAATTAGTCAGATGATTAATTAAGGTTAGATTGATCAATCATATCATCCTGGATGATCGCATGATCGTCCTGTATGATTAGTAAATAAAACCTTATTCTTCTCCAAAATCACCTGGATGTCTCGAACTTTTTGTTGGAGGATTAGTTATATTTCTTCATCATCTAGATGTATCTCTTGGATGACCTGAACTATTTGTTGGATGATAATAACTGATTTTGAACTAATTATATAGGATGTTGTATCATCCTGGATGATCAGGCATATTTCTTCATCATCTAGATTTATATCTTGGACATCCACAACTATTTGTTGGATGAAAATATATGTTTTTGAACTAATCGTATGGGATGATGTTCACATCATCCTGGATGATAAGAACAAACATTGTGTTATAATCATAGAGTAAGACCAGATCATCCTGGTTGGAAGAGTTAAATTACACTAGTCCTACAAAATGATCTAGATGATGTTTGACGACAGGTCTAAAATTAAGGCAATTTTAAGGCCTTCTTTATAAGATCTCTTAATTGTTATTAAGAGAATTTTTGGCTGTTATCCTAACCTGAGAGAGCTTACATAAGGAAAGGGAGAGCTTTAGAGAGAGAGAGAGAGAGAGAGGATCTTGTGAGGAGGAGTTTATAAGGTGTTCACAAAGGTTGCTCTAAGTAAGGATTCAAATCATCTGCTCCTATCATCATCCCTGATACCTTGGTGGCTGTAAAGAGGTCTTCATCAACACTAGATCAATGTTCTCTACCTATTTTAGAAGGAAGAAAAAGGAGTTAAGGTTCTCTTCCTGCTTCAAGAGGAAGCAAAATGAGTTGGGGTTTTCTGCATGCTTCAGGAAGAAGCAAAAGGATGAGGAAAGAAGTTAAGGTTCTTTAACACTACCGCTGCCAGGTCTCAATTCCTAGATGAGAAAAGTGGAGGGTTGCATTAGGTAGTCAACAGCCACCGTAAAACTTGTCAAAAATAATGATATGAATCCTTTAAGAAATTGTATTAATGTTAAGGCATCCCCTAGAAGCGACGCATTGTACGGCCTGAATATAATGACAAGTGTGCAAGGGTCGCTGCACCAGCACCCAGGTGCAGTGTTAAATAGGCAAGTGTTCCCACATCAAGGATAGATATAGGAAAAGAAGCTAGTTCATGAAATTAAAATTAGGATAGGAACTTGGAATATAGGTTCCCTTACAGGAAAATTAATGGAATTAATATATATTATGATTCATAGGATGATAAATATTTTGTGCATTCAGGAAACTAAATGGATTGGAGATAAGGTAAGGAAATTGATAGTTTAGGATTTAAACTTTGGTATTCGGGTAGGAGCCGTACTAGAAATGATGTAGGTGTTATTATATATATGAGTTTGAAGGATAATGTTATAAAAATTAATAGGATTGAAGATAGAATTATAGCTTTAAAGATTGTTGTTGAGGATAAGATTGTTAATATTATAAGTGCTTATGCTCCTCAAGTAGGTTTGGATATGAGTTCTAAATTAAATTTTTTGAATGACTTAGAATAATTATTACAAAAGATACTTCTAGAAGAAAGAGTTTTTATTGGAGGAGATTTAAATGGACATGTTGGTAGAGAGGTAGATGATTTTAAAAGCATTCATGGTGGCTATGGATTTGGAACAACAAATGAAGTTGGCAAAACCATATTAGATTTTTGTTTAACTTATGATTTTTCAATTTCTAATTCCTTATTTAAGAAAAGGAATGAGCATCTCATCACTTATAAAAATGGATATAATACAACCCAAATTGACTATTTTCTTATAAGAAAGTTAGATCATTTAGATTGCAAAGAATATAAAGTTATTCCGAGTGAAAATTTATGTACCCAACATCGATTATTAGTTTTGGACTTTAAGATAAAGGGGCAGATAATAAAAAAAGTAAGATAATATTCTAGGATTAGATGGGGGCATTTAAAGAATATTAACAAAAATATTTTTGAGAGTATGATTTTAGATCTTAAGATTTTATCTGTGCATGAGGATGCTAATGTTATGTGGGAAAAAGTGACTAGTGATATTAAGAATATTGCAAAAGATATGCTTGGAGTATCAAAGGGAAAAGCTCCTAATAGTAAACATAATTGGTGGTGGAATTAAAATGTGCAAGAAAAGATTAAGAATAAGAAAATTTGTTATAAAAATTGGTTTAATTTTAAAAATTCTCATAATTGGGGAAGATATAAAGAGGCTCGTAAGAAATCTAAAAAAGTAACATGTGATACAAAGAGCTTAGCTTTTAGTGATTTATATAATAAATTAGATACTAAGGAGGGAGAAAGATATATGTATAAGTTAGCCAAGCAAAGAGATAGGAGTAGTAAGGATTTAGTTCAAGTGAAGTGTATTAAGGATGAAGATCAAAAAATACTTTTCTTAGAAGACGATATTCAACAAAGATGGATGAGATATTTTGCTAAAAATTTTAATGAAAATTGTGAAAATAAGATTGTCTATAGTGACCTTAGTACCCTAAATGAAAATAAAGATTTTTGTATTTATCAGCGTATTAATAAAACCGAATTTAGAGAGGCCTTAAAGAAAATGAAGGGTGGTAAAGCAGTTGGACCTGATGATATTTTAATAGAGGTGTGGAGATCCTTAGGAGATGAAGGAATTTCTTGGCATACTAAACTTTTTAATACTATTTTGAAGACTAAAAAGATGCTAGATGAGTAGAGAATGAGTGTGTTAATTCCTATTTTTAAGAACAAAGGTGATGCACAAGGTTGTGTGAATTATAGAGGAATTAAGTTAATGTGTCATACTTTAAAACTATTGGAGCTATTTATGGAACATAGGTTGCGGCGTGATACTAATGTTTCTCAAAATCAATTTGGATTCATGCTGGGTAGGTCGACTATGGAAGCCATACATTTATTAAGAGGTTTGATGGAGAAATATAGAGAAAATAAGGAGGATCTACATATGATATTTAGTGATTTAGAAAAAGCATATGATAAAGTTCCAAGAGAAGTGCTATGAAGAGTTCTTTAAAAGAAAAGAGTTAATAATGCTTATATTCAAACCATTAAAGATATGTATGCAGGAGCAATTACTTGTGTTCAAACACAAGGTGGTTTGACCAAGTATTTCCCTATTTTAGTTAGGTTACATCAAGGATCAGCCTTAAGTCCATATCTTTTTTCTTTAGTCATGGATGTTCTCACTCAACATTTGCTGATGATATTCTTCTTGTTGATAAGACTAGAGAGGAAGTTGAAAGTAAACTTGAATTGTGGAGGTCAACATTAGAGACTAAAGGTTTTCACATGAGTAGATCTAAAATGGAATATATGGAGTGTAATTTAAGTAGTAATAGACCTAGCGAGGGGATTGTGACTTTGGGCAATCAACTCATTAATAAGAGGTCACATTTTAGATATCTTGGATCTATTATTCAGAGTGATAGTGAAATAGATGGGGATATTATCAGTAGAATTCAAGTTGTATGGTTGAAGTGGAGGAATACATTGGGCTTGTTGTGTGATAAAAAAGTACCCCTCAAACTTAATGGAAAATTATATAAGATAATAGTGATGCATGTAATGCTTTATGGTGCTGAATGTTGGCCATTAAAAGAGAAGCATAATACTAAGTTAAGTGTGGAAAAGATGAGGATGCTCAGGTGGATGAGTGGCTTTACCCTTAGAGATAGGATACGAAATGAGCATATACGTGAAAAGGTTGGAGTAGTTCCAGTAGAAGATAAGATTAGAGAGAGTCACCTTAGATGGTTTGGTCACATAAAACGATGGCCTTCCAATGACCCAGTTAGGAGAGTAGAGGTATTAGATTTGACTTATGTTAAGAAAGGTAGAGGCAGACCTAAAAAGACTTGGTTATAAAATATTAGGAATGACCTTTCCTTATTAGATTTAAACGAGAATTCGACCTTTAATAGGACACAATGGAGAAAAAGGATTCATGTAGCCGACCCCACATAGTGGGATAAAGGCTTGATGTTGTTGGTTTTTGTTGTCAGGAAGAAGAAAAAGGAGTCAAGGTTCTCTACCTCACCATAGGTGAAAAGAGTTTGTAAAGGCTTCTCTGTCTTACTTTGGGAGCAAAATAAGAGATACTATGGTTGTAGTGCAATACCTGGAGGAGAGGCTCTGGGGAGTGGATGCATGTTAAGTTGACTGAACCACTCCAAAATATGATGTGTTCTTTATGTGTTTATTCTTGCACTTCATTTTTTGCATTTTTTATGTCGTTGATTACATAGTTAAAATTTATAATTTGTTTTGTTAATTGCTTCTGCGTAGAGTTTTGATCTTATTTTGTTTTAAAATATTCAAAAAGATGTTTCTGTTTTCTTAAGAACTTTTTAAAACTACCAATTCACCCCCCCCCCCCCCCCCCCCTCCTCTAAGTTAGCCTCGGGCTAGTTCATACGGTCTTAATAATCCTAAAAAACTTTCAAGTGGTATTAGAGTAGGATTCATAAAATCAAGTTTTATAAAACTTTTGAATTTAAATCCATGGCTAACTTTGGTAATAGGAACACTATAGAAGGATATTCAATTACTCAACCACCCTTGTTTGATCATTTACCTTTTGATTTTTTAGAAAACTCACATTCCTCCTTTTTAGAACCTATAGAATATCGTATGTCGATGCTTGTTAAGGATGGATATTTTGCACCATTTAAACTTGTTGATGGCATAAAAATTGAACTACCTTTTACTGAATGGATTTTTAAAGATTGAGATCCAGCACAACTTAATACAAAATATTTAAATTGTTTTTTCTGTGGACTAAAATCTAAAGATTACATACAGGTCTCAATTTATACTATTAGTAAAGAAATATGTGATAGATTATGTATTACTTATGAAGGCACAAGTAAAGTTAAATAATCTAGTTTAAATTTCTTACTTCATAACTACGAACTTTTTTACATGAAACTTAGTGAGTTAATATCTAAAATGTATACGAGGTTTACACAAATAGTCACCTCTCTATATGGCTTAGGAAGAGAGCTAACAAATAATGAGAAAGTGAACAAAATCTTGAGATGTTTACCTTCTTCCTTTGTTGCTAAGATTACTACTATAAATGAGTCCAAGGATTTAAATGTTTATTCTATAAACAACTTACTTGGATCACTCATTGCTTACTTGTAAGGAGTGAAACAAAGATAACTTGATGCATGGGAGAAAAAAAAAAGAAAATGGTAGCCTTAAAGGCTAATGATTCGGACACTAATTTTTCTTGTTCTGAAAGTGATGATATTGCTTTAATTACTAGGAAATTCAAGAGCTTCTTTAGGAAAAAGAAAAAGCATTATAAGAAATGAAACAAAGGTAAGAATCATAAGAATTCTAAAGTTTCTTTTGATGTTATCTATTTTGAATGCATGAATCTAAGAAATGTAAGAGCTGATGGCTTTACGCTTAAGGCTCACCCAAGCTAGGAGAAGATGAAGAAAAAGCTATGTTTAGGAAGGACAAGAAATGAATCAAAAAGGCTTTCTGGCTGGATTCTACATTTGACTCATCTGAAACTAAAGCTAAAGAGGAGACAATAAACTTGTGTTTGAAGGAAGATGATCATCTTGGTCACTCTGACCAAGAAGAGGCATAAGAATTAACATACAATCAATTTCTTTATGTTTCTGATAAAATTTATTCATCTTATAGAAAGCTTAAAAATTGCATGCTAGCTTGAAACTATAATTTCTAAACTTATAAAATGAGCATGAAGTTTTGATTAAAGATTATTCTACACTTCATAGTAATCACATGACATTATTAGAAGAATTTTATTTTTTGAAAAAAAAGTATTTTGAATTGAATGATGAGCATGATTCCGTGAAAAGTTTACATGTTGAGCTAGAGATTGTGTATAAGGATTTAGATACTCTTTCAACTGATTTAAATAGTAAAGAGCATTCTTTGAAAATAGAAATTTTAATTCTTCAAAATTCAAATAAGCTTTTAGAAGCTCAATTGACTACTTTCAAAGAAAATAAAAACCACCAAAAATGCTTGAGTTTCATAATCCATCAAATCAGAATGTATCATTTATACTTAGGAAGAGGCATTATAACCTGAATAGATTAGTAAATCCTTTACCTAATGTTAGATGTTTTTAATGTGGCATGCTAGAACATATTACCCACATGCACCATTCATCATATAAAAAATTTGGTGTGGAGACTCAAATTGCATAATTCACAGCATAACACACATTCATTATATTCTTCTTTCCAGAAGAAGGACCCAAACATTTTTGTGTTCCTAAATCTAACATTTGATTATTTTGTAGGTATGCTCTCACAAAAGATCTCGTGAAAGCGTGTCATACCTAAAAAGTGGATGCTTATGCCATATGACTGGACTTGTTAATCAATTCATTTCGCTAGAGGCCAAGGCTAGAGGCAAGGTCACTCTTAGAGACAACACCATCAGGAAAGTGATGGGCATAGGTATAATCGAAAACTCCAATAACCTCTTAATTAAAAATGTTTTACTTATAGATGGCCTTAAATATAACTTGTTCAGCATTAGTCAGCTCTTTGATAAAGGCTTTAACATAAAATTTTTGTCAAACAACTGCATTATAAGCTTTAAAAATAATATTGTTTTTTTTTTTTTTTGAGAAAAGGATCAATAATGTCAGCATGCTTGATTTAAATAATTTTAAATGTGCTGCTTCATTTTACCTAAAAATTTTTACTGATGAGTCCTTATTGTGGCATAGGAGGTTATGTCATGCTAGTATAAAAATAATTAGAAAAGTAACCTAAAAATAAATAGTAAGAGGAATCCCCAAGCTTGAATTAACTATGGACCACCTGTGTGATGCCTGTCCACTAGGGAAATATGTCAAATCTTCTTTTAATTCAGTTAAGGACATTAGCACCTCTAAACCTTTACAAGAAATTCACATGGACTTATTTGGACCCATTAGTACTGCAAGCTTAGGGGGAAGGGTCTTTGGATTTGTAATAGTTGATGAATACTCAAGGTTCACTTGGATTAGATTTATATCGCATAAAAGCTAGTCATTTAATAAATTTAAATCTTTCTCTACTTGAATTCAAAAAAAGTTAGGTTGTGATATCTTGACAATCTATAATGACCATGGTGGAGAGTTTGGAAATAATAGATTTGTAACTTTCTATGATGAGTAAGGGATTAATCACAGCTTCTCAGCTCCTAGGACCTCTTAGCAAAATGCAGTAGCTGAAAGGAAGAACAAGACCTTAGTGGAAGCCACTAGAGTCATGCTTTCTGAGTATTCACTTCCAAAATACTTTTGGGCAGAAGTAAAGAACACAGCCTATTATGTGTTGAATGGGGTGAATGTTAGATCTAAACTAAATATGACACCCTATAAGTTCATTAAGGGTAGGACACCCAACCTTTCTCACCTATATATCTTTTATTATAAAATTTACATTCTAAATAATAGGTAACCACTCATAGGAAAATTTGACCTAAAATATGATGGAGTGTTCTTAGGGTATTCAAGTATAAGGAAATCTTATAGAGTGTTTAATAGGTGGATATTGGTGGTGGAGGAGACTACTCATATAGTGTTTGATGAATGATTCTAAGAATTCTAGGGTTTAGGATGAAGATAAAGTATGTGAGATTACCCAATGAGTAGAAACTATAAATTTGGAGGAAATGGTAGAACCTCAAGACACTTTGCCTAGAGATTGGAGATATTATTCATGTCATCTTCAAGAACTGATCATAAGAGACCCTTTTGAAGATGTTAAAACTAGGCATGAATTTAGAAAAGAAGTTAACCACTCTTCCTTCATCTTAATGACTTAACACACCAACATCAATCAAGGCCTTTATGATGAATTCTGGATCCTAACTATGCAAGATGAACTAAATCAATTTGTTAGGAATGAAGTCTAGGAACTAGTAGAAAGACCTAAGGACTAAAGTGTAGTAGGAACTAAATGGGTTTTTAAGAATAAAATGAGTTATTCTAGTGTGGTGGTTGGGAATAAGGCAAAAATTAGTGGCTAAGGGGTATAATCAAATAGAAGGGGTTGATTTTAAGGAGACTTTTCCCCCTTTAGCTAGATGGGAAGTAATTAGAGTGCTACTATCCTTTTCTTGTTATAAGGGATTTAAGCTTTTCCAAATGGATATCAAGAGTGCCTTTTTAAATGGGGTAATAAAAGAAGATGTGTTCGTTACAGCAACACCCAGGTTTTGAGAATTCCTATTTTTCAAATCATGTTTTAAAATTAAAAAGACTTTGTATGGATTAAAACGGGCACCCAGGGCATGGTATGAGAGGCTTAGCACATTCCTACTGGAATGGGAGTTTGTTAAGGGGAGCGTAGACACCACCCTTATTTTGAGGAGAGTAAGAGGTGAATTGCTCATTATCCAGATATATGTTAATGATATACTTTTTATATCTTCTGATAAACATTTATATGATGATTTTTCTAAAGAAATGAATAAAGAATTTGAGATGAGCATAATGTGAGAATTGTCCTACTTTTTAAGGTTTAGCATAAGGCAAATGGATGATGGAACTTTTCCTAATCAATCAAAATACATTAAGGACATCTTGAAAAAATATGAAATGGATAAATCCAAGCCAATAAACACTCCCATTAGCTTAATATTTAATTAGATAAAAACTCAAATGGAAAATCAATTAATCAAAAGAAATATAGAGTAATAATTGGATCGCTCCTTTACTTGATAGCTAGCAGACCTGATATAATGTTTAGTGTTTATCTTTATGCTAAATTTCAAGCTGATCCAAAGGAGTCCCACCTGATTGTACTTAAGAAAATCCTTAGATATCCCTTAGGAACCCAAAACTTAGGAATCTAGTATCCAATGCATAACACTTCTTTTGAGATTATAGGATATTCTGATTCAGACTTTGCAGGGTGTTGGTGGATAGAAAGAGTAACTATAGAATATATCAATTCATAGGAAAGTCCATAGTCTCCTGGTACAACAGGAAACAAAACTCGATTGTACTTTCCATTACTAAAGTTGAATACATATCCTTAGGAAGTTATGTGGCCCAAATCCTTTGATTAAAGGAACATATTTTGGACTTATAATTACTTGCAGGCATAATGTCAATTATATATATTAACACTTGTGTCATCTACATTTCTAAAAATTCGATCCAATATTATAAAACCAAATACATTAACATAAGGCATCGCTTTATTAGGGACCATGTTAGTAAAGGAGATATTGAGATGCACCATATAGCAACTAAAAATCAACTTGCTGACATCATTACTAAACCACTAGCCTTTGAAACTTTTAACCTCTTAAGGACAAAATTATGTGTCATAGACATAAATGTATGAACTTAATTATTACTGAACTCTAAATTTTCTATTTTCTGATCTTTCTTCTATTTTTGTTTTCTTGTTAGTTTTTTTTGTGCCGTAGTTTTCCTTGTTTCATTTTTGTTTTATTCTTCCCTTCAATTTCTTATTGGTCACTACTAGAATGACATTTTTACCTTATTTTTATTTTTAAAAATTTGTAACCAATGATTGATATTCCTAAATCAGTTAAAGGAAGAAACATTGTTGATTATTTCTATTCCTTTAACCCCATCATTGGCGTGATTTTTTTTTCAAAGCAAAAATCTATTTCAAATTAACAATTTGACTTTGAAATTGACATCTTTTCTATCTTCTTATAGTAATCTATCTCTTACGGATAACGTTGAAAGTTAATAAATCACTTTCAATCTTTCATGATCAAGTTGTTGCATTTATCTTATGAATATATTATGCTTTGTGGTTTACTCCTTATATTAGAGAGTGAGTTTTTCTTCTCAGATATCTGGAAGATATTCTCACAACTAAGTTTTTAATGGTTTTGAAAGGGAGCTAGCTCGCAAAAATGACATGAGGCATAAAATGAGCCCAAAAAGAAAAACTAAAAAGATGCGCAATAATCGCCAAAAAATAAAAGATATACAATGTTTATCAAAAATTAAATGATGCACAAAGAGGACCAAATAATTAATAAGAGTTACAAAATGAGCCCAAAAAAATTAAGCCTTCTTTTCTTTCAAACCTTTAAATCTTAGAAGAATTCATGTGTCACTTGATATCTTCAAAAGACTTGACTTTTTAAACATATGAACGTAACTAATTACTTTGATATATTATTCTATAAAATATTTTTATGAAATAATATTTTGAACATATCACTTTTTTTATCTGATTACCTTTTTTAGTTAGATTTTATTTTCAAAAGATTCTTATCCTGTGAGGAGTCTAAGGTGGGGATAATAGGATCAGTTATTCTACCTTTTTTGGATTTTTGTAATATTAATTCATTTCTTACTAATTTTTAATTCAATCACATGGGAAATTTATCATTTTCTTGTATTAATAAAAAAATTTAATTTTTTGCTATTTTTATGATTTTTATCATCTTTTCATTGTGTTTCTTACTTATTTTTTCATTATGTGTTACTTATTTTACAGTTTTGGGACCTCTTCTGATCATCTTTATCCATCATCATATTTTTAATTTTTGTTCACATAGTTGTTGACCTCATTTTTGTATGAGGTCACTAGGGACCCATCCAGATTCCAGACCAATCCTGACCCTACATCAATCTAGACCTAGATCCTAGGTTCTATTCTAGATCCTAGGATTCCTCTAGAGGTGTTCGAGATCTTAGGATTTATTCTAGATCTTAGGACTCTTTTAGTTTTCAAACTTTAAGATTTATCCTAAACTCTAGGATTTTTCCAAGTTAATCTAAACTCTAGGATTCTCCTAGAACCAAACCTTAAGATCTATTTAGGTCTTAGGATTCTTCAGGGGCCTAAATCATAGGACCTATCTAGAACCTACGACTCATCTAAATCTTAGACCTTAGAATCCCTTTAGATTCTAGGATCAATCCAGACTTCAAAACAATCTTGACTTCAAGCCAACTCAGCCCTTAATCCAATTCAAGCCTCAATCAAACCTATATTTCAGTCCAGTTCAAATATTCAAACTTCAGTTCAAACCTTGATCTTACTTCTAATTTAATCCTACCCAATAATTTATGATCACCCCAAATGATCATAAATGATTTGGATAGCTTAATCTTAATAATCCAAATCCAAAACCCAATTCAAATCCAAAAATTCAAACTCAAACTAAAGGCTAAAGGTCCAAGCCTTGAAAGCCTCTTCCAATGAATTTTCAAACACTCTGAAACCCAGCCTAATGACCTCCGATTCAGAGTCTGTCAGTTGCATACTGATGGGACATGTCTCTGGAGACAACCCTCCAAATTTGAGCCCATTCTGAGCTCCCTAACCATAGAAACTAAATTAAAATCCAAAGGCCGTAAAACCTTCAAATATTTACGGCCTATGCCACTGGACCTGTCACATAGAAGATTCTGACCTTAGAGCCTTCACCAAAGCCTCTAGTCACTTCCAGACCATTAATCCAGAGCTATTGAACAATAAACTGCATTTTTCTGGACCTATTTTGACCCCTAGTTGACTAGGGGTCAAAATGACCAAAATACCCCTATGGGGGCTCAAATAATGATTTCAAACTAAATGAACCCCAAATTGAGTGAAACTACCTCCAGCAAGTTTCGAATATCATTTCAAACCTGTTGGACCCATTCCTAACCCCCGGGTCAACCTGGTTGACCAAGTCAACAGGTTTGACCCAAGAGGCCCTTTAAGTGTCCAAATAGGTGTTTTGAACCAATTGATTTCCCCAGACCCTGGAACCACACCCAATAGATTCAAAATGTCATTTCAAATTGATTGAACCTATTTCCAGGCTCCCGACCCATTTGTTTGACCAAGTCAACCAATTTTGGCTTAATAGCCCATTAAGCCTATTTGATCCAAATAACCTATTTAATCCCTAAAATTACTTCTACCAGACCCCAAACATAATTTCAAACCTGTCCAGACTAGACCCACACTTTGGTTCAATCTGGTTGACCCAGTCAACCTAGGTTGACCAAAATCAACCCTTAAGCCCTTTCATTTTAAATTAAATTCCAAATGCATATAAATCTTTGTAAAACCCTCTCCAAGTCAATTTAATTAATTCCTCAAACTACCTTGGCTGCCACCTCAGCATTGTTGACCATGTTGACTAATCAAACTAGTCAACACAAGCTTTTGAATTGATTAAAGTGGCCAAATAACATACTAGAGTTAATTCATCCTTTATCAAATCACTCCAGCAACTATTTGAGGCCATTCCATGCCACATCATCTGCCCACTTGGCTGTTGACTGGTCAAACCAGTCAACAAAAGGTCAAGGAGCCTTTAAATAATTTAAATCCTTGATGACATGGCACCCATTCAAATTCTCTTTAAACCCTAGCTATGTAAAATTATTCCAGAACATTCTTAAGGCTATTCATAACCCTTAGATCAAGATCTAATAGTTTTTAATCAATTGCACATAGAATAGAGGACAAAATACCCTTTCCACCTAGGATGTACCCTTGTCCTTTAGATGCTCTGCTCCCACCTACTCCCTGGACAGGTGGCATCATCTGAGGAGCTCGTAAATCAATCCTAGCCGTTCAAATAACCCGGGAACATTTGAATAGGGAAAAACCTAGGAAAAGAGCCTCATTTGAATCCATACACTCTCTCACCCACCTAGAGCTCCTCCAGCCGAACTCTTCGTTCGTTTGAGCTCTACTTGACTTCCTTGACACTTCCCCACCCAAATCCCGCCGGTCAAAGCTGCCTCCGGTGATCTTCTGACGAGCCTAATACTCAATCCGTCTAAGGCTCATTCCAGGCGATTCATGGAGCGTCGGAGCATGGGTTCAACTAGCAACTTAATCATGGACAGTCTACAAGCTCAAAGAGTCCGTAAAAGGTTCAATCCGTCCGTTAAATCAACGTAAATCCCTAAACTTAGCTTAGGACACCTAGTCTAAATAGCTGTTGATTTAATGCATATTAAGCTACGAATTTATTTCCCTAGAAATTCTGTTCACTTCCTTAATCTAAGTTTAAAATTTCAAGAACATTGATTGATCTGATTGCCTGAACGGGCTCAAAAACGAGTTCTAGGGCTTGGTTCGCTGGTTGCATGAACTGAGCCCTATTTGGTCCATCGATCTTTCGATCAACGGATCTCATCGCGCCGTTCAGCGCGTTAATCTAGTCGTGTATTTGATTTGGCATTCGTCTTTTGGTCCGACACATTTGAGCCGTTGTTCTGAACCACGGGATTAAGAGTCAACCGTCCGATTTCCCGTCTGTAAGATCAGATCGTGAGATCTGATCAAAGCCGTTGATCCAGTAACGCGGCGGATCGGACGGCCATGACCTTATGCGGACGTGGATAAGTGAAACGCGTGAGCCGATCTGTGGCTGACGCGTCTTGACCGCCGCCGGTTGAACCAGATTGCGCCACGTGGCGCCGCCGCCGCCAGATTTACTTAATTCTATTTTAAATATTTTAAATGTATTTTAAATCTAAAAAAGCTTCTAAAAATCATTAAAAATCCAAATAAATAATCATAATAATAATATGTAGAATTAATTTTTATTATTTTAAACTTATATTATTTTAAAATATTAATTTTATTTTAAATGATTTAAAAATTAAATATTAAATATTTTAAAATTCATATTTGTTTAAATATAATTAAATACTTAAATTTTATATCTTAAATTTTAAAATATTTTAAATTTCCTAAAATCCTAATTAATATTAATTTAATATATATATATATATATATATATATATATATATATATATATATATATATATATATATATATATATATATATATATATATATATATTGAAATTAAGTTAATTTAAGATTTAATTGGAAATAAATTTAAATACTATTGAAAATTCAAATCAAATAATTAATAGTGATTTAAAATTTCAGAAATAATTAAAACCTAATTTAATTTGACTTATTAATTATTTTAATTACTAATTATTTTTTTAAATTAATTTAAATACATTAATTAAACTTAAACTTTAAAAATTCATATTAAATTTAAATTAATTCAATAAAATTTGAGTAATATATCAAAATTTTCATAAAATTAAGAAATTTAATTTAAAAGTATTTTCAAAATTTTAAAATTAATTTATTTTGATTAATTTGAATTATTTTGTATATTTTAATATTTAATTAAAATTTAATTAAATATTATATTAATTATTTTAAAATTTAAAAAAAAAATATTTTCTAACAACTTGAAATCAGTGGGTCTCTCAATCATTTATAAATTTTTTTTATATTATTTTTAATTATTTTTATTTTAAAATATATATTTATATGTATAGGTTTATATATGTATATATATGTATTATTTTAAGACTATTTTGAAGTTCTATATATATGTTTAAATTTTTTTTAAACCTTGGGAGATCCCTTTGAAATTTTAAATGTAGATTAAGTCTATTTGAATAGAATTAATGGGGATGATTAGTGAATAATCATTCATTGATTGTTCACTAACTTTATCTTAATTACATGTACCTTGTTTAGTATTTGCATGCTTAGGTTGTGCACCCACCACTTAGATTTAGGCTCTCCTATATTTAGGATTTGTTTGGTGTGATTCCATATTGCTTATGTTAAGTTTGAGGGTTAGTTAAAACCTTGATTCAAACCTATTGAACCTAGTGACACAATTAAGGACAAAAAATTAAGGACTTTGATTAGAAAACTTAGAAAATTCATTGTGAATAGGATATATGTCACTTGAACTTGAAATTTGAACCACTTAAATTTAGTGACACTCTCAGCCTTAGGGAAAATCTTCACTGGTTTTAGAAGTCATTAAGCCTCCTAATTAATTTTCCTAAGTTTAAGCCTTAATTAAGATTTAAAACCTTCCAAAAAAATTAAATAAATCCATTTTAAACCCAAAAATTATGTGTAACCCCTATAATTGACCATAATTAAACCCTTAACCAATGAAAATTAAAACCAAAATTATTTGACAGCAATTTAAACCTTAATCTAATTTTAAGTGAAAATCAGCATTTTAATAATTTAATTAATTAATAATAATTAAAAATTCCAAAAATTTTCCAAACACTTGGGAATCTTTCCTTAGGTCATTCCTGACCTTTGGAGCTGATTTCAAGGAGTTGTGATCTCATTTGGAGCAAAATTACAAAAGGGGCCTTTAATTAAGGATTTTGAATAATTCAATAATTAGTCAAAACTTTAAAAATTCATAACTAATCAAAGAAAAATCCAAATCCGTCAAATTCACTTGCATTCAACTCATAATAATGTCTAATATTTATTAAAAATGTTAAAATTTCAGAAAAGCATTAAATTTAAAAAGTCAACAAACCGGTCAACTCTTAGTCAAAATTAGTTCAAAACATGAAACCCTCATAATAAAATGTAGAAAAATATGATTTCAACGTACTTACTGTCTAACTGATCGTATTAAGGTCTAGTATTTTAATAAAATGCTAATTTTCTATAAAAAAAACTCTTAATCAAAAAGTCAATTTTCGACCCTTTAATTAAATGATTAAAATATTCAAAAAATTCTTAAAAACTCAAAATCGTTCTAAAACTCCAGAAATGATTAACCAACCCTTAAAACCAGTAATCAAACACTTTTATTAAAATCCATTAACCCTTAACCCTTAATCAACCTAATATACTTAATTATATCGGGTACCACTAGGTAACCCAGGCCTACGAGGCTATTTACTTAGCCCCAAGGAAGGTGAAATAAACTTCACAGCCTCGGTGCAAAACAAAGGTGATTTTCGAAAAGTAATTAATAATTAATTTTAAAATCAAATTCAAATCATTAATATTTAAACATTAACTAAATTTCCCTTAAACCTTTCAACCAATCGAACCTTAAATAACTTTAACTAATAATCCTATTTAGGACATATCAAAACCACATGACTTACCTCACACACTTTAGATGGTTTGCTAGGATCACCGACTCTAGTTTTAGGATAGGCTGGTGTTTTACTTTCTGCAGTTGTGTGCCGAGTTTTCGAGCTTTTACTGCATGCTGTTTGCTAGTATAGAATTATTGTGTTTACTTACTTACTTCCTGCACTCTGTGATTGATTATGCGTTAGATTTACCCCTATGTTAGGGACGAATTATACTTGTGCAATCTTATGCAGGTGGCTATGCTCATATAAGGAGCTGAAATTAAAGGGGGCAATTAATAAAAAAAATTATATACTCTTTGCACAGGTACCTACCGCGCTTAAGACCCCCTTTAAATAAAAAGAGCATGGCCAAGTGAGGCTTAAAAAAAATGCATTTCAATTTTTCATATTATAACTGCTTGGGATTGTTTATATAACTGCTGATTATTAGGATAACCTTGCAGGATTGAGTCTAGATTTTTTTATTGAAATTAATGTAAATTTGATTGAATAAGGTTGTAATTCTTTGAAATGACCTGAGATTTTGATGCTTAATCCAATTTGAATTCCAAAGAGGAGAAGACATACCTAAAGGGAAGAGTCTTCTTCCATTTGGAAATCAAATTAGGATATTTTTCAAATATCCATAGAGGAAAGATAACACCCCGATCAAGGGGGAGTTTCTTTTCATTTGGATATCCGGAATCGATGAATCAAGATGTTCGTGAGAAGACGAAGAAATGGGCAACGAGAAGAATCCCAAATCTCAAAGTCATTTGATTTAGGATTAGAAATTCGGGTTGTTGTCAGTGATACCCGGCCACTTTACTTTCTTGTAATTCTATGATGTAATAATAAGGGCACTTGCCTACGGACATTCAATTTGATATATTTAATTTGATTGATTTATTTAATTTATTGCGCATTAGAACTCCTGCTTTTCTAGTCTTTTTATTTGCATGCCGTATTTGGTTTGACCTGGAATTCGAATTTAGGCTCTTAGGGGTCTGTCAAAAAATTCTTCTACTTTAATTAAATAAATTTTTTAAGATAAGATATAAACTATAAACGGTCCTATGAAGTAAGCTCGGACTCGCTGAGGGTTTTTCATGCATTCATATTATACTTTTCTCAATCTTGTTAGGCATCTCCCCGCCTGCAAGTTCTGGCAGACCACCTGGTCTATGAGGGTGCTGATCTGTCAAGGGGATGTTATGCAATCTCTAGGAAAAAACCTACTTTCTAAGCCAAAATTTTTAAACTGCTACATATCAATTTTGTATTCAATTGAGTCGATTAGCATACATCGCATTAGTAACAAATTAAAAGGAGTCTAATATTTAATTGCATTTATTTAGACATCAAACCCAGCATAAGTCTAAGGGGCCAATTAGGATCTGCTCTAGATGTCGATCTCGTTCTCAAATACCTTTCTTAAATAACGTCCCAACCACTCAACATTAAAAGATCGGACTCATATTTTAAAATCGTTTAGGTGGTTTAGCTGGCTCCCCAATCCAGGCCGGGGTAAGACCGGATCTGCACTGCATTAGCTAGGTTCGGGGCACTTTTAAATGCCTAATTTAGACTCAGGTTCTGAGGCAAGTTTGGGCTATAAGACCTCGCCCTCCGGGAATTGAATCCCAAACTTCTAATAAAATCGGCCATTAAACTAAACATCTATTTCAATTAAATTCGAGCCCAACAATTATGATAGGCTGGAGTGTTCTCTGAATTATTTCAGAATTTCAAAACACTCCCTACTCCTTTTCCTTTGACTTTGAAAATAAATGTTCAAACATTGAACCAATCCCATTTGAAAATTCCTATCATTTCTCTCATTTGATATCGATCTTTAAAAATTTAAAAATGAAATTTCTACCGCTATTTTAATCGAGAGTTTTCGTAGAAAATTCTGATTTTCTACGATGTAATTAACTACGAGGGTTTGCACTCGTAGGAGATTTAGAAACCCAGAACTTATTTTCAAAATTGAAATTTTCAAAAATATTTAATTAATTATTTTTAGGAAAATCCAACGATCATTATCGTCATTTTCAAACGATCGATAATGATTGATATTTTCTTTCTTCGGAGAGATATATCAATTATTATGGTGATTTTGATTATGAAATTAATGATCTTCAATTCATATTAGCTTAGCCAAATACTCGATTAAATCCTATTTTGATCTTTCGAGGTCAAATACGATTCTTCTTGGATTTGACTACGATAATAAGGATAAAGTTAAAGTTTTATAATTTGAACCAATTAGTGAATGATATCTTCGCCTTTTTGAAATGATAAATCATTCCTAATCCTGAGTTCCATTACAGAATTAAAATTCAAAATTTAATCTTCCCAAAGATAATTAAATATTTTTCAAAAATTATATATATATTTAAATATTTTTTTAATCAAAACAATAGTCCTGGATGGTTTACTATCATCATTGATGATATCATCAATATACTGCTCATCATCTATCTGAAGTTGATCCGACTCTATTATTTAAGATCATCCTAGATGATCCATATCATCTTGGACGAGATGATCAAATTTTTCCTTAATTCTTGATGATCGTCCTGGATGATACATTTATTTTTCCTCAATAATTCACATGGAAAAAATAGTTAAACATTTTAAATTCCATCGGTACAATCCATTATTGCCAATCTTCCTAGATGATCCACCTATTCATTCTAGATTACCTTTAAAGTTAAAAATCGTACTCGCTGACTCCTCAGGATGATTTCCTATGTCTAATCATCTTAGATGATTTATGATCATCCTGGATGATTTATGATCATCCTGGATGATTTATGATCATCCTGGATGATTTATGATCATCCTGGATGATAGCACTACCTTTTTTTATCAATCATCCTTGACGTCATTATTGCTCTTGATCATCAAGGATGATTCCATGATCGTCCTGGATGATTTGTGTGACCCTTTATAAATAGTTGATTTAAACCATGTTCTTTAGTCCAAAACCTTCAACCCTTCTGTCACTCGAGTTTTCCACTTCATGATATGGCTGGCGGCAAAAGATCATGTGCACTTACAAGAAGCTCTTCCAGGAGTGCTATCGATCCACGATTTACTGAAGCAATAGATGAAGCTGCTTACAAACTATACAAAGCTACTGGCATCAACCCATCCATGATCATCAACCAATCCACTTTGAGCTTTCAGGTTCTACACCTCTTTTCTAACACAACTCTTGGATTCATTCTGACTCTTGCCTTCCCTCTTAACTTGAACTACTATTCAAATTCCTTGCAAACCTTTGCCTTAATTTTGATTTTACTGCTCTGCAATCCTATGTGAATAGAAGGCCTGTAGAGATAACCTATCAGGACTTCTATAAATATCTTCACTTATCAATAACTGGTGACAAACTTCACATCCTAATTTCTGATCCTAATTTCAATTGGATTCATGTTAACCAAATTCTTATGGGAGCTAAAACATAATTTCATGACTCCTTTATCAGTTCCCTATTCAATAATGCACGAATAATATATCACATCCTTTGTAACTCAATTATTCTAAAAGCTGGAGAAAGGATTCACATCACTCCCATCCTTTCACACACCACCTACTATATCATGGCCAACCACTAATTTAATGCTACTGATCTTCTTATTTGATACATCGAGCACTTAATATGCATTAGGGATCCAGGCCATAACAGAAAGCCAAGCCTAGCCCTTGAACACTTAATTACATAAATTCTTGAATCAAAATATAACCTTCAATTCATTAGCCCACATGATCACCTCCCAAACTTCTACTCACATAGCTCCTTCCACACCCTCCATAGTACTTGTCATCCCCGTGCATACAAGGAGACTGCATAACAAGAGGAAAGTTCAATTCCTACACCTACCCCTTGAAAGTTTGTTAGGGATGTTAAGCCCTTATGAACTAGCCCAAGCTAACCAAGATGGGGGTGAATTGGTATTTTAAAAAATCTTTCAATAAAAAACATAAAGTCTAACCAAACCAAAATTCACCACAAAGAAATTTAAAGTGCGGAAATTAAATACGGAAAAAGTAGTAGTAAAGAACATAGAAATTTATAGTGGTTCGGACAACTCAACCTACGTCCACTCCCCGGAGGCACCCTCTGAATATTGCACTAAACTAAGTGACTTTTCTTTTACTCGCACAGCAAGGTGGAGAACCAACCTTCTTTTACAAAACCTCATTTCCACTGACACCGGTGAGGAAGAGAACCCAACTCCTTTTGCTTCCTCCTGAAGCAAGCAGAGAACCATGATCAATTACTGAAGTGGACCTTTCTCGATCCTCTAAGAATAAGGGATGATGATTGGAGAAGAAGACATGGATCCTTGCTTGGAGCAACCTTTATAGAAACCCTCATTTTCTCCCCCTCACAAGATCCTCTCTCTCTCCCTCTCTCTCCCTCTCTCACCCTCTCCTCTTGGCTCTCTCAGGTCAAGACATCAGCAAAAGATACTCTCTTGGGTAGAAGAAGAGGTTTTATGTAGAAAAGCTTTGAAATAGCTCTTAATTGCAACAAACTGACTTTATCATCCATGATTATATAAATATTATCCTGGACGATCAGTGCAAAATTTTGCTAAATTAGCCAGGACGGTTTGGGATGATTAGAAGGTTTTTTTTTTCATATCGTTCATGCCAATAATATATCATCATGTACAATTAATAAAAATCCTAGAATATCTTCCAGAATATCACCTTGAATGGGTGTCTGGATGATGTAAAAATAACTTGATCCTCTGGGCCGATCTCACGATCGTCCCATACAATTTGTTCAATTTAACACATATCGTCTAGAATATCACCCTAAATAGAAGCTGGCCAATGTTCTATCATCTAGGAATCAACTAAGTTTTTTGAACTGATCATCCCGGCCAATCCTTCGATCATCCAGGATGATATGATCGAGCAATCAAACCTTAATTACTTTCCTTAATTACCAAATTAATTTAGGCATAATTGAACTACATTATCCAGGCCGATGTCCTAGACGATCATTAAAAATTAAAACTACCTAAATAGATCTGGAAACTGATTCTTTCTGATTTGAACCTATCATCCCGGCCAATATGAATATTATCCAAGATGATGTAATTAATGACGAATGCCTTAACTAGGATGCCCTAATTAGGGTTTATATTCTTTAACTGATCATCTAGGATGATTTATGGATCATCCCAGATGATGTGACCAAAAATAGAGAACTCAAAAAATAGTCAAAAAATTTCCCAAGTGTGTGTGTGCATGATTACTTAGCATCACGAACCACATTATTTACAATTGACTTAAGAAAAGAAAAATATTATAAACTAACTCAGACCTAGTCTACCCAATCTTGAGCTAGCTTGAGTTGCACTCGATCTTATTGACCTGAAATATTAGTAGGCAAGGCAGTCATAGAAAGGCAGAAGTATCAGAAATATTTACTATCATCAAAATTAAAATTCCTAAAATTAGATTTGAAATAACCTCCCCCTTTTTTATGATAGCAAGCACAATAATACAAGTTAAATTGAAGTATGACAAAAAAACTAGTAACAATGAATCATGAAGTTCAAATTATACTAGAAAACTAACACAGTACATAAAAATAATACAACTATCATAGTGCATAAAGATAGTATAATTTACTCCCCCTTTTGACAACACAAAAAGGAGGAGGGAATAGAACATAAATAGAAATAGAAGCTACTAAAAAGGACAAAGTACAATATAAAAAATCATCACAAGAAAAACGAACTAAAAGAAGGAGGGATCCTGATCATCTGAAGGAGAAGGTGGTGGTGGTGGCTAAAAGTGACTAAAAGAGTCACAAACTATTCTCCAAACCAGACCATGTCCTTATCGTGCTGCTGCTGCTCGTGAGTCACGTAAGTGTTGAAACGATCAACATCCTACATATATTACTACTCCTATGTGGCGACGTAGGTCTCGAAGCAAGTCTCACACTGGTCAAACTGCTCTACCAGCAGATCCAGTTGTGAGTGTTGGCATGGCAGAGTAGGTTCAAAAATAGGTGTAGGAGCCACTTCCTCCTCTGCTCCCTCAGCTTCCTCATCCCCTGGGTGGAGATGAGTACTGTAAAGAATGTGAAAGAAGTTGTTTGAGTAGAAGACAAGCTGATAGTTTGGTGGGGCAGAATATTGAAGGTTATATTTGGATTCTAGAGCATATGCAATGATATGTCCTAGGGCAAGATTGGGCTTCCTCCTATATCTTTGATCTCGAATATTAGTTAGATACTCAATGTAGAAAAAAATCAAATCAGTGGCATTGAATTCATGATGGGCCAAAATGTAGAAAGTGGTGATCAAAAGAAGTGGAGTGATATGAATGCTATCACTAGCTTTTGGAAGAATAAAAGTGCGAATGACATGTTGAATTATCGTAGCATCTTTGAGTAAGTTGTTAGACTCTTCAATATGAAAGTGAGCATTAGTGTTTTTTAGAAAGTGATTGGCTGGAGCCCAGTCAAAGTCAGGATCAGAACACAGGGTGTGGAGTTTGTCCCTTATGATAGAACGTTACAAAAGCTCTTGATAATCCTGATATGTGATTTCGATGAAACATTTATTTATATAGGACTAGAGAGTAGTGAAAGAGGAATTTATGTGAAGGCTAGCAAAAAATTCAAAAAGTAATTCCAAACTGAAATGGATAGTGAGAGTAAGGAGGAAGGTGAGAGTAGTGTGAGCAAACAAATTAAGGACAGGATAGGAGAGAATTCGAGGGTTGACAGTTTTGGATATAGTGATCCTGGCCATCTTGTACCACTGATAGGCAGCTTAATTGCTTGTCTCGGTGAAGTGAGGATCCAGATTCACCCCTGAAGAACTCCCAGAAGGATGGCGAGATCTCTTTTCACCGGCTATAATCAGGAAAATATAATAAAAGTAAAAGCAAAGGAGAGTTGAAGAGGAATTATGTGTGAAAAACTGATTAAATGACTCAGTTCAAAGAGAATCACACCGATCGTCCCTGACGATCGTTGAATCATCCATGATAATCGCAGAATCGTCCAGGCCAATCGGGTGTAATAATTGCGTCCGAGATGTTTGGTCAAAAAGGAGATAAAGTCATCCAAGATGATAAGACACAGGCGATCGTCCTGAGGAGTCAAGCTAAACGACCATTGAAAAAGAAGAACATCATGTCCGATTAGGCAGATCATCCAGGATGATGCATAATAATGGGTCGTACTGGCCAAATTTAAGAATGTTTAAACCATTTCCATATGTATCATCTAGGATGAACAAGTGTATCATTCAGGATGACCATCAATAATTGATCGTACTGGCCATATTTAAAGGGTTTAATGTATTTCCATGTGTATTATCCAAGATTAACATGTGGATCATACAGGCTGATTACCCATAATTGAGAAAAGATTTAAGAACATCTTTTAGGATGAAGAAGATCATCTGGGCTGATCACAGTAAGCAAAACAGGATACGATCAGATCATCCAAGATGATAATGAATTGTCCAGGATGATCAGAAGTAGAGGATTCAAAATAGCAATTACATGGAATTTTAAGAATGAATTGAACTTATCATCCAGGATGATATGAATATCGTTTGGGATGATGTGACAAAAAGTTTCAAAATAGAGAATGGATAGAGATGATCAGAGAAGGCCCAAACATATAAAAATCAACTTAAAAGGATAAAAATAGAATATGAAAAAGACAAAAACATCAAAAAGAACAAAAGTAAAAAAAAAGTTTTTTTAATCAAAGCTAGAATATGATAAATTCTCCATGTGATTGAATTAAAAAAAAACTATAAGAATCAATGAGTTAATATCATCAAAATCCAAAACAATGATAGAACAATCAATCCTATTAGCCCTAACTCAGACTTCTCCTAGGGGAAATCATCTTTTGAAAATAAAGATCTAAATCAGAAAAATTAATAGGATAAGAAATGAGATCCTTTCAAGACCTGGTTTCAAAAAAATATTTTATATAATAATATACTAAAGTAATTAGTTACGATCATGAATTATGAAATTAAGCCTTTGAAAAATATCAAGTGACATATGAATTCTTCTAAGATTTAAAAATTTTAAAAGAGAAGAAGCTTACTTTTGGTGAGCTCATTTTATACCTCTTGTCAATTTGATTGGTGCTCTTTGCGCATCTTTTGATTTTTGATACACTTTGTGTATATTTTATTTTTTTTTCAATTTGGCATCATTATTGCGCATCTTTTGATTTTTGTATCATTGGCTACATTTTTTTTCATTTATTTTTTGCAAGCTAAATCCCTTTTTCAAATTTTTTTAAATATTCTCAATTGTGATTATATCTTTTAAATATTAGAGAAGAAAAACTCACTCTCTAATATAAGGAAAAATGAATCACAAAATAGAATAAAAAATCATATGATAAATTCAACTACAAGATTACAAAAATCTAAAGGTAAAATAAAGACTTTGAACATTTTATATAAGAAGATTACTGTAGCAAGTTAAAAAAGATCTAAATTTCAAAGTCCAATTGTTAATGTGAGAGATTTTTATTTAGAAAAGAAAATTATACCCCTAAAAAAAGTTAGAGGGAGGGAAATAATTAATGGTGATTCTCCCTTTAGCTGATTTAGGGATGTTTAGACATTGACTACAAATTTTTAAAAATAAAAAATAAGGCAAAATATCATTTCTGTTATAACAAAAAGGAAAACCAAAGTAAAAACATCAGAGATGAAACAACTATAAAATAATAGCAAACGTAAAAAGCTAACTCAAAATAAAAATACAAAATAACAACAATCAACAGAGTAGTAAACACGTAATTCAGAATTTATTAAGCAGCAAGTTTATGCAATTATGAGCCATGATCCACTATCCAAATACCACATGCTCTCATGAGGCCTTTTGTGAGAGCTTACCTACAAAAATCATAAACTATCAGATTTAGGAACACAAATAGGTTTGGGTCCTTTCTTATGAAAAGAAAAATGTAATACATGTGTGTTATGTTGTGAATCATGCAATTTGGGTCTCCACACCCAATATATATTATGGTGAACAATGCAAGTGTGTGAAATGTATCCTAGCATGACAGATGAAAAACTTCTAACTCTAGAAAAGGGATTTACTAATTTGTTCGGGTTATAAAGCCTATTCCTAGGTTTTGGCTTTAGATCAAGTGTTGATGTATTCCAATTTCTTTCAAGTGTATTCACTTTAGCTTTAAACCATAAGTTTGTACTTTTTAAAATAGCATTATTAACATTTAAATAGTGCTCTTTATACTCAGATTCTTTAATATATGTTTTAAAATCATATTAAAGTGAGGTGTATGATGCTTTAAAGAATCATGCTCAATAATTAATTCAAAAAACTTTTTATTTAAACCATCAAACTCATCAAGTAAAGACATGTGATTGCTATCAAGTTGAGTATGCTCTTTACTTAAAACATCATGCTATTTTATAAATTAAAAAATTTTAATTTCAAACTAGCATACAATTTTTTAAGTTTCTTATATGATGCATGATTTTCTCACAAATTTCAAATAATTGATCATAAGTTAGTTCACATACCTCTTCTTGATCAAATTGACCAAGATGATCATCTATTAAGCACAAATTTGTTATCTCCTCTTCAGCTTCAGTCTCAGATCAGTTAGATGTAGAATCAGCCCAAAAAGCCTTTTGGTTTTACTTCATGTCCTTTTGGTATTTAGGTTTCTCCTTACCCTTCTCCTTGCTTCAGTGATCCTTAGGTGTAGGACAATCAGCTTTAACATGTCCAGGATTCCTACATTCAAAACAAATAACATCAGAAGAAATTTTAAATTTTTTGTTATCCTTACCTTTTTTTCACTTCTGATGATACTTGTTGTTCTTTCTTAGAAAGATTTTGAATTGCCTAGTGATGAAGGCAACATCATCGCTTTTAGACTCAGAAGAATCAGTATTCATATTGTTGGCCTTCAGCGCCAACGTTTTCTCTTTCTTTTCTTCACCTGCATCAAGATTTTTTTTATTCACCCCTTACTTGTAAGCAATAAGTGATCCAACTAAATTATTAATAGAATAAGTATTAAATCTTTAGATTTAGTAATTGCAATGATTTTAGTATCAAAAGAAAAAAGGCAAGTATCTCAAAATTTTATTTACACTTTCATAATTAGTTAGCATTCATCCTAAAGCATACAATGAGGTGATAATTTGCCTAAACCTAGTATACATGTTAGAAATTGATTCAGATGGTTTCATACAAAAAAGTTTGTAGTCATGCAACAAAATATTTAGTCTAGATTGCTTAACTTCATTGGTTCCTTTAAAAGTAATGCACAATCTATCCCAAATTTTTTTAATAGTAACACAAGTTAAAACATGCATATAATCTTTAGATTTCAAAGCATAAAAAAATAATGCAAATATTTTGCATTAAGTGGTGCTAAATCTCTTTCATCAAAAGTTCATTCAATAAAAAGAAGTTTAGTTTTAATGTCATTAATTTCATAAGAAGGAGGTGTATAATCATCCTTAACAAGCATCCACATGCGATAGTCAATCGATTGTAAAAAAGTAAGCATGCGAGATTTCCAAAAATTAAAAGGAATACTATCAAACAAAGGTGGTTAGGTAATAGAATACCCTTCAGTAGTATTATGATTACCAAAGTTAGCTATGGATCAACATTTAAAAGTTTTCAAAGACTCAATTTTATGAATCCCGCTCTGATACCACTTGAAATTTCATTTGGGATGTTAAGCCCTTATGAAGTAGACTAAGCAAACCAACAGGGGGATGAATTGGTACTTTAAAAAATCTTTCAATCAAAAACATAAACTCAAACCAAATCAAAATTTACCCCAAAGAAATTTAAAGTGCAGAAATTAAATATGAAAATAGCAATAGTAAAGAACACAAAAATTTATAGTGGTTCGATTAACTCGACCTACATATACTCCTCGGAGGCGCCCTCCTAGTATTGCACTAAACTCAGTGACTCTTCTTTTGCTCCCATAGCAAAATGGAGAAGCCTTTACAAAACCTCCTTTCCACCAACACCGATGAGGCAGAGAACCCAACTCCTTTTGCTTTCTCCTGAAGCAGACAGAGAACCTTGATTGATTACTAAAGTGGACCTATCTCTAACCTCCAAGAAAAAGGGTTACCGATTAGAGAAGATGACTTGGATCCTTGTTTGGAGCAACCTTTGTGAAACCCCTCATAAACTCCCCCTCACAAGATCCTCTCTCTCTCTCCCTTTCTCTCCCTCTTCTTTAGGCTCTCTCGGGTCAAGACAACATCAAAAGATACTCTCTTGGGTAGAACAAGAGGTCTTATATAGAAGAGCTTTGGAGTAGCCCTTAATTGCAACAAACTGAATTTATCATCCAGGATGATATAAATATTATCCTATATGATCAGCATAAATTTTGCTCAATCATCCTAGATAGTTTAGGATCATTAGAAGGTTTTTGGTCATATCATTCAGACTGATAATATATTATCCTATGTGATTAGTACAAATTAAAGAATATCATCTAGAACATCACCCTGAATGGGTGTCTAGATGATGTAAAAATAACTTGATCGTCTAGGCTGATCTCACAATTATCCTAGATGATTAGTTTAATTCAGCACATATCATCCAGAACATCGCCCTGAATAGAAGCCGGTCGATATTTTATCATCCAGGAATCAACTAAGATTTTTGAACTAATCATCCCGGCTGATCCTTCAGTCATCCAGGATGATATGATCAAGCAATTAAACCTTAATTGCTTTTCTTAATTAATAGATTAATTTAGGCATAATTAAATTATATCATCCATGCCGATGTCCTGGATGATGATTAAAAATTAAAACTACCTAAATAGTTCTAGCAGCTGATTCTTTTAGATTTGAGCCTATCGTCTAGGCCGATACGAATATCATTCAAGATGATGTGCTTAATGATGGTTTCCTTAATTAGGATGCCCTAATTAGGATTTTTATTTTTTGATTGATTGTCAAGGACAATTTAGGGATCATCACATATGATGTGACAAAAAATAGAGAACTAAAAAAAATAGTCAAAAATTTTTTCAAGTGTGTGTGTGCAAGGTTACTTAACATCAGGAATCACATCATTTGCAGTAGACTCAAGAAAAGGAAAAGATTACAAACTGACTCAAGCCTAGTTTATCCAATCTTGAGCTAACTTGAGTTGCACTCGATCTTATGGACCTGAAATATTAGTAGTCAAGGCAATTATAGAAAAGTATAATTATCAGAAATGTTTGCTATCATCAAAATTAAAATTCCTGAAATCAGATTCGCAACACCCCTATCAACCAACAACCTTAGATTTATCAGCTGGTATAGAGGTTTGATTAGTGGGAGGCCAAATTTGTTGCCTATGTAGTCCAGCAGCAGTAACACAACCAAGATATGAATTGGTTGAGGGAGAAGTTTACTTCCATTCATAGATTCCTTTAGCCACCAGCTCCTCCACCTGATCAGAGTTCCTCGTTTGTTTTTGTGTGATGTTTGTACTTATTTTTATACTATGTTCTGCATAGTGGCTATTTTTCTTTTTCCTCCTTTATGTGATGTAAAAAGACGGAGTAATGTTAGTGTTGTATCGTTTATTTATTTTAGTAAAATTTTCTTTTCTTTGCTTATATTATTCTTATGTATTTTATGTTTCATTTTTTTAATAAATTAAAAATAAAAAAATATATGTGATTTGAAATGTTCTAATAATAATGTTTGTCATCATAAAAAAGGGAGAGATTATTATAGATCTTGACCCAAGTACTGTGATTTTGATCATAAAAAACATTATTATTCATTGGCTACTTCCATTGATGCATATTTATTTTTTGTGCCCAGCGCACTAAACTTTCTGGCCTATAAGTTCTCCTGAAATGTAAATCAACTCAAGATTAGGTAGACTAGGTTTGATTTAGTCTGTAATTTCTATTTCAATGCATTTTTTATCTTTACTTGATTCAAATTTACCTTGGTGGATCCTGAAGCTAAGTAATCTTGGACATATACACTCACTGGGAGAAATTTAGTAATTTAAAGTTTTTCAATTTTTGATCATATCGTACAGGATGATTTTATATCATCCTTAATACAACAACAACAACATCATCAAGCCTTTATCCCACTACGTGGGGTCGGCTACATGAATCCTTTTTCTCCATTGTGTCCTATTAAAAGTCAAATTCTCGTTTAAATCTAATAAAGAAAGGTCATTCTTAATATTTTCTAACCAAGTCTTTTTAGGTCTACCCCTACCTTTCTTAACATAAGTCAAATCAAATACCTCTACTCTCCTAACCGGGTCATCGGAAGGCCACCGTTTTATGTGACCAAACCATCTAAGGCGACTCTCTCTAATCTTATCTTCTACTGGAGCTACTCCAACCTTTTCACGTATATGCTCATTTCGTATCCTATCTCTAAGGGTAAAGCCACTCATCCACCTGAGCATCCTCATCTCTGCCACACTTAACTTGGTATTATGCTTCTCTTTTAATGGCCAACATTCGGCACCATAAAGCATTGCAGGCCTCACTACCATCTTATAGAACTTTCCCTTAAGTTTGAGGGGTACATTTCTATCACATAACAAGCCCGATGCATTCCTCCACTTCAACCATCCAACTTGAATTCTGCTGAAAATATCCCCATCTATTTCACCATCACTCTGAACAATAGATCCAATATATCTAAAACATGTACTCTTATTAATGACTTGATCGCCCAAAGTCACAATCCCCTCACTAGGTCTATTACTACCAAAATTACACTCCATATATTCCGTTTTAGATCTACTCAAGCGAAAACCTTTAGACTCTAAGGTTGACCTCCATAATTCAAGTTTACCTTCAACTCCCTTTATAGTCTTATCAATAAGAAGAATATCATCAGCAAAAAGCATACACCAAGGTACATCCTCTTGCAAATGTCTAGTGAGAACATCCATGACTAAAGCAAAAAGATATGGGCTTAAGGCTGATCCTTGATGTAACCCAACCGAAATAGGGAAATACTTGGTCAAACCACCTTGTGTTTGAACATAAGTAATAGCTCCTGCATACATATCTTTAATGATTTGAATATAAGCATTATTGACTCCTTTCTTTTCAAGAACTCTCCATAGCACTTCTCTTGGAACTTTATCATCTGCTTTTTCTAAATCAATAAATATCATATATAGATCCTCCTTATTTTCTCTATATTTCTCCATCAAACCACTTAATAAATGAATGGCTTCCATAGCCGACCTACCCGGCATGAATCCAAATTGATTATGAGAAACATTAGTATCACGCCGCAACCTATGCTCCATAACTTGCTCCCAAAGTTTTAAAGTATGACACATTAACTTAATACCTCTATAATTCGCACAATCTTGTGCATCACCTTTATTCTTAAAAATAGGAATTAACACACTCATTCTCCACTCATCTGGCATCTTTTTAGTCTTCAAAATAGTATTAAAAAGTTTAGTAAGCCATGAAATTCCTTCATCTCCTAAGCATTTCCACACTTCTATTGGAATATCATCAGGTCCAACAGCTTTTCCACCCTTCATTTTCTTTAAAGCCTCTCTAACTTCAATTTTACTAATACGCCGATAAAAACAGAAATCTTTATTTTCATTTAAGGTGCTAAGGTCATTATAGTCAATCTTATATTCACAATCTTCATTAAAAAGTTTAGCAAAATATCTCATCCATCTTTGTTGAATATCATCTTCTAAGAAAAGTATTTTTTTATCTTCATCTTTAATACACTTCACTTGAACTAAATCCTTACTATTCCTATCTCTTTGTTTGGCTAACTTATACATATATCTTTCTCCCTCTTTAGTATCTAATCTATTATATAAATCACTAAAAGCTAATGTCTTTGCATCGCATATTGCTTTCTTAGCATCCTTACGAGCCACTTTATAAATTTCCCAATTATCAGAATTTTTAAAAGTAAACCAATTTTTATAACAAAGCTTCTTATTTTTATATCATCCTTAATGATCAGTCAAAAATAAAAACCCTCATTAGGGCATCTGGGTCATATAAACTTTCTTAAGAAAATCATCCTATATGATACTCCCATCATCCTAGACGATATGCTCAAATATTAAGTACCCAACCGCAAAACTCATTTAGGTAAGATTTTATTTTTAGAATTTAGTTCTAATCATACAGGATGCCCCCATATCAGCCTGGAAGATCATTACAATCATGCCTAAATTAGTCAGGTGATTAAGGAAAGTAAATAAGATTAGATTCATCGATCATATAATCCTGGATGATCGCATGATCATCCTGAACAATTATAAGATCATCCTAGACGATCAATAAGAAAAACCATAGTGTTCTCCTTAATCATCGGACATCCCAAACTATCTGATAGATGATCATTTATATTTCTTCATCATCCAGATGTATCTCCTAGATGACCCAAACTAATTACAGGATGACAATCATTAATTTTTAACTAATATACAGGATGATCCATGCATCGTCTTTGATAATCATGCATATTTCTTTATCGTTTAGATTTATCTCCTAGACATCCAAAACTATCTGTTAGATTATAATGTATATTTTTGAACTAATCGTGTGGGATGATGTTCACATCATCTAGGATGATCAGAATAAACATTGTGTTCTAATCGTAAAATAAGACCAGATCATCCTGGTTGGAAGGGTTTAATTATACTAATTGTACATGATTATATTTGACAGTAACTTGGAAATTAAGGAAATTTTTAAGGCCTTCTTTATAAGATTCTTAATTGTTATTGAGAGAATCTTTTGCTCCTGTCTTGACCTGAGAGAGCTTAGAGAAGGAGAGGGAGAGCTTTGGAGAGAGAGAGAGAGAGAGGATCTTATGAGGGGGAGTTTGTGAGGTGTTCAAAAATGTTTCTCTAAGCAAGGATTCAAGTTTTCTTCTCTAATCATCATCCCTAGTTTCTTGGTTGACTATAAAGATATCTTCATCATCATTAGATCAAGGTTCTCTACCTTCTTCAGGAGGAACCAAAAGGAATTAAGGTTCTCTTCTTGCTTTAGGAGGAAGCAGAAGGAGTTAGGTTCTCACCGAGGTCTATGAAAAGAGTTTGCAAGGGCTTCTCCACCTTATTGTGTGAGTGGAAGGAGAGACACTGTGGTTATATTGAAATACCACGAGGATAGGCTCCGGGGAGTGAACGTAGGTTATGTTGACCAAACCACTATAAAATATGGCGTGTTCTTTCTATTTTTATTCATGTACTTTATTTTTTGTATTTTTTATGATGGATTGTATGGTTAAAATCTCTGATTTATTTTGTTAATGGCTTCTGCATAAAGGGTTGATCTTATTTTATTTGAAATATTCAAAAAGATTATTCTATTTGCTTAAGAATTTTTTAAAACTACCAATTCACCCCGCCCTCTTGGTTAGCCTTGGGCTAGTTCATAAGGACTTAACAACCCTAACGAACTTTCAACTTCATTAGAGATCATGTAGCTAAACAAGAAATTGAATTGCATCACGTTGTTACTGAAAATTAACTTGCATACATTTTTATAAAACCACTGGATTTTGACATCTTTATCACTTAAGAACCAGATTAGGTGTGATTGATCTTAATGCTTAAATTGAAAATATGCAAACTTGATTTATTGTGTAATTATGTGTATATTTATTTTCTTTGTTTGTTTGTTACTGTTTGTTCGATTGTGTGTTTTTTGTTTCGTTTATTATGATTATTTTTCTTTTAATATTTTAATGTTTTTTTTTTTTTGCATGTCATCGGATTTTAGGTGATAGTTTATGAGAAGGTTTTCTATTTATCATGTCTTGTTTTAAGTGTGTTCTTCATATTGTATAAAATTTTTCATACTGTATGAATTTTGTAACATATACATGATAGTTTTCTGAAATGAGCGCAACAAACTAAGTTTTTCATATACTTTGTTAATGTACAATGTCATCATCATCCGTATGATATTAGTTTTTCATTTGTATGATTGGGTATGGTTTTTCAAATGTTCAATTATTTTTTGTCAGATCGTATGTATGAAATCAAATTTCATCTGTACGATCCTGTTGTCAGTTTTTTATAATGATAAGCCTAACCGTCATAAAATGACCTTTAATATTCTGATCGTCCATCTGTACGATCATGTGGTCAAAAAGTCTGTATGAAATGATGCCTCAAAAATTGCATTTTACAAAAAAATGTTTCATTTTTAGCCATTTCTATTCATATGTTCAAAATATTTTTCATCCCATATGATTTTACAATCATACGTATGATACATATTTAGTACTGTATTATAGTCATTTTTCCTTTAAATAGGACAAGTTTTTCTTCACAATCTCTTTTGTGTTCAAACCTTCTTGAGTCCAAATCTTAGGAATGGCCAGCAGTAGCAAACCACCTTGCACTTCTAAGGGCTCATCATCCTGATCTAGTAGAGACGGCAACTTTCTTTTGAAAGAGAGAATGAGGAAGATTTTGATAGGTATTTTGCTACCAAAATAACCCCTTCTCGACTCGTCATTCAAATGACATCAACTTTTCTATCATGCCCTTATTTGCCTCTACCCAATTTTGCCTTATCCTTGCCTTAATTTATTCCTACAATCATGAAAATTTTTAAAATTTTCTTGCAAACATGAAGGTAAACCAAGATTACACAAGAATTACCTCTTATGTTCTTAAGCAGCATGTTGAAATCACTAAGGAATATCTTCGAAACTTCCTTCACCTTTGAACCAAAGGAGTTAGAGCACACACTTTAACCTCTAGAGTAGAGTTTGATTGGTTAGAAATAAACTAGACTCTTAGGGGTGTAGCTCAAGTAAGTCATCTGTCTCATGTGTACTCTTGAGGCATATTTAAGAGTAGTACATTATTTGGATCCATATTTGCAATATATTTGACTGTACCATTATATATTTGAAAAACAAAAAGAGAAAAAAATCCAATTTTGCCATTAAAGGTCATTTTGGTCATTTGGACCCCTGGTAAACTTTGGGTCAACCTAGGTCCACGAAAGTACTATTTTAGGTTAAACATGTCATAACAAGATTTATGGACATGGTCAAGGGTTATGGGAAAGGTCTTAAGGTCATATTTCGTAAGGTGGAAGATCTAGTGGCATAGGTTATAAATATTTAAAGGTTTACCAGTCCTTGGATTTCAATTGAGTTTTTGAGGTTAAAGGTCTCAAAATAGCCTAAAATTTGAAGGTTTGATTCTAGGGACATTCCTCATCAATATACAATTGACATATCATGAATAAGGTGTCATTTAACTAAATTTAGAGATAATTAAAAAAATCACTCAAAAAGAGTTTTAGGATGTGGGCCTTTAACATTAGATTTTTGTCTAGAATTTTGAATTTAAATAGATTTTTAATTTTATTGATTGAGGTTTATCTAACTACCTCAATCACCATAATTTGGGTGGCTCAATTTTATTAAATATGATTAAATCTTGACTAAAAATTGATTGAAGACTGGATTGAAGTGTGATTGAAGAGTTGATTAAAGTTTGATTGAATAATAGATTAAGGTTTGATTGATGTCTAGATTGATTAACAACTTGATGATTATCAACCATCATATCAATAGGAGTCTGAATGGATCTTGATGACCTCATACATAAATGAGATCAATAATGACAAGACTTCTCACAATGGATTCTCTACGATGAAGAGCAGGTTTGAAATTGGAGAGTCCACGAGAGGGGGATATTTTATTATAGTTTTATACAATGGTACTTTTATTATTTTAATTTTGTTAGTAGACTAACTATCAGTCATAATTATGGTACATGACATTCTGGTCAGTGCAGCAGAATGTCAAGAGAGTATTTCATGTGCCGCTAGTTTGAGCATGAGATAGTTAAGTGTCCACAGAAAGGGCCTATAAAATGTTTTTAGCCCCAACCTAAGGGTTCAATTGGGTCTATAAGAGATTGAAGATAATTTTACCATGTAGTTTTTCTAAGAAATCATTTGGTAGAATTAACACTTCTAACTCTATTAGAAAATCTAAAGGTCAAAGAAATTCTAGTAGTTTTATTGCACCAAACCCTATTCAAGCACATGAATAGTCTAACACAACATAAGGCAAGAGATGACAAAGATGTTGTTATAGGTAGATCATATATTTTTTATCATCCTTGTCTCATTTTATTTGATATTAGAGCTAGCAAATCATTTATTTTTTTAGAGTTCTTTAATTTACTCCACTAGCCTTTAGTTTTACTATGATTCTCTTCCAATTACTTTATTGATTAGAGAGAGTATGGTAGCTAGTATGGTTTATTTTTGTGATATAGAGATAAATGATATAAAGTGGAAATCTAGTCTGATATTATAACCTTATTATGAATTTCATGTTAATTTAGGTATAGACTAGTTGACCCAATATGAGGCTTAAATTGATTGTTTAACGAAATGAGTCACCTTATTTTTTGGCAGTGAGAGTTATTTATTTTAGGGAGTTAAAGATATTTTATCATGTTTGAACTCTTCTATTAAAGTGGATAAATTATGAAAGAAGTCTATATAATATTTATGTCATCAATATGAGACAACAGAGTTAAGTTTGGATTTAATTATGATGTTCAAATAGTGAAAGAGTTTTCAAATATTTTTCCTAAGATGTTTGTTAGTTTACCTTAAGATAGAGATAATGAATTTCATATTCATTTATCTTTAATTAAGTCCCCTATATCCAATGCTCTATATAGGATGGCATCCAATGAGCTTTAATAGTTAAAGGTGGAGCTTTAGGAGCTAGTTAATTAAGATTTAATTTATCCTTGTGTTTCTCTATAGGGAGTACTAATTATATTTGTGAAGAAAAGGATGGTACAAAGCATATTTTCATTGACTATAGGTATATTTAAAAGTCAATATTAAGTATAATTATCTTTTTCTAAGGATTGATGTTCTATTTTATCAACTTATTGGATATTCTATATTTTTAAGATCAATCAATGATTTGGAAATTATCAGATGAAGGTACTAGAGGCTGATGTGATTAAGATTATTTTTAGCACTAGATACAAACATTTTGAGTTCTTATTCATACCTTTTGAGGGTGACAAACATACCAAAAGCTTTCATGGATCTAATAAATAGGGTGATCAGAGATTTTTTGGATTGATTTCTAATTTTCTAATGATATGTTGCCTTATTATACTTTTTGGAGGATTATACTTTTCATATAAAGATAGTTCTATAGTCTCTGAGGTAATAATAATTATATGCTATTTTCACTAACTGTGAGTTTTTGTTAAAGAGCATTTCATTTCTAGGACATGTAGTGAATAATGTAAGTATGTCTACAAACCCCTTCAAAAGTTCATGCAATAATTGATTGGTCAATGCCTATAATCGTATATGAGATATGTAGTTTCCTTTGTATGATTAGTTATTACACGTAATTTATGAAGGTATTTTCTCAAATTTTTTCACCTTGGGTGTTAATAACCCAGAAGTTAGTAACTTTTATTTGGACATCTAATTATGAGGCTAGTTTTAAGGAGTAGAAAGATTATTTGACTTCTAATCCAGTTTTGACTCTTCCATTTGATACAGATGGAATTTAGATATTCATTGACGCTTCATTAAGATGATAAGGATGTGTCATGATGCAACATAAGATGGTTATTTTCTCATGCTTCTAGGTTGTTGAAACCATATGAAAGGAATTATCTGATAAATAATTTACCGCTTGCTATTATTGTATTTACTTTAAAGATCTAAAAATATTATTTATGTGGAGTTAGGTGTTACATACAAATCAATAGAATTTAAAGTACATATTCATTGAGATGGATCAAAATTTGAGGTAAAATAATATTGCTTGAGCTTATCGAGGATTACTACTTGATTATTCAGTATGATTCTTATAAGGCTAATTTTATGGCAGATCTAGAGAGTTGTAAATCTTCTTGATTATCATGTATTCAAGTTACTTCTTATGAGTTTTTGATATGGGACATTGAGAAGCTTCAGATGGAAGTCATTTCCTGAATGATCTAAATTTTATAATTTAAGGCCAATTGATCTTTCAACTATCTCTGGAATAAATGATTTGGAATCTCAAAAATTAGACAAAATATTTGATGTTGATTGATTAGATCAAAATGGGTATGAAATCTAAAATATGAGTTTCTGATTTTCTTGTTATCTCTTATAAAGATATATTCTAGTTTCCAAGTTCTAGAGATCAGAGATCCATTATTCTACACGAGGCTCCACATTCTAGTATTACTATTCACCAAAGAAGCAACAAAAACATCTAATGATTTGAAAGGTTCTTTTGGTGGCCTAGTTTGAAAAGTGATGTAGTAGATTTTCTATTTAAATGTGAAGCATGTCAATTAACAAAAGCACAATATCAATGATTGGGATGTTTTTTATAGCCAGTATCCATTCTTGAGTGGAAATGGAAAGAGGTGATGATGGATTTGTCTGTGAGTTTTCCCTGGTCGACACAGGGGTATGGTGTAACCTGGGTTGTGATTGATTATTTGAGAAAGGTAACTCACCTCATTCTGGTTTGACAATCTAATTTTACTGATAGATTAGCATAAGTATATTTATTAGAGGTTATCCAACTGCATGGGATAGCAAAGGTTCTCATTTTTTTATAGAGATGCTAGGTTTACTTCAAGACTTTAGCGAGGTATTCAACAAGTTTGGGAAGAAAATTAATTTTTTTATAGCATTTCATCTATAAATTAATAAAAAGTCAAAAGGGTTATTTAACTACTAGAAGATCTTTGAGGTTTAGTGTTCTACACTTATGCGGTAGTTAGGAAGACCAAATTCCTTTGATCTAATTTGATTGCATTCTTGAAATAATAGTCCTTAGTAAAGTATAGGTATGGACATTTTAAGCTCTGTATGCTGGTAAATATTGCAATATCTGGTAACAAGACAGGTGAAAGGAATATGAATAAGCAAGCTTTGGTGGATAATGCTACTTAAAATATAAATTTGAATAGAGATAGAATAAAGCTTTTACACGATAAGTAGAAGTATTATTTTGATGCAAAGCATAAGGTAATGCAATTTTATGTAGGAAAATTGTATATGTAAAAATTAAGCAAATGAGGATCATAAGAAGATTTGGCAAGGAAGTAAAGTTCAGTACAAGGTATATTGTACCTTTTGAAGTTATTAAGGATTAAAAAATCTTTCTACATGTTACAATTACCTGATAATTTGTCATAAATGCACAATATATTCCACATGTCACATTTAAAAAAATGGGTTTTTGACTCTTAAAAACATATATTCGTTAAAGAAATTGAGGTATATCCAAATCTTAGCTATAAAAAGAAACCATAAAAGATTTTGTCTTATGATGTAAATAGGTTGTGAATAGCTACATGCAAATCTTAACTATTAGAAGAAAATGAAAGAGCGGCTACTTCTTTTTTTTTTTTGTTTTTTTTTGTTTTTTTTTTTTTTTTGAAGAGATGCAAATTGCATTAAACCATGAAGAAAAAACTATTACAAGCTAAAATAGAAATAAAACTAAAAAACCTCCATTTCCAAACAAAGTGAAAGGAAGCACTAAGGCAAAGCAAACAAGCATAAAAAGAGTGTAATTGCAAAATAAAAAAAGTCATAATAGAAATAAGATCCACTAATCCTCACTTTGAACCAATTGGGGTGTAGGGGAAATCAAATTTTTAAGACAACCAAAAAAGGTTGGTTAGTATCCCAAAATTCCCAAGCAGATAAAAAGTAAAACTAGATAGAATCTCAAATTCTATTACTCAAAAATCATAATGCAAAAACACAAAGGTGATAACCAGAAAATGGAGAGTACAAATAGCCACCTCATCACTACTAATACCAAACAAAAATCTCATCATGGCAGTCAACCCACTGGCAGACAAGAAATCTGAAATCTCCACTCCCTTAAATTCTTCAACAATCAGGACTTGAACTTCAAAGATCAAAGCAATAACCATTCAATGGCTTAGATGGGATAAGATTCCACCTAATTCCATCAACAATGCGTCCAAGAGCAGACACCTTGGACGATCCAAACAAGGGCAACGATGCAATAATTCCGGCTCCAACAGCAGAGAAGCCAATTCCCATATCAAACGGATTAACCATCCCATAAAACTTAAATTCCAATCTCAAAACCTAAGCACTTCCATTCAATTCCAACTCCACTGAAAGACTTAACAGGATACGATCTGCAATTTTCACACTAATCAGAGGAAAAAGATATTCAAAAGGTAGCCAAAAAATTGCACCAACAATGGCATTCAGAAAAGAAACCACACTTATCACAATCTCCAATATCTCGAAACAATCAAGAATACCAAACGCAGTAATCCCCTAGCAGACAAGAAATATGAAATCTCCACTCCCTTCAAGTCTACAACAATCAAAACATGAACTTCAAAGATCAAAGCAGTAATATTCATTATCTTAGATGGGATAAGATCCCACCTAATGCCATCACTAATATGTCCAACAGCAAACACATTGGACGATCAAAATAAAAGCAAAGATGCAATAAATTTGGCTCAAACAGCAGAGAAATCAATTCCCATAGCAAACAGATTAACAATCCCACAAAACTTAAATTCCAATCTTAAAACGTGATAAAGAAAGCCCACTTGTATAATCAATAAACCCTAAAAACAATCAAGAAAAGCACTCCAATAATAACCAAATCCAACCAGGATAAAGAAAAAATGAATCTAAAAACACTTCCAGTAAGAACAATCATGAGATGCGATCCTTACATGAAGAATCACAAACTGCAACTTAAGAAAATGAATCAATGAAACATTCTCCACAAAATCAATCAATCCCCTTCTAACCAACCAAAAGCCATTCACACACTTCTTGAACAATAAGAGATTCATAACCAAGCACTTCTCATTTCCACACCTCATTGCAACAAAACAATCAACCAAGAAATCCTTTCTACACATAATCAGAAATGTAGAATCTGAAAAAACTTTACCATAGAACCCTTCGTCGGCCACATCATGCCGACGTACAATCACCACCAAAACGGAGGTATAAAAAATCATCAAATCTTCACTCTCCACTCCGCGCTCAGCTCAGATGCTCCGCTCTCAGGCGTTCCACTCCGCTTTCCACTCTCAAATGCTCTACTCCGCTCCACATTCAGAAGGTGGGTTGAATTTCAAATGAACCAAAAATTACTTGAAATAGCAGCACGGAGATCTTTTATTTTTCATAAAGAGAGGCTACTTGGGAGATGGAATCTGACACAAAATAATTATATTTATATCTATTTTGAGTATCTATGTTTTGAAATATCAATGATGATATTTTTTTATAAGGAGGTGAGAGTTATGACACCTCCAAGATCATAGTATGACATTACTATAAGTCATCTAATCTACTGAATTTTTGCATTTAAACTCTTTTGCATGTGTCTCAAATTGTATATGAGTATGAAAAAAGGTTTTATTTGAGTTCTGAAGTGAGTTCTATGGGTATGAATGTACATTTATTAAATCTTTATATTTTCCGTGTGGGTATTGTGGTGCCTCTGCTCTGGAACTTTTATTACATCCAGTGAACGTACGCTCCTCTACCTTCGGTTTTAGGCCAAAAACGCGCAATACCGAGTACCGAGTACCGAGTACCGAGTTGTACCGAGTTTTTTGAAAAAACTCGGTATTGCGCTGTTTTGGTCTAAAACCGAACGTAGAGGAGCGTACGTTCACCGGATGAGGTCTCTAGATGTTGGAAATAAGTGAACTACCAAAGTGGTATTAGGTTCTAGGCATCGTGAGGTAAGGTTGAACTTCTATACTATTTATATTGCTCATTTCATCATAAGCAGCTATCTTAAAGAGAGAAGGAGAGAGATTTTTAGAGAGAGAGTCGTTAGGCTGCTTTGGGCCATTTTTCAGCTTTTGGAATTCTTATAATTGTGTAGAATGAGGCAGGTCACACATGCCTAGCTTTACTTTATCAAATATAGGGATTTTTTAAGTTTTTAATTATCATTTTAGTTACCAAAACATGAGAATAATATTGCAATTGTAAAACTTTTTTAGTGTAACTTTACAAATATTTTAGCGATATCGGTTCTTAACATTAAGAGATTTTAGGAAATGTTTCACTGGTTATTTTAAATTATGGGCCTTTTTAATTATTTAAAAACTAATTTGAATTGCAAAAAATAATTTTGTAGTATAATTAAAAGCTTGAAGCAATATTCTGCACATTCTCTAGTATTTGAATATGTTTTAGAACAATTAATATTTTACAATAGTGTATCATGTTGCCTACCATTGTATGATATTATAAAAATGTAAACTTCCATTTTGAGCTAATTTATGCTTAAATTTCAACTCTGTCATAAATTACGTAAGTTTTGATGCTAAATATGCTAGTTGGAAAATATAAGGGGTCATAATCTTTTCAATTCTACCTGATGCATGAAATCTAGAACTCTCTAAAATCTATCTATTGGGAATTTTAAGAGGCTAGAATATTTAGATTTTCTCTAACATAGAGGAAACTTTTATTTTTTGGGAGTTGTAAGGGCCAAGAATCTTTGGATCAAAACTCAATTACCTTCTACTCAAGATATAAAATTTCTAATATTTTTATTTGAATTACGGATAATTACAATTACTATTTACTTAGCATGGTATATTACTTTATTGCATGAAATATTTTGGTGAATGCTTAACAAAAGAATTGATTGGAAACGTAGATATGAAAATGTAGCATGCTGAACCGTTTTAGCTCATTGATATTTTATCTTCTATTTTTAGGATCCAATAAAGGAAAATGGCTAGTTTATTAGTGGTATTTGAATCTGATCTAGGTTTGTAGAGGTATTTCTTTTTGTTGATTTTTGTACAAACATGACTAATTTTATTGCTTTATTTTATAGCTCCATCTGTAATATTGCATTCTGGTTATATATAAATGATACATCATCAAAAAATTACCTTGATCGAGCACGAATCTCGAGGCAAAATCAAGTTGGAAACTTCAAAATTAAATCGGACAGCATCTGAATTTTGATTTCAGCAAACTTATAGTCGAACTGAGCGTCTCGGAAACACGAACCCAACGACACCAAAATCGACTCAATCTGAGCCCAAATGAGTCCAAATCAAAGCCTCAATGCATTTTTTGAAGGATTGAACCACAATTTGGGTTACCAAAAGATCTCCAATCATGACATGCTTATATTTGAATCGAGCGGCTCGACGAGACGAATCCAACGAGCCCAAGATCATCAAATTCTGATATCATTAAGACAGTCAAATATCCATTGAACGGGGCATGATCGTAGGAATCAAGATCGGCCGTCCATTTGAACCACTCCAAATTTACCCATGATCTTCCACTTATTTACAAGCCATGCCACTCAAGAATTCTATAAATAGAACCCCATTTCCTCATGAAAAAGGGGGGAGGAAGCCAAGAGAGAAGAAGGAAGAGAAGGAAGAAAGCTCTAGCCGCCTAGCTCCTCCTCGACCACCGCCGGAGTGCTGTCGCACCACTGCCGTAGGTCTGCCGCACCACCGCCGGACCCCAAAGGGATGCCGGAGTGCTGCCGCACCATCGCCGGAGTACTGCTGCACAATCGCCGGAGATCTACCGCACCACCGTCGGACCACCAAGGGACGCCGGAGTGCTATCGCACCACCGTCGGACCACCAAGGGACGCTGGAGTGCCACCCGAAGCTGAAGTACCCCCTGACACTGAAGTGTCACTGTCGATCCACCGCCTGAAGCCGGAGTGCTACCAGACCACCATCTAATAGTGGAGTGACGTTGGACTTTTGCAAAACTCTCAGTTGATATTTGTAATCTGGTCGTCTTCAAGGACAAGTCAGACCATTATACTTACCTAAAATTTTAGTTGAATCATTTTCAACTGGGCTAGGCCCCGTAGTTTTTTCCCTTTCCGGGTTTTCCACGTAAAAAATATTGTGTTCTCTGTGTGTGAGCTGGATATCCGTGCATGCTAATACATAGAATTATAACTCTATCGCCGCGTATATTCTAGCCCGCAACAGTTTGACGCCGTCTGTGGGAAACTGGTTCCCGACTTGGGGGGCAAATATTTGCTCCAACCTCAAAAGGACATTCTTGTCAACTTCCTGACATCAGTCATAACTTCATCAATATCATAAGAATCAGATGTGGACTGGGGGGCAACCTTGACTCAATTTATGATCAAGAAGATCCCTCCAATGCTTTCAATATCAAAATGATGTTTCAGAAAAATCCCAACAAATGCAAGGATATGTCTATGTTTTATACAGTCCCTTGATGAACTTCTACTCCTTGGGCAATGTCTTAATCTTGACCTCAAAATGGCAGTAACGGTCTAAAGATAGACCCTTCTTCACCTTTGATTCGGAATACACTCTACATTGGCCCCCTCCCAATCAAGAAAAAATCAACCCTAGAGGGATTCGACTCGACCTCTTCCACACAGGTTATTGTCATCGAGCAAGGCTCTGACATACAACCTCGGCTAGGTCTTACAACCTTGGTGGATTCTCTCGACCTCTTCCATACAGGTTATTGTCATCGAGCAATGCTCTGACATACAACCTCGGATAGGTCTTACATCCTTGGTGGATTCTCTCGACCTCTTCCACACAGGTTAAAGTCATCGAGCAAAGGCTCCGACATACAACCTCAGATAGGTCTTACATCCTTGGTGGATTCTCTCGACCTCTTCCACACAGGTTAACGTCGTCGAGCAAAGGCTTCGACATACAACCTCGGATAGGTCTTACATCCTTGGTGGATTCTCTCGACCTCTTCTATATAGGTTAACGTCATCTAGCAATGGCTATGGCATACAACCTCAAAAAGGTCCTACATCCCTGGTGAATTCTCTCGACCTCTTCCACATAGGTTAACGTCGTCGAGCGAAGTCTCCGACATACAACCTCAGATAGGTTCTATATCCTTGGTGGATTCTCTCGACCTCTTCCACACATGTTAACATCATCGAGCAAAGGCTCTGACATATAACCTCAGATAGGTCTTACATCCTTGGTGGATTCTCTCGACCTCTTCTACACAGGTTAACAACGTCGAGCAAAGGCTTCGACATACAACCTCGGATAGGTCTTACATCCTTGGTAGATTCTCTGGACCTCTTCCATACAGGTTAACGTCATCGAGCAATGGCTATGGCATACAACATCAGAAAGGTCTTACATCTCTGGTGAATTCTCTCGACCTCTTCCACATAGGTTAACATCGTAGAGCGAAGTCTCAGACATATAACCTCGGATAAGTCCTATATCCTTGGTGGATTCTCTCGACCTCTTCCACACAGGTTAATGTCATCGAGCAAAGGCTCCGACTTACAACCTCAGATAGGTCTTACATCCTTGGTGGATTCTCTCGACCTCTTCCACACATGTTAACGTCGTCGAGCAAAGGCTTCGACATATAATCTCGGATAGGTCTTACATCCTTAGTGGATTCTCTCGACCTCTTCCATACAGGTTAACGTCATCGAGCAATGCCTCTGGCATACAACCTCAAAAAGGTTCTACATCCCTAGTGGATTCTCTCGACCTCTTCCACACAGGTTAACGTCGTCCAGTGAAGTCTCCGACATACAACCTCGGATAGGTCCTACATCCTTGGTGGATTCTCTCGACCTCTTTCACATAGGTTAACATCATCAAGCAAAGTCTCCGACATACAACCTCGGATAAGTCCTACATCTTTGGTGGATTCTCTCGACCTCTTCCACATAAGTTAACGTCATCGAGCGAAGTCTCCGACATACAACCTCGGATAGGTCCTACATCCTTGGTGGATTCCCTTAACCACTTCCACATAGGTTAACGTCATCGAGCAAAGTCTCCGACATACAACCTCGGATAGGTCCTACATCTTTGGTGGATTCTCTCGACCTCTTTCACATAAGTTAACGTCGTCAAGCGAAGTCTCCGACATACAACCTCGGATAGGTCCTACATCCTTGGTGGATTCTCTCGACCTCTTCCACACAGGTTAACGTCGTCGAGCAAAGGCTCTGACATACAACCTCGGATAGGTCATACATCCTTAGTGGATTCTCTCAACCCCTTCCACATAGGTTAACGTCATCGAGCAAAGGCTCCTATATACAACCTCGGATAAGTCTCACATCCTTGGTGGATCCTCTCGACCTCTTCCACACAGGTTAACGTCATCGAGCAAGGTTCTGCCATACAACCTCGGATAGGAATTTCGACGGACTAATACCCGATGTTGTACTTCTACCCAATGTCGGACTTCTCCCTGTCGTCGGACTTATGCTCGATGCCGGACTTCTCCCCGTCGTCGGACTTCTGCTCGTCAGCGGACTTCTACTCGTAGTCAAACTTCTGCTCGTCGAGAAACTTTCGTCGGTCTTCTATAGACGTTGTACTTCTACCCGACGTCATACTTCTCCCTGTCGTCGGACTTATGCTCGTCAGCGGACTTCTACTCGTCGTCGGACTCTTACTCGTCGACGAACTTTCGCCGGTCTTCTACCCGACATAGTACTTCTACCCGACGTAGGACTTCTCCCCGTCGTCGGACTTCTGCTCGTTAGCGGACTTCTACTCATCATTAGACTTCTGCTCGTCGACGAACTTTCGTCGGTTTTCTACCGACTTTGTACTTCTACCCAACATCGGACTACTAATCGTCGACGGACTTTCGTTGGTCTTCTACCCGACGCTGCACCTCTACCCGACTAAAAACTTCTGCCTGCCGTCGGACTACTACCCGTTGTCGAACTTCTGCTCGTCGACGGACTTTCGTCGGTCTTCTACCCGACGCTATACCTCTACCCGACTACGGACTTCTGCCTGTCGTCGAACTACTACCCGTCGTCAGTTTTCTGCCCGTCGATGGACTTTCGTCGGGCTTCTACTCGACGTTGAATTTCTACCTGTCATCGTACTTTTTCCCGATGTTAGAATTCTACTCGACGCCAAGTCTTCACCCTTCATCAGACTTCTGTTCACCGTCAACCTCCTACCTGACACTGTATTTCTACCCAACACCGGGTTTCTGCACTTCAACAGTCTTTTCAACCTCTCTCCTTACAACGGTCTCTTCGACCTCGATCTCCAAACAACTAACATCAGAACTCCGCAGGATATCTCGAAGAATGGAGGGAGAAGGGGAAATCTCCGGACTTCCTTACAAAGAGAGGAACCTTGGAAGACCAAGGGAAAGCCACAATTGTAAGAATAGAGGGAGAATGGGGGATCTCCGGACTTCTTTGCAAAGAGAGGAGCCTTGGAGGACCAAGGGAATGCCTCGATTGTAAGAATAGAGGGAGAAGAGGAAATCTCCGGACTTCCTTGCAAAGAGAGGGACCTTGGAAGACTAAGGGAAAACCTCAATTGTAAGAATAGAGGGAGATGAGAATGTGTAAATTTTTCATATCCCTAGGGGGTATTTATAGGCAAGAAGGGGAGGTTGGAGGAGTTAGAGAAGTTGGAGTTATGGGAGAGAAAAATAAAAATAAAAAAAGTTTCTCTCTCTCCCTTTCAAAAAAATATATAATAAAAAAAAATCTCTCTCTGCCGTTGAAAAAAAGAAAAAAGAAAAAAGAAAAAGTGTAGTGGGCGGTTTTGCCAAACTGCCCACGATGCGCGGTTTTGCCAAACCGCCCACGATGCGCGGTTTTGAAAGAAAACCGCCACGGCATTAAAAACAATTTTTTTGACTCTATGTTAGAGCTGTTTCGCGTGGCTAAAAAAAAAAAAAAAACAAATCCAAGAGGCACGCCGTTCCAGGCTAGCCATGCAAAATGATAGAATTTTCAATAAGGGAGGAAGGTTCGGTAATTCCCAAGCACAGGTTCAATATAACCTCTATTCTGGCTCATTTGTAAATGAATCATTCAGCTTTTTAAAGAAGGAGATACTTATCAATGTCTTAATTTGCAATACCAATGGATCACTTATCTCTTATCTAAGATCGCTGACCATGAGATTAGTGGTTTTCATTTTTTCCAAGAGAGAGCAGATTTGGGCAATTTTTAAATTGTGTATTGAAATATTTTGGAAAGACAAATCACGTCCAAAAATTCATCAAAAAATATGACATATATTTTCGGACTTCTGAGACTTCTACGTCCGAAAATAGGGGGGAAACTGATACATCGTCAAAAAATTATCTAAAACGGGCGAGATTCTCGATGCAAAATCAAGTTGGAAACTTCAAAAATTAATTTGGAGACCATCTCAACTCGGATTTAAACAAACTTATAGTTGAACTGAGCATCTCGGAAATACGAATCCAACGACACCAAATTCGACTCAATCTGACCCCAAATGAGTCCAAATTAAACACTCTGTTCAAAGCTCGACATTCTGTTCAAGGCCCAACGTTCTGCTCAAGGCCCGACGTTCTGCTTAAGGCCAGACTATCAACTAACACCCGAACTTTCAGGTGACGCCAGGGTATTACCAAGTGATACCGGGTCTTACACCAGACTTCTATCAAACAGTTGTTAGTTGTAATCTGATCGCCCTTGGAGGCGAGTCAACCCTTTGTAATCCACTCAAATTCTAGTGGAATCATTTTCAACTGGGCTAGGCCCCGTGATTTTTTCCCCTTTTTAGAGATTTTTCACGTAAAAACTCTGGTGTCTCTTATGAATGCTACACCCTCTCACTTATCTGATTGTGTGCTGGATCTTCGTACAATGCTAAGACATTAAACTATATATTTCTCTACCGCCGCGAAAATTTTAGGACGCAATAATAACTTTTTTTTTATCAATGGAAAGAGGATTATTGTAGATGAATTTCTTTTCAGTACATTGGTTGTTGTTAGCAAGTCTATATTTTTATTATTTTAAAGTTGAAATTTAGATGAAATTACTAAGTAATTTTCAAAACATAGATCTTAGGATTTTCTTATTGCAAGCCAACACGATAGGACTTGATCTGTTGTGGGTCTTATCTGATTGGGTTGTGATGGGTATGTCAATAGAAGTTTGTCATTCTGGACTTTGGACATGACTCTAGAAACTCCATAAATGGCACCTATTATTGTCATTAATTATTCCTAAGATGAAATGCAAATCATCATACATAAAAATTCCTTCGTGCAATTATGAAGCATATCTCAATGTAATTAACTTTATTAGGCACGCAATCCCATGCATTTGCAAATGCTATGAAATCTCAAATATGTTAAAATTAGTGATGTCAATGGATTAGTTAAGTACCTAAAGAACTTTTATTTAAAAAAATTCAATTAAATAAAAATGAAAACTAAAACACCATTACGACAAACCAAATTAATAGATTCAACATTATTTTATTTTAATTTTTTACTTTAAGGCCATAAATATATAATAAATTTTTTTAATTTTTATTCGATTTATTCTGAATTGACTGTCTTAAAGGTCATTAATGGTCTGGAATGGGATGGTTTTACTTCTTGTTATAAATTGATTTAATAATAAAATTACTCAATGGTTTCATAAAAGTATATCAAAGAAGGGTTGTGATTTCATTTGAAATAATAAAAGAACTGTTAGGTATTACAGAAAAAAATTATGATTATTTGTTTTTTCTTTACTCAGTTTGGTCAAATTAAAAAAAAAAAAAAAAATCTTTTAGATAAAATATCAAATCAAAATAATGAAAATTTCAAATTAAATTAAACCAAACTGCCCAGAATGTGGCAAAAGTTATCATTCATGTGGCAACTTGAAATTCATGTGGATAAATCATCATCCATGTGGTGATTTTTATTTTTGTTATTTTAATTTACTGTAGTAGCCCTCATATGATCCCTTCTATCTACCTTTACTCCTCATGTACACTCTCTTACTCCCTTGAAACAAATTCTCTTTCGGATGACTTTACAAACATTACATCTAGTGTTTACAACTTTAAAGAAGTTTTAAGTGCCTATAGCTATATCCATGATTGAATATTAATTTTGTTCATTTCAAGTTTTCTTATGTTTACGTTATTTCTCTGAATGCTTCTTTTTCACTTCAAAATGAAAATATTTCTGCAGATGAAAGCCAATATAATGCATTTGGATAAATAGTAATTTTTATTTTATAATTTAAATAATATTTTTATTAATAATTAAAATGTTATGTGAAATGAAATCTAAAAATTCAGAAAACTTTCTGAACTTGTTTTAATTTATGATGTTAACTAAACTTTAAGACGTTATGTCTATATATTATTTATTTTATATCTATAAATAATTATTATTTCATTAAAAGGCCGTTAGTATGTCACAAATGCATTAACTTTTATTAATTTAAATAAATTATGATATATATATATATATATATATATATATATATATATATATATATATTAAAAAATTAGAGAGTACTAATGTACTCATCTCAATTAGAGTACTGCTACTCTCCAAAGGCTTAATTAGTCACCTTATTATCACAAATATATGGCTTAAAGAATACTGGTTTGTAAGATCACTATTTTAACTAAAATTATTCTATTCGTCGTACATTCTAATTATTTCTTTTTATAAAAATTGATTTTTATTTTTTTTTTTTTGAAACTAAGCAGCTTCCATGGCCTATGTTTGGTAACAAAAAGGATTGCTCATCACAATAGGCCTTCGACAAGATTGGATTGTTTTATAGTAATGTGGAATGCAACATGCACATCATAAATGATAGATATGATAGATATGGAAGAAAGATACTAAAGATGAAAAATAGAAGGTGTCAACCCTCGGAGATTCAGCTCCATAAATTTATAAAGATCCAAGTTCATTAACTAGGGAGGCTTTATTTGGTGATCCATTAACCACGGCAAGTACATCTTCATAGAATCCACTTGAGATGAAAGGTTCACAATATGGCACTCATTTTCCATCATTTGGCCTTCATTAATCTATGAATTACTTGTATTGAATTTGACCGTTCTATATATACTTTATTTCTAAATATTTATATCCTTGATAAGGTTATCTTTTGCAGATATTGTTCTCTTTGAATTATTTGTAGTTAAAGAGGAACTTGATATTCGCAGTTATAGCATAGTTCAAAAATTAACTCATCTAATAAAAAATAATAATAACTAACTTAACTAAATAACATTAATTTTTTGGTTCATAAAAATTTTAGATTATTACTCTTTAATTTAGTTCACCATACTTCATCTACTCCTTCATTTCCTAAATTATAAAGTAAAATATCATCGTACCTTGTTTGAAGGAAATGGAGATAGACTAATTGATGATCTATCTCTCCAAATCTCTCTTGTCGCACTAATTTGTATTCAAACTCAACGATAATTTCATATTACTTGTATTTCTAAAAAAATGAAATGAAGTTTCTCTATGACATTTCTTAAGATGAAGGCTCCCCATCACTATCAAATATTTGAAAGATCCTTCATAATTTTTCCAATGACTATGAATGGCCATCACTAAAAATTTAGATGGATTTTAAACCAACATAATGATCATTTTAGAACTAAAAAAGAGGGCTATAAATAAGTGTGGCGCACGTTTGTAAGAGGTTTAACATTTGCCCTCATATAAGAGTTTCTAAGTCCCAACTTTTGAACCAATAATGAGCTATCTGAGTCTATGATAAGATGTGATATAAATGTGGGTTCACCTTTTATCGAGAGAACTCTAATGTTGTTAGTCCTTAATGCATAATCAATTAATAAATAAAAAAGGGTGGAATCTACTGCTGCATTTAATGGATAATTTTATTGGATAACTTTCATTAGTATTTGAAAACCATTGGTAAATCTACCGCTGCATTCAATACGTAATCCTACAGATCACACAATCATTGACATGATAGGATTTTGTCTGCATTTTATGAAAGTGGGCCTCAAAATACCTAATCATAGATAAGATACGAAAAATTCAATGAGGCCATAAGCTAGTAATACATCCTAATGGCAACGTAAATATGAAGTGATCTCTAGATTAATTTAATTACCTGATGTAATCAGCATATATAGAACGTCTTTGAGGGCCCTCACCATCCTTCAATAGCAATATATATCAAATTTAAATTAAAAATAATAATAATAAATATTTAAAAAAATATTTTAACAAAAAAGTCAATATAGATAATTTAAAATGAATTGAAAATTTTATAGTATCGAGCTACAAATAATTCTCTAGATATTTTAATTTAATATGAATATAAAACTTCAAATTATAGATAATAATAATTAGTCAAAATGAATTTTTTATTAAAATTAATTTTATTATAATGTTAAGTATTTAAAATTAATATTATATATAACTAACAATGATAATTTTATTTATATTAAATTAATAAAAAAAATTCATAAATATCCACGTTGACGACCTGTACGCCATGAAGTTAGGAATCACCACATAGCCAAATACTTGGTCCACTATCAAAATTTAAGTCATATAGCATGAATGCATTTAAGATAAAATACAAAAGTAGTAGGCACCGTGATGTACAAAAAGACAAACGGACATAGAAGAACAAGTAGCAGGCTTTACTCTTGATTATTCCCTTAATTAATTATATTATAGGGATGGATTATTTTTCAATCAACTGTACTCTAAAAAATTTTAAAACCTGGTTTATTCGACTATTTACAATGAAAGGGTCTATTGGCTTGTTTTAATACGCGATATATCTACTTTAGCTTAGCATATGACTTTTACCCTTTCCGGGGTTGCATTGCGTATGGAGCAATCAAATTTGGGTTCGAACATTTCATGTTAGAAAAGAATCTTTTAGATGAACCGATGCTACAAACCTACCACATTGATAAAATCTATCCCATATTGTCTAAATTCAATATATATACCAATTGTTTGTTTCTTGATGAAATATGCTTGAAAGTTTTATCTCGATCAAAATGATAAATTGTATGAAACAGTACTCAATAAAAACAAAGATTAACTTGAAGTAAATTGCAAACTTAGAACAGAAAAGAAGGTGAAAATACTAAAGCTTGTAGTCATCTCTGCTGTAGAACTTCATTTTTTCCTTACCTTTGCTGTACAAACATTTTGGTTTTTATATCCACAGTTATAGTCTTTAACGGTGGAAATCCCACAAAGCTATATTAGATCAATAGCTAATATTAATATTAGAAAGCTAATTTCATTAGATACAACAAAGTAGAGTAGGCGCAATAATGCAACAGAAATTATTTTGTTTGAGGTGGCACAGGATAAATAGCCTTAACGTCCTGACTCAAATTAATGGTTTCATCTTTCTTTTTTTTTTTTGTTTTTTTTGTGAAAAAACCCCCACGGAAGAGGCCTACACATTAAAAAGATAAAAATACACGCCCTTAGAGACCCAAAGTTCACTAAAATACAATAATTGAAATAAAACCTAAGAGTCTCAGGATCCATCTTAAAACAAAACCAAGAAAGATCAAAAGAAACACCAGCTCAAATAGAAACCAACAATGTAGGAGACAGAAGAAAACACCAATAGCCCAGCACTCAACAATCACATCCAGAGCAAAAGTGCTATACAAATCTGAAGAACAACCCGCACAAAACAAAAGGAAAGAAACTAAAACAAAAGGAGAGATGAAAACCCCACCAACCATATAAAAAAAATGCTTTTAAAGCATCAGCCATCAAACCAAACACAAAAAAGCTATTTTTTGGATTTTCTCTTTCTTCATTTACCCACGCGAATGATATTACCTTGCATGCTACCATCCTATTCAAACACTTCCTCTTCAACATCTTCAAAAGGAGAAAATGAAGAGCATTCAAGCCCATCAATTTGCTCCTTAACTTTTTCCCCCAATCTGACTCTCACATGGGCATAGATGGCGTTAGCATAAATTAAAGCAACTGGAACATCAACAAGCTATGCATTCATTCCCAATCCCACAGAGGAGACCGAAACAACCAGATCAGCAGGCATCACAAGAGAAGCTAGAAGGATCCAACTCACTAAAATCATTGTTCACCAAACCCAAATTAACAACAGAAAGTTCATTATCACCCACATTCATCAACATATTACCAAAAACACCTTGAGCCACATTAAATTCATACGAAGAATGGTCAATAGCCACAGCACAATTAGACACATTACACTCATGCAAAGAAGACTCAATAGCCATTTCCTTGATCGTGTTGGGGACCAATGATTCATTTTCAACTAAAGAGAATTCAATGTCAATATCAACATGAGCAATAGAAGGAACAACCTCTCCCGACTTCACCGGTAAAGCCTTCTCAGGGAAAATAACATCAACTATGGGGTGCTCACCTGAAGCAATAGGGACTACAATAACAACATTTTTATCACCCCCATCCAAATAAAAACCAACCACATTAGGCACATGAATATTCACTAAAGGAGGATTAGCAACTTCAGTAGCGATTTCCTCTATAACAGAAGGAGCAACACCCAAATTTTGATATAGGGTCGAGCAACAATTCTTAGAATGACCTAAAGATTTACAATGAATGCAATACAAAGGAAATTCATCCATTTCAACCGATTGAGCATAACCACAAGTCTCAGACCCAAGCCAATCTTGAGAAGCTGTTCACCTCATTTTTGTATGAGGTCACTTTTAATTCCTCCCTGAGTTCTAGATCATAGGATCTTCCTAGTTCCTATCCCTTAAGCTCAATCCAAATCTTAATTCAATCCAAACCCAGAACCCTTAGGCTAAAGACTTAGGTCCTAAAGCCCTTTCTAGGTGATTTTTCCATCATCTTGAAACCCAGTCTTTTGACATTTTATTCAGGATATATCAATTTCATATTGGCATGACATGTCCCTAGTGTCAACCCTTCAAATTTGAGCACATTTGAAGAACTCTAGCCCTACAAACTTAATCCAATTCCAAAAGTTACAAAACCTTAAAAAATTTACAATTAATGCCTCTAGACCTTACACCTAGTGGAATTTGATCTTGGGGCCCCCTCCAAATGCTTTGACCATCTCCAATACCTTGATTTTGACTTATTGAACAATAGTCTACATCTTCCCAGACTCAATTTGGCCCCGAATTGACTAAGGGTCAAAATGACTAAAATGCCCTTTAAGGGGATTTTTGGACTTTTGACCTAGACTGGACTTGATTTGATTACCAATCCTTGAAACCTTTCTCAAGTGCTCCCAATTGATTTCTAGGACCCCTTTGACTCAATTCCAACCATGGGCCAACTTGGTTGATCTAGTCAACCCATTTTGACCTTAATCCCCCTTAAGGGTCAAAATGGTCATTTTGACCTAAATGACCTTTCTACACCTTGATGCCTCACCCATTAGACTCATATGATCAAATGGATTTCAAGTGACCCAACTGTTGGCCCTAAGTCAACTTGGTTGACCAAGTCAACCAAGTTTACCAAATGGCCCATACACCTCACTCCATATAGACCACTTGACCAACATCATTCCAATTCCCTTTGAACCAAAGGGGTGACTCCTTGGGCACCCAAGAGACCCCTCTTGGAGACCCAAGCTTTGGGTTCACTTGGGTTAGCCTTTTGGCTTGACCCAAGTGACCAAAGAGAGGTCTCCTTTAAACCATCTCTCAACTTTAATCAAATTGAATCCAAATCAAGGTGTCATTGGGTCCCCCTTGACTCAATGCACCTCCCTTGACCAGTCAAGCCCTTGGGCTCACTTGGGTCAAGAATTAAGCTAACCCAAAGTGTCCAAAATCATTTGGGATTGAGCCAATTCTTGTCCTAAGTCAAATTGAACTTGACCAACACTTCCATTGGTTCTCCCATGACCCAACAGATTTTCCTTAACCAGCTCAGCCTTTGCATCCACTTGGGTTAAGAGTTAGGCTAACCCAAAGTGTCCTAAACCACTTGGGACTGAGCCAATTCTTGCCCTAAGCCAAATTGAATTTGATCAACACCTCTAATAGGTGGCCCTAGGTCCAACACACCTCCTCTAGCCAACCCATGCCTTGGACTGACTTGGGTCCGATTTTAGGCTAGCTCAAAGTGGCCAAAACCACATGGACCCGAGCCATCTTTGAATCCAGATCAAATTGAACCCAATTACCACTTGCATTGGGTGCACTAGACCCAGACCCAACTCCCACATCAAGCCCAGGGTCTGGTCTGACCTGGGTTGAGTCCAAATCGACCTGAACCGAGTACCTCTGGATCAACCCGAGCCATCTTTGAATCCAGATCAAATTGAACCCAATTGCCACTTGCATTGGGTGCACCAGACCCAGACCCACCTCCCACATCAAGCCCAGGGTCCGGTCTGACCTGGGTTGAGTCCAAATCGATCTGAACCGAGTACATTTGGATCAACCCAAGCCATCTTTGAATCCTGATCAAATTGAACCCAATTGCCACTTGCATTGGGTGCACCAGACCCAGACCCACCTCCCACATCAAGCCCAGGGTCTGGCCTGACCTAGGTTGAGCCCAATTTGAGCCAAACCTAGCAGGTTTGGGTCTGATCAAGCCACCAAATCGGTTTGAACCTCCCCATACCCAATTGAGCTCACCCTCGATTCCATCATGTCTCCATCATTCTCTCCAGGTCAACCCGACCCAAACCCTGGCCTGCGGCGATCGAAACCAATAGACAACAAGCTCCGGTGGTCCCCCTAGGCTGATCCTGACCCAAAGCCTTCCAAAGGCTGTGGCTCGCCAGCTTGACGCTCACGAGCCCTTTGGGATGATGTCCCCTTCCACCTAGCGTCAATCCACAACCCCTCCAGCTCAATCCAGGCAATCCAAGTCGTAGGAGGTGGCTGAATAGGGTAGTGCTCCCTAGACCTCACTATTCCACCCTAGGCATTTCAAATCGTTCCCCAGATCTCCTTCGAGTATTCCACTTAAGCCCAAATTTAATGTGTTTAGAACTCGGGATCAGGTGATTCCATGGTCCAAATCTCATCAGATTTGGAGCCCATTTGGTTCACTAAATAGGAGCCATAGTGTTCCCCCTTAGTATAACCTCTTTGGCATTAATAAAATTCTAATAAATTAAGTTTAATTCCTAAAATTCCTTAAAATACTCCTAGCTGACCTTAATTGGTCCCTTAATCAGTAAAAATTTAAATCCTATTAATTTATTTTTATAATCCACCTTAATTTAATTTTAATTAAAATCAATATTTAATAAATAGTAATTAATTAAAAATCATTAAAAATACCAAAAAAATATTTAAACACTTGATAATCTCCCCTTAAACCATTTTTTATCTTTGGGTCTGATTTCAGGAAGTTTTGGACTTATTTGGGTTTAAATCACTAAAAGGGACCCTTTAATTGAGTTAATTAAAAAATTCTACTAAATACCTTAACTTGTGAAATTCATAACTAATTCAAGAAAATTTCAAATCAATCAAACTCAGTGGCTAATGACTCTAATTAAAATCTAGTATTTTTTAAAAATGTCAAACCCCCAAAATCTGGTCAAAGCCAAAAAGTCAATATTTTGGTCAACTCAAGGTCAAAATGGGGTTAAAACTTCCAAAAAATCACAACGTTTGATAGAAAACTCCAAATTGAGTGTGCCACATGTCTAATAACTCATAATTAGGTCTAGTATTTATTAAAAATCTGAAACCCTTAAGATTAACTCTAATTTTAAAAATCAATTTTTGACCCGTTAGTTAACATATCCGAATAACCTCCAAAATCTACTAATTCCCCTAAATTCCAGAATTTTCTTAATCGACTGATAAAATTATTAACCAATCCTCTAAAATCAGTAAACAACTCCTTTTAATATTAATCTATTCCCTTAATTTCAACCAACTTAAAGTAACTTAGTTAACCCCGACTACTGCTAGGTAACCTAGGCCTACGAGGCTAGTAATTTAGCCCATGAAAGGTGAAATAAATTTCACGGCCTCGGTGTGAAACAAAAGTAGTAATCAATTAACCCTTAAAATATATTTAAATAAAATTCTTAATATATTAACATTTAAACTTTAATCTAAATCCCCTTTTAAGCCTTAACAAACTCAAAATTTTTAGATAATTTTAACTAATCACCCAGCCTAGGATCTACCCAGCTTCATGACCTTTTACACACACTTTAGATGGTTTGCTAGGACAACCAACTCTAGATCTAGGTTAGGCTGGTGTTTACTTTACTGATGTGTGCCGTATTTTTCGTAGTTTTAACTGCATGTTGTGGATGAAATTGCTTTGCTGTGTCTGCTTACTTTTTCTACACTCTGTGGACGGATTGATGTGTTTGGCGACTAGATTACCCTTAGGATAGGTACGATCTGGATGTTCACATAATTTTTTGCAGTGGTCACGCTCATGCAGGGCAATAAAAGGGGGCTAAGTCAATAAAAAAATAATTGTTATAAATACTTGCACAAGTGCTTCAACTGCTAAAGCCCCCCCCCCCCCCCAAAAAAAAAAAAACATGGCTAGTGTGTTTACTTTCTTTTCTGCACATATATAATTGCTTGAGAATGAAATATTTTGATTCATTAACTGTTTAGGATAACCCTAGGAGAGTCCAGAATTTTAATTTGATATAAATGTAATTTGTATATTTGTTAAGTGTTGTAAAAATTAGATTTTGAGTCGGGATACATTGGTCTAAAGCTTGGACTCCAAAGAGAAAAGGACACCCCTTAGGGGAGTAGCCCTTTTCTATTTGGAGATCCAAATTTAGATCACACTTCTTCCCTACCCGAAGAGGAAAGAGTGGCATTCCCCTTAAAGGAAGTGCCCTCTTATCCATTTGGGTAGCCTACTACGAAGAATCCAAGGAGCTTGAAGAAAAGGAGCCCGAAGAAGAACAAGATTGAAGACTTGAAGACTGAGAGTATCCCACTCAAAACTACTTGCATCACTACTAGGTTTAGAATCCGAGTTATTATCAGTGGTGCCCAGCCACTTTACTTTCTGTAAAATTTTGATTTGTAATAAGCAAGGCAACTTTGCCTATGGACATTTATTAATTCATTCATTTATATTTGATGTGTTGAAATGATTGCCTTTAGGATTGCCTACTTTTTATAATTTTTTGACATTTATGTGCATCTTTTGTTTTCGCCTGGATACGTGAGACTCGTAAGGGTGTGAAATTTTTCTACTCATAATCTTAAAGTTTAAATTTTAGTGAGTCTAAATAACATAGAAAGGTAACGAATTTAGGGAATTAGCCGGGGTTCGACCCCGGGGTCGCATGCATATTTCTACACTACTTCTTTCCTTGTTTTAAACCCTTCCCCGCATGTGGGTAGAGTCCAGATAGTCTGACCTATAAGGACAAGATGCCGGACCTGGGGAAGCTCGGTCTTCTAAAAATTTATTTTCTAAGCCTATTTTTAAAATTTCAAGCATACTTAATTTGAGATTATTAACTAGCATGCATTGCATTAGAAACACATTAAAAGAGTTAAAATTTTAATTGCATTCATCCTTAGCATTTTCCACCCGACATAAGTCAAAGGGGTCAATTAGGGAAATCTCTAGATATCGGTCCCAACTCTCCAAAACCATTAAATAAAATGTACCTTCCACTCTTTCATAAAAGACCAGATTCATGTATTTTAAATCGATTAGGTGGTTAGCTGGATCCCTAATCCAGGCCGGGGTAAGTCCAGGTTCTGCACTACATTAGTTAGATTCGGACGACTGTGATCCAATATCCAAATTAGATTTAGGATCCGAGGAATATTTTTGATTATAAGACCCCAAATTTCGGGAATACAATCCCAAATTTCTAATAAAATGCTCAACTCCAACTAAAGTATCATTCCAATCCAAAACGTAAAGCCCAACATTTAGATTAAGTTGGGACACTTCCGGATGGTTCTGGAATCTCAAAGTGTCCCCTACCTCTCTTCCCTTAATTCTATTAATAACTGTTCAATCTCGATCCATTCCCTTTTGAACTTCCAAAATTCATTCATTTTTTGTATCACTCCTAGAAGTTCTAATAAAATTCTGTCATTATTTCAATCGAGAGTTTTCGTAGGGGACTTTGTCTCCCTACGATATAATTAACTATGAGGGCTTACGCTCGTAGGAGATTTGGAACCACACACGCACCTGATTTTAAAATTAATTTTTCTAAATTCTTATTAGAATTCTTTGGGAAAAAGTCAAAAAAATGATCGTCGTTATTATATTAGAAGGATTATCATTGAATGGTGTTATCTCCCTTCGGGGAGATACACACTTCTTTAGTAAGGCTTTGGATGTGAATTCGACGATCGTACTTCTTGAATATTATAATTGGATATTTAGTTGAACTTCACTTTGTTCCCTCGGGACCATACGAAGTTCCCTTTAGAATCCGGTCACAATATTCAAGATAAGTTTCATATTCTAAGCCTGAATACTGTTATGAAATTTTATTTTCATCCTTTGGGGTGATATACTTTTTCTAACAGGTCAATTCGACTTTAGAATTAGAATTAAACATTAATTTCAAAATTCTCAAAGAAAACTAATATTTTTCAAAACCTGTTTTCAAAATTCCACCAACAAAAAATGGTACGCCCGGTGGGACGAATCTCTCTCTCCATCTTTAATAGTGACAAAATTTTGTTTCATCGGTAGTTTTAACTATTATTTCTTCCGATGGTCCCTCTACTCATTTCTTCCTTGGGTGAGTGTGGCCAACATCTAAAAATAAAATAAAAATTGAAAAGAGAGGTCATACATCCCTTTTTTTTAATACTACTTACTAGTTTTGATTTTGACCTTCTGCCCCCGAGCTAACCGGTGAGGCAATAGTGTCAAATCATATCTTTGGGATATCCTTCTCAATCCTACAAATTTATAGTTAAAAAACTTCTCATTCAACATATAAATACTTAAGGTTGAAAGGAATTTGAAGACACTTATCTTAGGTGCTTCGAAGTACTTTAGTCTTAACCCCCTCACTTCCTTTTTGGCCTTTAGAGGTGGGGAGGGTTAGACTACTCACTTTACTTCAGTTTTCTCACAAGTTCCATAAGCCTTCGGGCAAGGGGAAACTCTGTACGTTGTGTTTTGGAGTTTGTGAGAAACCCACCTTAAATCTCTCAAAATTCAAATTTTCTTTTGAAACTCTCTTCAAATTTCAAGTTGTCACATGTTACCCCATGCGATCTTCTTGTGGGCTAACATATGTCAAATCTTTTAAGAAAATCTTCTTTTGGCATGTATCTAGTTTCTTCATCCCACTAATGTGTGTTGGGTGGTGTTTTCTACCACTCAACATGTGTTAGAGGGTTGAGATTATCTTACAAGGCTTAATTTTCAAAAAAAAAAAATTCTTTTAACTTCCTCTTAAGAGAAATCTAATTCCAATCCTCTCTTTAACTTTCAGAAAATTTTAAATGGCTGGCCAATTGATTTTCTCTTTTGACCGAGAGCTATCCTCAACTGTTAATAACCAAGGAAGCACTATCATCTTTGGGATGGGATTGAATACCCTTGAGCTCTCCATGGACAGACACCATATAGTTAGTTTGGATGTTAGTAAGGAAGTTCCCCCAGTGGTTGAGTTGAATGTGGGATCTGCATTTACCTTTCCAGTAGTCATTGTTGAGCAGAAACAGTCTGAGCTAGTTGTTGAGTCCCCCACTAAAGTTAAATCTATTTTGAGGAAGGGTCTAGTTCTAGAATTAGCTTTGCCACTAAGAATCAGAAGAAGAACTATTTGAGGAGACTTAGGAAGAAGATCTCTAAGGCTAAGAGAGTCGTACCTTTTAAGACTTTAGCTCAAGTAGAGCCTGAGGAGCTACCTATTCCTCCTTCCTCTCCCCTCCTAAAGGGGAGTCACTTCTACCCCCTCGCTTCTACTCAAGGGGAAGAGAGAGCAGTTAGGATAGCCTGTTCCCCACCATGCCCAGTCGACTACTCGACTAAGAAGACTCCGAAAGAAAAACACCTCCAGAGGACAAGGATATTAAAAAACATAAATACCTATGCTGCACAGTCTAGGCATACTAAGGAGGAGTATGTAAAACAGTTGAAGGGAGTCATCTCCCATCGCTTCCAGAATGAGATCTTGAAAGAAGTTTCTGAGGCAAAAAATTTAATCCCTCAGCCTGTAAGAAAGAATAAGAAGTATGTCAATCAACCCGTTACTTCGATATTAGTTAATGGATACCATTGGGTGCCACACCTTCCATCCTCTAAAATGGAAGGTATTGTGTTGACTGGGTATAAGAGAGGCCACCATTCTGTTGGTAGACCCCCGGTACCCCCTCCCATGCCTGTAAAGTCGGCCTCAGTGATTATTAAGCCAAAAGGGACTGAGATTTAAAAACCTGTGGATGTTAAGGGCCAGAGGCCCAAGTCTCCTGAGAAGAAATTTATGCCCAAGAGAACTAAGTTGGAGACCCTACCACCACCTCCTAGAACTTCTAAGTTCATTCTCCAGCTCCAACAAGTTTCAGTCAATCCTACTCCAGTTTTAGTTGATTTGATGGATGTTCAGGCTAATACCCCAGTTGTTCCAGTTAGCAGTCCTCCCACAACCAATTTAGTTCAAGATCCAGTAACCACCACTACTACTGTCCATGTTAAGGACCTCCAAGATCTGAGTGTCGTTCCTAAGCTCCCTAGTCAGGCGTCTGAGGACCTTACCTTGCCAAATATAGGAGCCATCACTTTACAAACTCCTGCTTCGCCCCCCGAGGTATATGTCCCTCACCCTATAGAGGATGCCACTCTTCTGACTGCTAGTTCTGGGATAGTCAAAGAGGAGAGAACTAACCAGGATCTAGAGATGAAAGATGAACCAATTTCGGAGTCTCATTCGGATCCTAATCCAAAGCTTATAGAAATCATTGCCAGATTGGATTCTGAAGAACTGTTTGACATGGCTGAGTATAAAGGATACTTTCCCCTCAATCCCAAGTCAATTGGGGATAGACCGGTTGAGGAGGTGGGACAAGAGATAAGGAATATTTTGTTGAATAGAGAAGGAATGGCTTCTTTTGACCCAGATCTGGATGATCTCCTCAGAGATGAAGATGATTATGTTGGTAGCATTTGCATGGTTGAAACCAGGGGGTCTAATAAAGAAGTTGAACGTAGAAAGCGTCGACCTGTTAGAGATGAGGATTCACCTGTTGTCCAGTCAGATTCAGACGAGTCAATAAAAGCTAGAGATGAGGAGCACATAAGAAACTTGGAGACTCAGCTAGCAGGCATGAAGTCACAAGTTAGAGAAATGCAAGAAAGGTTGGATAAATTATAATAAGAGTCCCTTAAAATCCAGCAAACAGCTCGAGAGATCACAGAAAAGGCTAAACGGGTAGAGTCTAGTTCCAAATCCCCCGAGTCAGCACCTGTGATTCTTCCTTGCCCACCAGAAGCACCTCCAGTTCAGCCCACAGTTTCCACCACTCCTTCAATTCTGCCCTAGAAAGATATTAAACAACGGATTGAAGACCAAGTAAGGGAGGCCTTGGCCCTTTCACAAGGGACTGTGTTTATTCCAAAGGGTAGATCCTACCCTAAGGAATATGACTTAGTTCCTTATCTAAAGGGTTTTGTGCAACCATCATTTAAAATTTTCAAAAGTCTTGGCCCTAAGTCAACTTGGTTGACCAAGTCAACCAAGTTGACCAAATGGCCCATACACCTCACTCCACATATCCACATAGACCACTTGACCAACATCATTCCAATTCCCTTTAAACCAAAGGGGTAACTCCTTGGGAACCCAAGAAACTCGTCTTGGAGACCCAAGCTTTGGGTTCACTTGGGTTAGCCTTTTGGCTTGACCCAAGTAACCAAAGAGAGGTCTCCTTTGAACCATTTCTCAACTTTAATCAAATTAAATCCAAATCAATGTGTCATTGGGTCCCCCTTGACCCAATGCACCTCCCTTGACCAGCCCAGCCATTGGGCTCACTTGGGTCAAGAATTAAGCTAACCTAAAGTGTCCAAAATCACTTGGGATTGAGACAATTCTTGTCCTAAGTCAAATTGAACTTGAGCAACACTTCCATTGGTTCTACCATGACCCAATACATTTCCCTTAACCAGCGCAGCCTATGCATCCACTTAGGTTAAGAGTTAGGCTAACCCAAACTGTCCAAAACCACTTGGGACTGAGCCAATTATTGCCCTAAGCCAAATTGAATTTGATCAACACCTCTAATTGGTGGCCCTAGGTCTAACACACCTCCTCTAGCCAGTCCATGCCTTGGATTGACTTGGGTCAGGTTTTAGGCTAGCTCCAAGTTGCCAAAACCATATGGATCCGAGCCATCTTTGAATCTAGATCAAATTGAACCCAATCGCCACTTGCATTGAGTGCACCAGACCAAGACCCACCTCCCACATTGAGCCCAGGGTCTGGTCTGACCTGGGTTGAGTCCAAATCGACCCAAACCGAGCAGATTTGGATCAATCAGAGCCTTCTTTGAATCCAGATCAAATTGAACCCAATTGCCACTTGCATCGGGTGCACCAGACCCAGACCCACCTCCCACATCAATCTTAGGGTTTGGCCTGACCTGGGTTGAGCCCAATTTGACCCAAACTGAGCAGGTTTGGGTCTAATCAAGTCACTAAATTGATTTGAACCTCCCCAGACCCAATTGAGCTCACCCTTGATTCCAGCATGTCTCCATCATTCTCTCCAGGTCAACCTGACCCAAACCCTGGCTGGCGGCAGTCAGAATCAATAGTGAACAAGCTCTGGTAGTCCCCCAGGCCGATCCTGACCGAAAGCCTTCCAAAGGCTGTGGCTCGCCAGCTTGACGTTCATGAGCCCTCTGGGACGATGTCCCCTTCCACCTGGCATCAATCCGCAGCCCCTCCAGCTCAATCCCGACCGTCCAAGCTCGCGGGAGGTGGATGAATAGGGTAGTGCTCCCCAGACCTCACCATTAGACCCCAGGCTTTTCAAATCGTTCCCCAGAGCTCCTTCGACCTCCTAGCATCTTCCCCCAGCTTTCCAGACGGTTCCACTGATCCGTTCGAGCGAACTCCGATGAAAGCTCTCAACGTCCCGCTTGAAGTGTTACCTCGGGCCATCCTCTAATCTTGACGTTTGAAGGAGATCTGTTCACCATCACACCATGAAGCTTCCTGATAGAGAAGCTCAACCGTTGAGACCTTCTCTACAGTATTCTTTCAATCTCGAGCCCCCTAGTTAGGTAGTTTGGTCAAGTGTGAAGGAAACCTTCTCCCCAGTGAATCTCCATAATTGGATTGAAGGTTTCCTCTATCCTGATCCTCCTTGTGAAATTTTATTGAAGTTCACTGTCAGGATCATCCAGATCACACCTGAGAAGGTTCACGGTCTCGAATTTGTGTGGGAGGTTGAAGATGAAATCCTGGCTGTTGATTCCAATCAACATTGCGGATTAGATCTGGCAGTCTCGGAGCGCTTTTAATCCTAGCCGTCCGATTCTTCATCCGATGGCTACGGTTAATCTAACCATTAACAGTCAACGCCAATGATTGCCCAGCCAATCACGGCGCGCCGCGTGTAAAGCGCCGGCTGACTGTGTAATGGCCGAATCAAATTTTATAGAAAATTAGGGAAACTTAAAAATTTCATATCTCCCTGCACACTTGACCAATTGTTTTCTTAGGCTCATTGGAAAGGTCTCCGGGAGACCTATAAAAGCTCTATGTTCCCAGGTCGTGGTTGCATATGTGTTGAGTTTAATTTCAGTATCATTGTTTTCTTAATTATTGTAATTATTACTTTATTTTAATTCTCCAGGCCCTAGAATTTTGGGAGAATGAATTTGGGCATGTCCCTGACATGCCCAAAATTTTCCTCTTTTGTTTGAAATGTTTAAGGGCATCAATGTTCAAATTTGGATTCAAGGGTCATGGTTTGACCATTAAATCCAAATTTAAACCATGACTTATCCAACGAGACTTAGGTTGTGATTTTGTGTGTGCTGATGATGTGTAGTATAGGGAGTTTAGAACCATTGATTTTGCCCCAATCCAAGCTTAGGATAGCTCCCTAGGATTTTCTCAAGGTGACCTAGAGTTCACCTTAGGTGGCTTGGTTAGCCATCTTAGAGTATTTCACTTGAGCCCAAATTTTGTGTGTTTAGACCATGGGATCAGGTGATTCCATGGTCCAAATCTCATCAGATTGGGAGCCCATTTGGTTCACTAAATGAAAATTCACAAATAAATACATAAATCCTACGAAACTTGATCCCCTATCATCAGGTTGATAAAGTCGACAAGGTTCAAGATACAAATGGAAGTAACTTCAAAGTCACCTCAATGATGGTTGTGTTTAACGTAAATCTCAACCGGAGGAGTTCATTCCAAACATTTAAAAATGCCACACAAATGATCATCAGAACTCCAAAACTCCAAAGAAATTCCAAAAATCTTGAAATCCAAAATATTTAAATTTGAACTAATCCATCAAACCATTTAAAGTAAATTTTATCAACCCTCCGTAATAGTTTGCTGAGGTGGAAAAATTGAAGTTTCCTTCAACTCAAGTACAGCTAATGTCTAGTCAAAATAATAACTATGATTCATTCTCAAATAATCTCCTACCATTAAAGATGTAGTACGTATCCTCTAATCAGTGGTTTTGCTGCAAAATATATAGTACCACAAGATAAACGATTATGACCAGGGGACCTTTGAACCACGTGGTTTTGCCACTAATGGCACCTTCAAATACTAATTATGGCCAAAGCCAATACGTCTCTTAGTGGCATCAAATCCTTAAGATATAAATCAATAGGATATGATTGATAGGGCACAAAGCCCTTTGTTAGCTAAGGTGGATTCAAATTTATCCCATTGGGGAAATATCCATCATAGGTCTACAAGGTACCCATGGACGAAGCAACCCATGACTGCCGAGAAGGATCCTTCTGTCAGGTTGGGTTGACTATTTCCTCTGAGTATGTAGACCAAGGACCACGATGTCCCAGGATGACAAAATCATGGGATCTTGATCGGGTCCTTCATCCATTCCCCCACCATCCACTTTAAGTGCAAGATGGTGAAAATTCTAATTTTAAATATCACATCTCTAAACTCTTCAAATTCATGAATTCCTTAAGCTCATGCTGCTACTATATGCCAGATAACATGTATCTTTACGTATCTGATTATAACTAGCCTTAATCAAAAGTTCTCCCTCATTATCGGGAGAGGCAATTAACTATAGGGGCTTGCGCCTATAGGAAACCAGAACTTAGATAATATAGTCCTCGCTAATGAAGGAAAAATCTCTGGGTAGTGTCTTATCTACAAACCCATCTTCCTTCCAAATTTTTCCCCATAACTTAATCAGTTAAAACCTCCTTAAAAAGAAAAATCAAACATTAGGCGGAGGCCAGGGCCAAATTTTTGGAGCACACACCAAATTTTTCTAAGTTCATTAGACATTATTCTTAATTATGTTTTCTAGGTGTTACTCACGTTCTAATGGGTCTGAAACATGGTTTATCAAACCCTTACACATACACAAGCACACCAAAAAAATTCACAAAATAATTACCTATTCGAACAATTATGAATTTTCAAAGTTCCAAAATGGACCCTTGACTTTTGAAATTCATTCCAAGCAGTCCTAAGCACACTTAGACCTATAAACATTACTTGGAGTGTATAAAATTTTCAAATATTTTCCACAAGAATTTAGTGTAGTTTGGCCAGTAAATCATGATAAAATTGATTTTAAACATGCATATATTTCTCACAATACAGTGATCAAAATATGTCAACATTAATTTTAAAAAATATTAGGTCTAAAAAATTTTCCAACGAGTCCAAAATCACTTCATGTTGGAGAAAATTAGATTTTCTATGATTTTATGAAGTTCTTACCATTTATATTAAATTTTAAAATTAATTTTAAATAAATGTGATGATGGGGCACATGGCACATATGACTGGTTGTGTGGTGCAAGAATAGTGACTCAGCAACATACTAGGATACTATTGACCTCATTTTTGTGTGACATCATCAGAATCTTTCTAGAATCCTATATATTGATCTGATGGTTGACATTCATCTAGTTATCAATAATCTAGAGCTCAGCCAAATCTAATTCTATGTTTCAATTCAATCTTCAATCCAGACTTCAATTCAATCTTCTATCTGGACTTCAATTCAATCTTCAATCCAGAATTAACCCAATCTTCAATTTAAACTTTAATTAAGCTTCAATAAATTTTCAAACAAAACTCAATCAAACTTCAATCATATTCAGTCAACTCTAATTCATCCAATTAATATCAATCTTCAATCACTTGCAGCTACAGCTCTGCATTTTAGCCAAGTGACTTATTGCACTGCCTTGTTCAGTGTACTGGCACCTAGTGGTCACTTCCTAGATTTTTTATCCAATCATTAGAACTTATTCAATTGATTTTCATTGATATGGGTAGTTCAAATTCAATCAATCAAATCCAAAATTCTGATCAAATCCTGAATTTTAGGCCAAAATCTAAGGTTAAAGGCCATTGTCTTTAAACCCGTTTTGAATGATTTTTTAATCACTTCAAAACCAAGTAAAATGAACTCCAATTCATGGTCTATCAATTAAATATTGATTATACACATGCCTTGTGTCAAACCTATAAATTTAAGGCCAATTTAAAACCTCTAACCTTAGAAAATAAATAAAAATCCAATGACTGCAAAACCTTTAAATATTTACTATGCCATTGGACCTACTACTTTATGGAATTTGAACTAGGCACCTTTCCTAAAAACCTTGACCATGTCAATATCCCTTATTATGACATATTAAATACAAAACTACATTTTTGTGGACCCTGGTTGACCCACAGCTGACAAGAGATCAAAATAACCAAAATGCTCCTAAATGGAAAAATTAAAGTCTCATTCAAACTTCAACATGACCCAATCAAAGAAAACCTTGAAACCTCCTTGAATGCATCCGAAACACCATTATAAGTGTATCAAACTTAAATTTTAACCTTGGTCAAGCATGGTTAACTAACTCAACTCACTATGACTAAATTGCCCCTTTAGGGTCTAAATAGTCATTTCAACCCAAATGGCATTACCATTCCATAGGACCACCTCCATTGGCTTCAAAATGTCATTTTGGAAATGTTGGACCAAAATCTAACTTCTGGTTTTACCTAGTTTATTATTTCAACTATAGTTAACTAATCAACACTAACATATGACACTTGGGTTCAGTACACTATCTGGCCTAACACATAGGTACCCCTGGTCTCAATCATGTTCATCCCTCCTCTCTAGGAGCACTATTCATCAAACCATTTATCATTGTCTCCTTAGCTAAAGATTGATCTAATGTGGTTTAATTGAGCTAGCTCAATTAACCATTAGTAGCACCTCAGTGACTTCCAATCAAACTTCAAATCAAGCCTAAACTTACTTAAACTTTCTAGGACTCTTCACCTATTGATTTGATCTTGATTGGTCACTCAAACCTAATCAATGTTGAGATAGTTGCTATTTAATTCTTGTTTGTTTATATTCTTGCAAATTGTATATTTTTTATGATTCCAAATATTATTACTTTGATTATTATTTCTCCTAAAATATTTTGGTAGAATTATATTGCTCTTATGTGTACTAACATTTTAGGGAAATCAACCTCCGGATTGTTGAAGACTTTAAATCAAGATCAGTCTAAAGTTTATTATAATTGAAGTCTGTATTTTTAATTTTCTTGAGTTTGAGAGAGTGTGATTGTAATTGAGTAACTGAGCATAAACACACCGGGGGAGAGTTTAAAATTTATAATTTTTAAACTAATCGTACTGTAGAAATGAACTTCGAACAAGATGATTTGCTAAGTTATTTTTCTGATGAGCAATCAAACAAATAGAAATGAAATTTTTTTTAAGTATGGATCGTACTGTACAGACACAGTTTGTACATGCCTTCAAGAGTAATTAATGGATGGGTCCTCTTTCGCTCCAAAATATTTTTTCCAACTATGGATCATACTATATGAACCTAGTTCGTACATGCCTTCCAGAGTATAAAATGGATGGGTCGCTATTTGCATAAAAATATTTTTTCTAAGTACAGTTTGTACTATATGAACCCAGTTCATACATGCCTTCTAGAGTACAAAATGGATGGGTTCCCTTTCGCTCAAAAATATTTTTTCTAAGTATAGATCATACTGTACGATCACAATTCATACATGCCTTCTAGAGTACAAAATTATGAGGTCCATTCACATCTCGACGTTTCATCCTGACAAATGAAAAAATTTTCTAACTGTTCATATCAGATGAACTGGTTTCATACCGGATGATGATCGTGTTTGAACTGATTCATACTTATTCATAATAGGTTCATACATAATAATTTTTAAATTATTTGTATGTATAAAATCCGATCGTACTGTACGATTGTGTACATTCAAAATTAAGAATTTTAGTTTTCTTAACTATTTTTCATGTCTTTAGTATAAAAGATCCACTAAACTGGCATGAAAAAGTCTTATCTTCATGTTTTGTCAAGGGAATTTGAAAGAGAGAGTGTGAGAGAGTATTTAAAAGAGATTTCTTGCAAGTGGAGTTTGAAGGGTTCATAAGGTTACTCAAAGATAAGGACCTCTTTCTAATTTTGATTATCACTCTTCCTCTTTTCTTTTTAGATTGCTCATAAGAAGATCTTTAAAGAAGATCCAGTTCTCTGCCGAGACTTGGAGAGTGCATAAGGATGATGGTTCTCTACTGAAACTTGGAGAGTGTGAAAGAATGGTGGTTCTCTGTCGACACTTGGAGAGTGTGAAAGGATGATGATTCTCTATCGACACTTGGAGAGTGTGAAAGGATGACAGTTCTCTACCGCATCGAGGATTGGTGGAAGAGAGGTTTTGTGAAGGCTTCTCTGCCTTGCTGTGGGTGCAAAAGTAGTGACACTTTGGTAATAATGCAATATCTAAAGAGGGAGTCTTTAGAGAGTGGATGTAGGTCTTGTTTGACCGAACCTTTATAAATCTTTGTGTCTTTTATATTTTTACATTTTATTTACTGCAAGTTATATTTTGTGATTGAAAATTTTTGATGTTAAAATCTTAATTAACTTTCTAATTGAATCAAAGGTTTTTAAATTTTAAATCCAATAGAAAGTTTTAAAATTACCAATTCACCCCCCCCTCTTGGTTAGCCTTGAAAAAATATCTTAGGCTTAACAACCTAATCAAGTTTCAATAAGTGGTATCAGAGCCTTGTTTCAAAATCATAAGTTTAGACTATTTTTTGATTAATGAGAATGGCTACCTTTGAAAACTAAAACACACTCGAAGAATATTCGATAACTAGACCTACATTATTTTATAATATTCCTTTTAATTTTTGGAAAACACGCATGTCTACTTTTTATAATCTTTAGATTATCACAAGTGGATCCTAGTTCAAGAAGGGTATACTAGGACAACTAGATTAGTTGATGGCATTAGAGTTGAAACACCCTTTGCTGACTGGACTGTAGAAAAATATGACTTAGCACAACTAAATTCAAAATGTTTAAATAGTTTCTTTTGTGCACTTAAGTCAGAAGATTGCATACGGGTTTCAACTTGTAAAAGTGAAAAGGACATAAAGGATAGACTTTATATTACTTATAAAGGGACTAATGAAGTAAATCAATTTAGATTAAACATCTTGTTACATGACTATGAATTGTTTCTTATGAAATCCGATGAATCTATTTCTGACATATACACAAAATTAACTCAGATAGTTACTTCTTTGCCTGCATTAGGTAGGGAACTAACAAATAGTGAAATGATTAATAAAATTTTTTATTATTTGCCTACTGATTATAATGCAAAAATAACTGCTATTAGAGAGTCTAAAGATTTAAATATTTACTCCATTGATAATCTTATTGGTTCACTAATTACTTATGAGTAAGGAGTGAGTCGAAGGAAGATTGATACTTATGAGTAGTGAAAGGAGAAGAACATTACACTAAAAGTGGACGAGTCAAAGAGTGATCAGTCATAACTTAAGGATGAGGATGATATTTCCCTAATGACTAGGCAATTTAAAAGTTTTTTTAAAAGGAAGCAGAGGAGACGCCAGCAATGAAATAGAGATAAGTTTAATAAAAATATTAATGTTTCTAATGATGTATTTTTTTATGAATGTAGAAAACCTGTACATATAAAATTGGATTGCCCAAATCGAAAAGTCACTCCTAATAAGGAGAAGACAGAAGAGAAAGCAAATGTGAAGAAGGGCAAGAAGATATTTCAGAGAGCTTTTGGGCGGACTTAGCTTCAGATTCATCATAAATAAAAAAAGAGGAGGAAGTCACCAACTTGTGCTTAATGCCAATAATCTTGATCAATTAGATCAATAAGAGGTATGAGACTTAACTTATGCTGAATTGTTAAAAGTTTTTGAAAGAATTCATGATGCATATAGAAAACTTAAGAAAATGCATATTAGTCTGAACCTAGAAATGTAAGAATTGCAAAGAGAATACAAAATTCTTAGGAAAGATAATGCATTGATAGAAAACAACCACATGTTCTTACTTGATGAATTTGATGACTTGAATAAAAAGAATGATCTTTTAAAATCATCTTATGCTCAATTGGAAAAAGAATTTAAAGATTTTAAGGATGAATCAGAGAGTAGAGAGCATTATTTGAATTTTGATAAAAATTTGTTAAAAGATTTAAACACATTTCTTAAATTGAAAGTAAAAGCCCTTGAAGAAAATAGGAATCCCTCAATACTTAAAGATTTTATAAATTTGTTTTGATGTTAAAAATTTTAAACAAAAATGTTAAAACCCAAGAAGAAAAAAATTATTATAAAATATTGAAAAATCTATTTCCTAGAGTAAAATACTTTTCTTGTGGGATGATTGGACATATAGCACACACTTGTACCTTACATTGAAAAACTCATTTAGTGTGGAGACCAAATATGCATAAAACAAGTCATATCATACCTGTATATTGTTTTATTTTGCTTAAAGGAGATTTGCGTTCCTAAGTCTAATATTTGATTGTTTTATACGAACGCTCTTATATAAGTCCTCATGAGAACATTTGGTAACTGGTCAGTAGTTACTCAAAGCATATGACTGGAGACACTAAGTAATTTATATCGCTGGAAGCCAAAAGTGAAGCCAATGTTACACTTGGAGATAACACCACTAGAAAAGTAGTTGGAAGGCAATGTTACTCAAAGAACATGATTGTAAACACTTGCAAAATTTTCTTATAGAAAATATAATGCTTGTAGAAGGCTTAAAGCATAATTTATTGAGTATAAGCCAGCTATGTAATAAAGGGTATTATGTAAAAAAAATTCTCACTAGATTAAGCCTAAATTGAAATGATGTTTTCCATGGAATTAGGGTAAACAATGTATATATGCTAGATTTAAATTGTATTAAAACTTCTAATACTTTTTGTTAAAAAATGTTTTTTGATGATTCATAGTTATGGCATAGGAGACTTTGTTATGCTAGCATGAAAAACCTTAGGAAAATTATCCAAAAGGATTTGGTTAGAGGTATACGAAAACTAGACTTTACTATGTATCACCTTTGCAATGCATATCAATTAAAAAAAAAGGTGTAGTCCTCTTTTCAGTCCAATAAGAATCTTAGAACTAATAAACCCTTGGAGATTATTCATATGGATCTTTTTGGACCGGTTAGCACCGTTAGTCTATGAGGGAAGGTATGCAGATTTGTGATTGTAGATGATTTCTCAAGATTAATGTTGGTTAAATTTTTATTTCATAAAAGTGAGTCTTTTGAGAAATTTAGAGATTTTTTAACTTGGATTCAGAGGAAATTAGGGTGTGAGATTTTACCATTCAAAGTGATCACGATGGTGAATTTGAAAATAAAATATTTGAGTATTTTTTTAAAGAAAAAGAGATTGATCATAATTTTTCTGTACCTAGAACCACTCAGTAGAATGGGATAGTTGAAAAAAAAGAATCAATGATATAATTGAAGTTGCTAGAGCCATGTGGCAGAATATTCATTAATCACTCCAAAATATTTTTTTGGGCTGAAGCGATCAGTACTACATATTAGTTTTCTAATTAGAGTGAATATAAGGTCGAAATTGAATAAAACACCCTATGAGCTTCTTAAGGGGAGAATATCTAATTTGTCATATTTGTATGTTTTTAGATGTAAGGTGTTCATACATAATAATTAAAAACTATCATAGGAAAATTTGATCAAAATCAGATGAAGGAATTTTTCTTGGATACTCTAGCGTTAGAAAATCTTATAAAGTATTTAACAAAAAAAATTTGGTAGTTGAGGATACCACACATGTTGTAATTGATGAATCTAGAATTTGAAGAGCCAAATTTGGAAGAGGATGAAATAGAAATAACTCCTAAAAGATTGAGAAGATTGATTTGAAGAAAAAATTGGAGATAGAAAACCCTTTGCCTAGAAGATTTAGAATTTAACTAAAAACCACCCTAAGAATTTTTTTTAGGTGAACCTAGTGTGGGTGTTAGGATTAGGCATGACTTAGAAAAGAAGTCAATCATTCTACTTTTATTTTAATAATAGAATCTATAAATGTAAATCAAGCACTTTCGGATGAATTTAAGATTTAAGCAATGCAAGAAAAAATTAAATCAATTTGTAAGAAATGATTTTTGGGAATTAATTGCAAGGCCAAAGGATCAAAGTTTAGTTAAAACTAAATGGGTATTTAAAAATAAATGAAAAAATCAAAAGTTATTGTTAGAAATAAGGCTAGATTGGTGACTAAATTATATAATCAAATTGAAGGAATTGATTTTGATGAGACTTTTTCTCCTATAGTGAGACTTGAAGTAATAAGATTTTATTAGCCTTCATTTATTTTTAAAGGATTTAAGTTTGTATCAAATGAAATATTAAAAGTGTCATTTTGAATGGGGTGATACTAGAGGATGTTTTTTGAACAACTTCCAGGTTTTGAAATTTTGAAATACCCAAATCATTTTTTAACTAAAAAAAATTATATAGATTGAAACATGCACCTTGGCTTGGTATAAGAGGTTGAGCACTTTTCCTACTTGAGAGTTCTTTTAAAAAATGGAAGTGTGGACATCACTCTAGTTTGAAGATATTGGAAGATTATATACTTATTATAAAAATTTATGTTGATGATATCATCTTTGGATCTACAAATAAAATCTTGTGATGATTTTTCTAAAATAATGAGTAGTGAATTTAAGATGAACCTAATGGAGATCTTAGTTACTTTCTAGTCTTTTTTTTTTGAAGAAATGTAAAAAAAATTGCATTAAAAGAAAGAAGGAACAACCTAATACAAGCTAGTAAAAAACTAGTAATTCCTTGATAAAGGAACTTTATTAAAAACATATTTGTTAAGATAAACTTGTTAAATTGAAATGAGACCCACTATTTCCCATTTTAAAACCCCTTGAGATGCAGAGATACCAAAATATAAACAACCATTGGGTTGGTTAGTATCCCAGATTTCCCAATCGGTTTAAAAATAGAACCTAGTATCAATCTCACAAGTAATTAAAAAATTTTAGAAAACCACTAAAACACTAAAAAGAAAAAAGAAGCAATAAAGAAAATACATTTTAACATTAACAACACAAAAAACACCTAAGAAAATAAGGTATTTTAGATGTCATTTCTCAATATCCCAAGTTGTAGTCCAAAGCTAGTATTTTGAATAATTCTTTGATAAATAGCTCCATCTTCAAGTATCTTTCCACTTTTTTAGAAGCCAAGAGAAAATCATCAGGATATTAATGAGTTAATAAGAAGATCCTCTCATAAATCTCTTCATTATGAGATCAGTAATCCTTCTTCAGGTAGATCTTTCACCGGACTTAGAGCTTGTAATTCTTTGAACAATTTGTGTTCTGAACCATAAGAGCCATTCTCCTTAGTAGTATCCTTTAATAAGACAGTTTTTTGAATTTTAAACTAATCGTAGAAGGAGGAGTAATGGTTTCATTATAAATATCTTTTGTTCCTGCATTGATATCATCCATTTCAAAAATCCTTGCTGCATTTGTTGAGCCAAAACTGAACTCTGCACCTCAACAAACTTTGACATAGTCAAGAGAACGATTGGAGTATTGATCAACAATTGAATTTGTTTCAGAATTTTCAGCCTCCTTATCTTTCTCCTGAATTTGTGTGATTTCAAAATTTGAATTTTGAATTTTCAATCTTCAGCAATCAAGGGATGATCCACAGAATTACTTGCATTCTCAAATGGATCAATCATCAAACCAGAATCAGTAATATCAGTATTGTTTTCAGCAACCAAAGCTTGAGAAGATTGAAAATAAATTTTAATTTAGAGCTACAAGCAGCTCAACAATCAAATTTAAATCTTGGCTAACAACAACTTCATCTCCTTCTTAATTTCAGCCTCTTCAACAATTTGGCAATTAATTTCTGGAACATTCAATGGATCGGCCACCATATCTATAGCAATAGAATTCTGAGCTGCCAATGGATCAACTATAACTTCTGATTCAGCAATAACACCTTCTTTAACTCTTTCCATGAAATTTTGTATTTTTGAAAGAATGGCAAACAGCATCCAAATTTTTCCTTGGCTGAAAACCCTTGGAATTAAGATGCATTTTCTCAGAATTTTTCTATTTTGTTTTTTGAACTTCACATGCATCCAAGTTCCATAGGGATAACTTCAGTTTGAACTGAATTGGAGGGACATCTTTAAAAACAAATTCTGATTATGAGATAAATTTGGACAAACGTAATCAATATGGCCTATTCTCCCACATTTCAAACAAAGTGATGATAGATTTCCATATTCAAACTTTTGAAAAAATCTACCCAAAGACTTTCAACCAAATACTAGAAGGGAGTTTAGAATTTAAATTAACCCGAATGCAGGCTCTAGCAAATTCCCTTCTCCCCATCTAAACATGTTACCATCCAATAATAAAGGATCCCAATTCTAGAAACAATCTAGTGATATTAAATCATCCCAGCAATGTAAAGGTAAATAAGGAAGACACCCAAATCGGAGAAGAAACCTCATCCAATGAAATTATGAGAGAAGTTAGGAGACCATTTGTCTAAGCCTACAACGAAGCCTCCTACAAACCAAGGACCTCCATTAAGAACTTGCTTCATGAGATTGAAAGGAACATAGAAGCCAATCTAGACCAAGCAAGTGTATATATGAAATCCACGATATTTCATCCATTGCTATTCTTAATCAATAGCACATTTTGAAAAAGGTAAAATTTTTACCAAGAATTTTCACAACTAATGAATTACTCAAAACTTGAATATTGGATTTTTTCTTTTCCATGTCAAGTTTGACAATATTATGCATCTTCAATATCATCATTAATTTTGCTCAAATTAATTTTAATGTGTGGTTTTTTGATCCACACATTAGAATTATCCAATCTTGATGAAATAATTGGATTATTGATATTGACATTACCATTGTCAATACCCTTATCATTCTCTAATATATCAATAAAATTGCTCCTTGATGAAGAAGCCTCCTTATCAATTGCTCTAGAGATAATAACCGATAAAGGTGATTTTGTATCTTGTCCAAAACCAAAATTACATCTTTCCCCCTTTGCCTGAATCCGACAAAGGCTTATGCTTAGTAATCAAACCTCCCTCTTTGATAATAAGAGGAGATTCCAAAACCCGAAAATTGTGAGGGAGATTGCTTTTGAAGGAGAATCTACCTTTTGAATCCAACATAATTGGACTTGTGGTAGATAGAAAATATTTGGTGTTCCAGTCATCCATGGATGACTGGCCACCTTCTTCCATCTCCAGAAACTATGGCACCTCAAAAATTCTTCAATTTCTCTCTTCAAAATCCTCCTATTTTTGTGGACCTTCTCCTCTTCATCTTCTACTTTCTGTCTTAGTATTAATGCAAATTGAGGAAGGAATATTTTTAGTCAGTTGAAGTAGTTAAGGATTTTTTCAAAAAGTATGAAATGGACAATATTAACCTGTTAGTACACCAATGAGTTCCTCATTCAGTTGAAAGGACCCTAAGGAAAATTTTTGATCAAAAAATTTAAGTAAATTGGATCTTTCTTTACTTTATTAGCTCAACCGATATATGTTTATTTTGCTTGTGAGCTAGATTTCAATCAGATCCAAAAAATCAAATTTGACATAGTAAAAAGGATTTTAAGATATCTGTTAGAACTCAAAATTAGAGATTTAGTATCCTAAGTTTAGTCTTCATTTGAAATAATTGTATTCAGTCACTTTGCAGGTTATAGGGTGATTGAAGAGACATTCTGGAAATATAATTTATGAAAATCTATAGTTTTCTTGCTAGTAGAAAACAAAATTCTAGTGCCTAACTATGAGAAGTGAATACATTTCTTAGGAAGTTGTGTGGCACAATTTTTGGTTGAAAAACATTATTGATTTAGGATTAATAGGCACATTCCAATTTATGTGATAACACTAGTTCATTTGTATTTCAAAAATCCTATTCAACATTTCAAGAACAAACATATAAACATAAGGCATATTTCATAGGGATCATGTATCCAAGAGAAATTAACTTACTCATGTTTCTACAAAATCATATGAGACATTTTACACAAAATAGTTTCCTTGATACTTTGCAATTAGAGCAAGCTAGTGTGATGATATTTAATGCTTAAAAAATTTTGCAAATTGATATGTTTTTTTAGAATTTTTTTTTATTAAATTTTATTGTTGTTTGTGTATTATTTTTGTGTTTATGTTGTTATTTTTTTTTTTCTTTTTATGTTATTTTGTGGTGTTTAGAATGTTTCACACATCTAAAATTCTTATTTTTTGAATGATCTAGCAATTTTGTTTAAGAGTTGATTATATCTGTACTGTACAAAATTATTTTCATGCCTTTGTAAGAATTCTGTAGACAAGGATGTGTCCTATCTTAATGTTTGGACTGAATGCATAAAGTTTTATTTTTTCTTCATAGATAGTATGACTGTGATAAATTTTTATATCATCCCATATGATTATATTACTTTGTTTGTACGGCCTAGAACTCACCTTAACTAGCAGCAGATGGTTATGCATGAGACACCACAGCAGACATGGGAATGGCCAGTGTTGGATGTGCTCGATCGAGATACATTCAAATCTTTGAACATAACATAACTATGATGATAGTATTTTATGCTTAAACTACTGCTCATCTCCAGACTAGGACCTTCAGATTCTAGTGTATTCTTATGTTTTCTTTTTTAGTCTTTATGAGAAATTATATACTTAGTGATATTTTCGATGCTCTTTGTGTACTTGTCCTTTATTTAGCTTTTGTTTTGATGTTATTGTTTTCCTTGGTAGTGATTTGTATATCAATTGATTTTAAGATTTTCATCTTTAAATTCATATCAATATAATATGTCTTGTTTTTGTTAGTTGCTCTTTTGTTCATTGTGAGAAATATTAGTTTGCCGATATATATTAATTCTATCTTAATTGATCTAAAATGTTATAAATTAAAACTACAATAAGAAAAATTAATTTCCTTATGAAATCTAATTTTTCAAAATCTTAAGTTAATTTATAACACAATCAAGTTAAGTCTATCAATCTCAAGTTTTTTTAGAACAGCATATGTATTTCATCATTTATTACTTTCAATTTTGATATTTAATTATTTTTTATTTCTCTTTTCAATCTAATTATTTTTTATAATTAGGTGGAGAATTTGAGTTATTTATAATTTAATATTTTGGAAGATCATTTATAAAAAGTGGTTTCAAAAGGAAATGTATAATATGTACAAAAAATCAAAAGAATGCACAATAGTTTGCAATTGAAGGGCACAAAATTAAACCCAAATCCAAAAAGATGCATAAAGTGTGCTAAAAATATTTGAAAAGATGCGAAATATCCCAATTAAAGATGTTATTTCATCTATCTTATAATCTTAAAATTCAAATATAATCTAATTTTCAATTATTTATTTATATTGAAAATTGAAATTATTTAATCTTTTTTTGTCCACTTTGCATAATGCTCTTTATCTCTTGTCTCTATAATGCTTCTATGTGACTTGATCTATTTTTCTTGTCTATGTTATATTTTATATTTAAATATTTTAAATCTTATTTTACTGTAATGGAAAATGTTTATCTTGTTATTGTAATTTATATAGTTCAATAATTTCAAGATCAATTATTAAAGTGTTTCTCCAAAATGACACTCACATTCTCATTTCCACTTATCGTTCCTTTTCCTTCTTTCATGGTTTAATGAGTTGTCAAAAGGGTCGACGAAAAATATGGTTCGGCTTTCTGATTATTTCGTTTTAGTTATTTGTTCTTTTGTGTTTTGTAAATTTACTGAAAAATTTAGAAAAATACTATGAATTTTTTTTTAAAGAAAATTCCCCTTATATCACTATTTATTCTTTTTGGTGAGTTAGATAAGAAATATTAGCGAGTACATTTCTCTCAATTGTTAGTTTTAATAATAATTATTTTGTCATCATTAAAAAA